>JAHHUM010000004.1:6799-158932 GCA_036173005.1 Crenichthys baileyi | reverse complement strand
GATATACGTAAACTGATCCACGATCCCTTGTATGCGATAAACTTCTTCACAGAAACGCAGTCAAAGTAGGAAACAAAATTCAATATATGGCGTATATTGCTTCTTGTCTATTAGAATAATTTGAGCGTTCATCCCTTACTATGCTTTCACTGCTGAGCCCCAACACAAGCCGGCAGAATATAAATTTTTAGAAATGGCATGTGGGTAAAAAAAATATGTTTTTCTGTTTGCTTTCTCTCTGTTCATCCTCAGAAAAAGCATGTGAGTGTATTTACATTTCTGGTGCACAGCAGTGCAACCAAAAGACTTTTCTGTAGCTCAAACTTGTTCTTCAGGTTTTCATACAGTACTTTACAAGTATTCATAGCCCTTTTCACGTTCCATCACTACACAACCACTAACTCCAACAAAAACTTTTATTGGGATTTTGTTGTGATAGGCCACCCAAAGAAGCTAGTAAGGTGGAAGAAAAATAATTAGTGGTTTTAAAAATGTTTTCAAAAATAAAACATTTTACCCATTCCATTTTTAAAATAGCCCAGACTTAGTCAGATTGGATGAAGAACGTTCATGAGCATCAAATTTCAGATGTTACCAAAGACTGTCAATTAGATTTACATCTAGGCCATTCTAGCTCATGAATAGCTTGGATCTAAAACATTACTTTGTAATTCTGGCTGTTTAGGGTTGTTGTCCTGCTTCAAGGTAAACCACGGCCCTGGACTAAAGTCTATTGAAGCCTGTGGAATTTAGGGGATGTAGTGGAGTAGCTACAATCCAAATGTACAAAAATCAGAACACAAAAAGGAACTAAGGAACTATACACGGAGTACTAAGACAACACCTTTCTATCGATAATGAGTGGAGGGAAAATGAACTGAATAAGGCAAGACGTTAAGAACATAATAAACAACAAGGACATTTTCAAAACACAAAAAATAAAAATAAAACCAAAACCCATGCACCTATGGATCGTGACAGTATCTTGCGGAAGAAAAGCATGCCTACTCCATGACTCTACCACCATCATTTTTTACAATGGTTATGGTGTATTCGGGGTGTTATTTTTCCACCACACATATCATTGTTTGTTGGCTAAAAGGAAATATTTTTGTTCATATGACCACATATTTTCTGTGTTCCCTTACAAGGGCAATGGAAAACTGTAGAGGGGAATTATTTTATCTGTTTTTCAACAATTCAACTAATCCTAACAGTAATGCAACACTTGCATAGACCGCAGAAATGTGCACACCTCATAATAGTTCTGTCAACAGATTCTCCCACCAGGATTTAAGGTACTCTGCAGCTCCTCCAAAGGAACAATGGGCCTTTTGGCTACTTCTTTAATTAACATTCTCCTTGCTCAGCCTGTCACTTCAGGTGAGAGGCCATGTCTTGGTAAGTTTGTGGTTGTGCCATACTCTTTCCATTCATGGATATGGAATTGAATAGTCCTTTAATAATCCTGCTCTAAATTCTCCACAACCTTTTCTCTGACCTGTTTCCTGATGCACATAATCCGGTTTACACTCCAATGTTCTCTAACAAACTTTTGGGGCCTTCACAGAACAGCTGAATTACTATTTCCCAATGAGATAACTTCTAAAGACAATAGCTCGCAATATATTTTCTTTAGGGGTAAAGGGGTAAAACGGACTGAATATAAATACTTCACATTTTTCTCCTTTTCCCTTTGTAAAAAATAAAAAATAAAACTATGTATCATTTTCCTTTCACTTGACAACTATGTATTACTTTGTCAAACAAAAACAGAAAACAATAAAATCCACAGAAGTGTGTGATTGTAACCTGAGAATATGAGAAAAGGGTAAAGTTGTAATTCTTTTGCAAGGCATCATATCTACAATCTTTAACATTTACAGGAGGAGGAGACAAAGGTAGTGCACAGATGTAAAAAAAAGCAAATCTCAGTACAATTTTCACCTAAAGAAATTTAATCCATTCTATGTGGATCATTCATGTTTAATAAAAACGTAATCCTAAAATCATCTATGATGCAGTGAGGTAGAACCTACCCCTTTTATGTCTGATTATCTGACTGATTGTCTTTGTCTGGATAATGCACTTCTTAGACCTCCATTAAATCCTGCTGCATCTGCAAAGTCCCCATAAACCACTGCACCAAAGTAGATGATGTATTAAAGAGGTGCCTTCCTGAATAATTGATACATTCATAACCTGTAAGGCAGTCAGCAGCAAACTCAACCTGACTGTATCATCCCTAATGGGCTGTTCTGACTGAATCTGCTGTAATAATAAGAATGTTCTGCATTTCTGGTTCTACCAATGTAAAGAATTGTATGCTACTGGACAATGTAATATATATTTCTTGTAGCAGGTTTGACTTTTATTGTAAAATAAAAACACAAAGTAGCTAGGTTCCTCCATGCATATGTAGAATACAATGCACTGTTGTAGAAGTTTGGGCAATTTAATAAGCAAATGCCTTTTTTCAGGGAACAGGGATTTTTTCAAGCAGCTTTCTAACTGCAAGTGGGCATGTCATTAGCTTTAGTGACAAGTAAAATTTTATTAAATTGAGCTGAAAACATGAAAGTAAGGCTTTAAGTCACACAGGATCATCAAAATTGGACATGGCAAATTAGAACATTGTATGGTATCAGTCTTAATTTTAGCTGTGACATTTAGATCATAGGGTCAGAATTTGGCATGAACATGAAAGCATATATCAGACACCTTAGTAACAAATAAGCACCATTTTATGACCACAGGCTACCTGAGTTTGGTTGTTGACCATTTTCTAACATAATGTACCCATAATCTGACAGAGAATAACAGCAGGATGAGTCAACATCTCACAAAGCTCAAAATCATCCAAAAAATTGTTTCTTGAACATGAGAATGAATTGACAATACTCGAATGCATAGATCTCAATCCAACATAGCACCGTTGGGTTCTGGTAGAATTGGAGATTCACATCAATAATTGCAGCATGATGCTGTGATGTTAATATAGACCAAAATGTTTGCCATGAAGAATCAAGGCAGTTCTAAAGACCTGATTGAAGGTGTGCCTAGTAAAATGAAAGGTGTGTGTATAACAGTGTAGTCATAAAGGCAGTAAATCTGTTGAAATTGTTGCACTTCAGGCTGTAAATACAGACAGTGATTGGCTGCTGGGGTTTCTTTTTTTCTCTGTTGCACATTTATGTCATCAACAACATTAACACAATAAAACCAGGATGATCAAAATGGCAGATCATAAATGTTTTATGTGACACCTCCTCCCTCTGGCATGCTTCCTTCCCTCCATTTTAGAGATATATTCCTTGATTATCACTCATCATCATGTTTAATGTACTCATGAACTGGCAATGTTCAAACATGCTCTCTACAGTTGAAAGTTCATGCACGTCTACTTTTTCTGATTAAAACAATTGTTTGGCTTGTAAAAAGAAAGCACTTTAGAATAACACATGCTCCAGAGTGAATCTGCTTATCAACTGTGATTAGGGAAAGTAGCATATGTTCTTTAGGGTCATTTTTGTAAGCCCAATATAATTAACCTGCTGCCTATGGTTAGAGTACTGTACAGGATGCTCCAGTGGGTCATTTTTCCAACTTTCCAGTTTGTGTGAACTTGAATACTCTGATCTTTTTTACAACTTTTCTCACTTTAACGTGTGATCTCCTATTTACCTAATAATGTAATTTGCATTTAAATTTGTATTTGGTACAGCTCACCAGGAAGTATAAATAAAGTGGTTGATAACTTTTATTTAATTAACTTTTTTTGCACGTTATCACCTCCTATGAGGTTGTATTCTATCTGAGTACAGTGCGCTTGTTTGACTTGGATAAATATAGTATTAATGTGAGCTCTTTCTTGTCTCCGAGTTCCTAGCAGCCCGTGTTCGTGTATGAGGAGAAGTCAAGGCCTTAACCTATAACTTCCTACATAATTATAAATTAAAGTTTTTTATTGGGGATGACTGATCAAGTAGGTTTTTTTTAATTCATTCACTGTATATAGGTATATACAGTGAAGGCTAAAATTATTCACACCCCAGCCACACTTAGGTTAAAAAATATCCTTTAAATATTGCAACATCTTTCTTCTAACTGGAAGTAATATTAATGTTTTGGAGAGGCCCGACCAGACTCACAACTTGAATCCAATAAAGAATCTGTGGAGGAAGTTAAAGATTAAGGTGATGCACAGAGCTCTTCCAAGCTCAAAGACTCAGAGCTCATCACCAACAATAAACCCTCATAATATCAGACGTAACTCACAAAAAGCTCATCAGCAAGTATAAAAAGGGTTTGATTGCTCTAATGCCAATTGATCAATGATAAGTGTATGCATCATTTTTGAATTACCATTTTTTTTATAAAAAAAAATTAATTAATTAAAACCAATTTTTTCAGAATTATTATTACATTTTTACTACCTGTTGAGAGACACCAGTCTAATTTTATATCAGAAATGAACTTCTTGTTTGAAAAAGTATTCATTCATTCATTCATATTCTATACTGCTTATTCCATAGTGCGTCACCGGGGAGCTGGTGCCTATCTCCAGTTGTCTAGAGAGGCGAGAGGCAGGGTGCTCCCTGGACAGGTCGCCAATCCATCGCAGGGACACAGAGACATACAAACAACCATGCACACACTCATTCACACCTAAGGGCAATTTAGAGAGACCAATTTACCTAACAGTCTTGTTTTTGGACTGTGGGAGGAAGCTGGAGTACCCGGTGAGTGCCACGCATGTACGGGAAGAATATGCTACCAACTACCCCATCATGGGTTTCAGATTTAAACCTGCCAGGGGCATGAATAATTTGGGACTTAAATGTTTATGTACATAAAATTACCAAACTGATCACACATAATTTACTGTGCAAAGAGTCATACCAGTTGCAGCCACGCATTTGTGATCAACACTTGGTTCTTTTCATCCTAGAGGGAAACAAGAGAAGACAGAGAGGATTGTCAGCTGGAGGTTGAAGTGGGTGTAAACAGATAGAAAATGAAAATATGCTACAATGAGAGACAAAACAAAAGGCATGATTGGTAAACGTGGTTTGTGAGATCATGAGAAAAACTGGCAGCGAAGTTAAAGCTGCATCCAAGCTGAGTCAGAGCTGATCTGTTCTCTGAATGCCAGTGATACTCTTCAGTTTATTTGAAGCAATGGCATACATATGCCGATTTGAGCAATGCCATACATATGCCGATTTGAGGAATGCCACAACTGTAATAAAATGATATCAATGAAAGTACCAAAAACGAGCAAGTAATGAAGGTCATTACTGTTATTGAAACACATTTATTTGTTTATTTGTTAGCATTAAATGAAATAATTACTCTGAGAAACAGATATAAGTATTTTTATTGTTGCTTTTTGTGGTTTTGCTGTGGCAGCTTCTTCTCAGCTGGCACTGATGAAAGTCTGTCCTGTAAACAAACGATTAAATGGAAAACAAGTAATCCTTGAAATGTTGACATTTTAAAATGAATTGCAGTATTTTTTGTACAGGTGACTTACCTCTGTCTCTTTGTCTGCAGGGTGTTCAGGCTAAAAGACTCCCAGGGGTCCTGAGCATCTTTTAAAGGTTCCGGAAGAGACAATTTATGGATTGAGAAGAGGGAAAGTAAACTTTGCACTTATATATAGGAATATATAGGAATATATATGCACTAATATATAGGAATCACAGAAACAGGGAGAGACAGATGGTCTCTCTATTGTTTACAGATCGTACATACAGGAATGTTAGTGAATCTAGGTAGGTTTTGCATATACCCTAAAAATGGTTGCCATATTTTTTGAAAGGTCTCACTTCTGTTCTCCATCCAGTAAGTTATTTTCTCACGGGTCACACAACTATTAATTTCACAAAGTCACATTTTAATTGGAAGGGGGGCATCCGATTTCCACTTTATCGCAATACACTTCATAGCAATTGCCAAAAGGACTTCTGTAAGCTTATTGGCATGATTTGTCTCTAGAGTGGAATTCATAAAGTTCCCTAATAAACAAATTTCAGGGTCCACTGGAATCGTTCCTCCATAAATGTTTGATAAAATTTCACACAGCCCTTGCCAAAACCCCTGCAATTTAGAACACTGTCAGGTAGCGTGGAGGTATGTGCCTTCCACTATCCCACATCTAAAACAAAGAGTGGATATATTAGAGTTAGATTTATGTAATTTATGTGGTGTAATATACAGCTCATGCAAAAAATTGAATTGTACCAGCCTAAATCGAGCATTTAGGGTAGAGGTGACCCCTTCGCTGCACAAATTTTTCCATAACTGCTTCTCAATAGATAGGTCCTTCTCCCATTTAATTCTTGGACTATCCATATCTGTTGTGGTCAGAGTCGACATGAGGGCAGTATACACCCTTGAGATAGTTCTGAATAATGGCTGGCCTGTATGACACATATACTCAACTGGAGACATGGGAGGTAGCTTCCTATATCCTTTTTGATTGGTTCTAATAAAGTCACGTAATTGGAGGTAGCTTAGGTAATCTTTATTTGTGAGCTTAAACTTCTCTTTTAACTGTTCTAGGGACATAAACACTCCGTTTTTGTAGCAGTGTTCTAAAACCTTTCTCCTGCCAAGATCTGAAGTTGCCCATCTGAAAGATCTTTGGTAGCAATCCATTTTCCCACACAGGACTTTTAGGAGAAAGAAAGCCTTCTAAATAAAACATTTCACAAAGTTTTTACCAAATTTGGATTGCATGGATGATTAAAGAATTATCAGTTGCAGTTTTGATAGTTTTTTTTTATCCCATTTATACAGTAAATTTATTGATGTCTGCTCTTTCATCTCTGTTATTTAAATTTTGAGCCATGGAGGAGGAGTCTCAATATCAATCATCTGTGCTTGGAACCTAAACTGAGCCGCATAATAGTACAACTTAAAATGAGGGAGCTTCAGACCTCCTCATACTCCAGCGATAGTTTATCCATACTCAGTCTTGGTGTCTTACCATGCCAAATAAATTCTGATTGTTTTTTTAAGAGAGGAAAAAAATGCTGTTGGGACGTGTATTGGAAGCAACTGAAACATATACAGAAATCTAGGGAGGATATTCATCTTAATGAAACTGATCCTACCAAGTAATGTGAGAGGTAAATCCATCCATTTTCCCAAGTCTTCACTCACCCTCTGAAGCAGGCTAAGTTGAGCTTATAGAGATTTTTAAGGTTACTGTCAACAAACACTCCCAAATATTTAAAACCCATATGAGCCCATTTAAAAGTGGACATGCATTGAACTCTACTGTAGTCAAATACAGACGGCGGCAAAACTTCACTTTTTTCCAGGTTAACTTAGTATCCAGAAAATGAACTGTATTTACCCAGTAGTTCCTGAACGTAACAAAGAGAGTGTTCCGGATTGGTCAAAAATAAAATTATGTCCTCCGCAAAACGTGAAATCTTGTGTATATCACTGCAAATCTCAAAGCCACAAACATTAGGGTTTATTCTAATGGACTCTGCTAAGGGCTCAATGCCAAGCGCAAACTTACTGGATCTCCCTGTCTGTTGCCTCTGCAGAGCCGAGATTGATGAGAGGTAATCCCGTTGGTAATAACTCTAGCCTAAGGGGATCTATAAAGAGATTGTATCAAATCTATAAACCCAACACCAGATATTGCCATTCAACCATATCGAATGCCTTTTCAGCATCAATTGAGACAGCTACACTTGGTATTTTTTTTGTTAGCAAGATGTATAATGTTAAACAGATGCCTCAAATTATTAGTGGAGAACCTGTTTATAATAAACCCTGTTTCATCTAGGTTGATAAGAAGAGGTAGACACCTTTCCAATCTCCTTGCTATCATTTTTGTAACTAGTTCAGTATTGAGGAGTGAGATTGGTCTATAGGAGGAACATTTTAAAGGATCTTTCCCTTTTTGTGGATGACTGTTATAACACCTTGAGAGAATGAGTTTGGAAAACACCCGTCCTTCCTGCTTTGCCTCACACCCATCAACAGTGGTATAAGAAGATCTTGAAATTCTAAAACCTGGATGGAAGGCCATCCTACCCAGGTGATTTATTTCCAGGAAGTGAATTAACAATATCTGATAATTCAGCCCTAACAAAGGGTTTGTCCAAGCTCTCCCTCATCTCTTCTGATAAACATGGTAATTCAATGGAGGATAAAAAGGACTCAATTTGCTGTTAGTCCACCTGAGATTGTGATGTATAAAGATCCGAAAAGGTACTTTTTAAAGGCCTCATTAATTTCTTTGGGATTATACGTTATATCTTTTGACGGTTTTTCAATAGCATTAATTGTTTGCTTGTTTTCCTCAGTTTTAAGTTGCCATGCAGTTCAAAAAATTGATGTTTAGATCTAGCTATTGCCTCGCTGCTTGATATGTATTCATAGAGTGGTATTTTATTTTCAGATTCACAAAATCTCTGTACCTGTCCTTAGTTGGGGCTCTTTAATATATTTTCTCGAGATCATTAATTTGTCTTTCCAGAGTATTAAGGTCCGCGTTGTATTTTTTCTTTATTCTCTTAGTATAGCATATAGTTTGGCCCCTCAAAAGGCTTTTAATGTGTCCCAAAAAATGAAAATAGTAGGTGCAGACGGTCTATTTCTTAAAATGAAGAGGTTAATCTGTTCCCTGATGAAGATACAGAATTCAGGTTGTTTTTAAAGAGTAAGATTGGGCCTCCATCTGTACCTTTCAGTCACCTTGTCGGAAATGGACACCAACATCACCAGCGGGGAGTGATCACAAAGTAGTCTTGGAAGATATTCACTGTCAATCACACGATGAAATATCTGACTAGAAATCAAAAAAATATCAATTCTGGTATGGCAGTTGTGGGGATGTGAATAAAACGAATAATCTCTATCCAGTGGATGCATCTGCCTCCAGACATCTGTTAACTTTAAGTCTTTCATAAATGAAATTGTGATTTTAGCTGATTTAGAGAGAAGACAGGGTCTGTTAGAAGATCTATCAAGCACAGTGTCTAAACAGAAATGGAAATCTCCGCCCACCACGTGAAACCCAGGTGCTTGGGAGACCTAAAGAAAGACCTCCTGTATAAATAACCTGTTTTCATAGTTAGGTGCATAAATGTTCATAAACATCCAGGATTCTGAATACATTTGCCCTTGAACCATATTATATCTACCCGAGGGGTCAGATATAGTTCTTTGAAATTCTTCCTGGGGAGACTCCAAGAGAGTTTTATGTGTGCCTTACAGACATGTTTACCAAGCCTGACAAGTCAACGGTAAAAAAAAACTTGTGAGAAAATGATTCTGGAAAGGTTTGTGAGGATGATTGAACTGAAATTTGAAGTGTGGATTTGGGAGCATAACCCACACACAGCAGAGAAGGTGGCACAACTGGCTGAAGTATTAATGGCAGCCAGACGAGGAGCAAACACAGTAGTTTTGGACGGGACACCAACTTTGCCCACAAAAGTCCCCTGGGGGTGAGCATGGTTGTGCACATGTGGTCAGGGCACAGAAGCGAGGCTGCAATACAATCGCCGTCACCAATCGCCAGTAGCTCTTGCACAAAGTTGCCAGATGCAGTTACTGGGTAATGATGTTCCTATTATTGCAGATTTTTTTGCAGCAAGCAGAAACAATCTGCAAAGTACAGTACAATTCTTGCCTACAGGAAGTAGGTAATGCCTTATTAGCACAAGCTATAAAGTCCCAGGTTGAATCACCATCTACAGTGTTCCGCAACAAGGCTCGGAGTGCACAAGAATACTTGAAGGAGCTACCATTTTTTGAGGAAGCGGGACCAGTCAAACCCTCTAAATCAAAGGCTGAGAGAAGAAGAGGGAGGTTTAGAGGCATTCCTGAACAGACTGTTTATGGATTGAGAAGAGGGAAAGTAAACTTTGCACTTTAGGATTTAGTATAATAGATTTAAATCTAGAAACTGAAATGTGTTTTTAGATATTTTACAGTGATAGATAATGTTTGTTAAATCAAGTATTCTGATGTTTTATCCATTTTGTAGATGTTTGTTAATGTAGGGTAAATGTTCTGTTTATCCTGTTTCATGGTAGGTCTGTTATATTATTTGCCTTTTAGCTCAAGTTTCTTCACCCATTGATCCACTGTCATATTTTTAGATAGTGATATAAAATGTTTGATATTTGGACATTTCTTTAACTCGAAATTCAGATTTTTCCACATGAAGTAATAACTGATTTAAGTTATCACATAGTCTTCTACTCAAGCTGAAAAACCAGACTAATGCAGCTGGCTCAACCCTTTGAACACATTTTCCTTTACGTAGCTGTGATAAAATCTATCAAACTGAAACTCCTTAATAGTTTTCTTTCTTATCAAATATATCCCTCTCATCTTGTTTCTTCTAGCTTTTTTACTTACTCTCTCTGGAAACGTAGACATTGGTATCCTGCGAAACACTCACACAGAAGAATGTGCTTGGATATAAAAAAAAGGTCACACTCAGGTTTTAAAGTTTATCTGTTGATCCCACACAGAAAAAAAAACAATTTGCTCTACTAAGATTCCTGGTAGTTAAAAGCCTTTTAGCTTACAGTTTGTTATGGTAAAAACATCCCTGTTTTATCTGTCTTTACTTCAAATTTCCTACTAAAACCTAATACCCCCAGAGTATCAACAGGCTGTTGATTTAGGCTATGCTAAATAAATTGTATTTATGAATTCATTTTCCAAAACTGGTATATCTCGCTCTGGACAGGATCTTATCTCTCTCTCAATTGCATACCCCTGTGCAAATGGATGGTTACATTCTAAACAGGCCCATACACTGCCAGCATGGAGAGAACCATCCTTGGTCACAATGATGTGTACAATAAGGTTAGTAGAAGCATTTTACCACCCAGACAAAGAGAAAATATGAAACTTCACACAGAAAAGAGATCCTAACTGTGAGATATTAGTGCACACAAATGCCTTAGAAAAACATGACCTCTGTTTTTCTACAGGTAACTTCAAGTTGTCCTCATAGGATTTAGAGTAAGTCAAAGAAAACTTTTCACCCATGCAGGTGGTATCAAGAGGTATTAAACATATAAGAACCATTTCAATCTGAAAAGACTCACAAAGAAAGGGATGGCAATTAGAAAAGTTTTAGCGCTCGGACCTGGAAGGAAGATATGAATGCTGAGAATGACATGAGCTAAGATGATCATTTGTAAGGCTTAGATTTAGAGATGTCTTCCCCCGATCCGACACAGGTGGTGGATTGGCGGCCAGGGAGCGAGGAAGCCAGGAGTAGATGTGAAGGAAGATGGTGGAGGTGGGGTGGAGGAGGGATGAGCTAGGCTGACAAGCGAGGATGAACACAGCTGAAGGTCCTTTAAAAACAAGGCATCGGAAGGTGATTGGATGGAGAATCAGACGGACAGGATGCTGATTGGAAAGCCAGGAGACGCACAGAAGAGTCATTGGAAGGTGGAGGCGGTGAAGGTGAGTCTTTCATTCTGAATTTTTGTTTAAACTCCATATGACCTTGTCAGTTGTTTGAAAATGTTTTGTCTGAACTTCTGAACTAATTTCAAGACATGCCAGAATCCTTATGAACAATGTCATTTTTTTGATTATGAAATGTTTCAGAACGATTATGTCTTGGCCTAAAGAAGGTGTTCTAGATGGTGTCCTAGAAAATAGTAGTAGAGAAGCAAATAGAACAGTAGAATCTCTTTTTTTTACTGGATGTCTAGAATGACATAGCTCTTACATTATCCCAAGTCTGACTGGCTGATCAATCAAGACTCTCTGAAGTGCATATGTTATCAGGTGTCAACTTACAGACAAAACACGATTGACTGATTCATTATCATGAGCAAATGGTTGACTTCTAATAATTGTTAATATTTTGCTATTGACGACAAGCTAAACAACCTACTTTTTCTATTTTGCTTTGCAGCTCTAAATCAGTCTGCCAAAATCCCCTCCCCTCCATCTATTCTAGGCATCTTTACCTCGTCCCTTCCTCTTTTCACATCTTATCTGAAGCGGTCCTTTCTACACCTCTTTAATAAAGGCCTTCTTCTCAGCTGCTGAAATGAAACAGCCCCCTATTGTGTGCTTTACAATGCAACATATTTCTATCACTTTCATGTGTGATCTACTGTCTAGCTGTGGCAATTTGGCTTTGCTTTAAAGCTGCAATGTTTTTATTCTGTTTTGTGCTTGACCTTTCTGCCATGGTGGCCGGAGGGATTTTAGACAGCTGCCTTGTGCCATGTCAACCTGTTTAAACCAGCTATAAACACTCTAATCTCCTCATGTATTTGCTCACTGGTTTTGGACAAGGAGACAAGTATTTGATTGAACCCTCTTATCTGCATTTTATTGCAATTAATCAAATATATAAATATAAATGAATTTATTCTTTAATGTAAATATGCTTGCAAGTGGAATAGATTTATTTTTATCAAAAAAAATTAGCTCGGCTTTGTTTTTCACATCTAAATCAAAACAAAAAATAATTGGTCAAAATTATTTTAATCAACATAAAATGTGAAAAAACATCTCCAATGGTGAACATTATCCAATGCTTCTCATCTGTCCTTTCAAATAGCTTGAAAAAAAAACGTATTTCCTTAAGATTTCAACAGTGGTGGTCAAATTTCTTCCGGTATATCAATGTGTCCAGTCCCAGTACCGTATGACCTGCACGGTTTATTAGGAGCTCACTCAGAAACATCTAGCATTTCAGTCAGTTTTACAGAATAAAACATAAAACATGTACATCTCCAAAGCCTTAATGTGTCATTTTTATTTTCTACAAAATGATCTATAGCTATGTCCTGTGATATAAGCATAAGTCATTTTTGGACAGAAGAGAAATGGTATACCCAGTTATGTGATGAGCAGTGTAATGATATAAAAAAGGAAATTACAGTGCCTTCGTGTTCCTACCCCTATTACTTTGAAGTGGAAGGAAAAGAATTAATGCTTTTTTTTCTTTGGCAAATGCAAATCTGAAAAGTGTGGCTTGTATTTGTAGTCAACCCTCTCAAAATAGCTAAAGCTGAGTCAGTTGGAGAGCGTCTGCATGTTAAATTTCAACTCTTGCCACAGATTCTCAATTAGAACTAGGTTTGGACTTTCAGTGGGTCACTCTGAAACATGAATGTGCTTTGATCAAACTCATAGCATTATACCTTTGGCTCTATGTTAGGTGTCATTGTCCTGTTGGCCTGTGAACCTCCACACCAACCTTGTTAGGAATAACCTTGCTTACTATTACTTATAGATGAGCTTTCACAAACAGACCAGAATGTAAAGTATGAGTGCTAATGTTTTCAACTTTTCTTAGAATATGATAATAATCCTCAGTGACCTAGAGTTTGACATGAAGTTTAGTGCATTGGGTTGATTGTGGTACGTACTGTAACAGGAGTGATTAGATTGCAGCAGCCACTCTTAGATTCAGGGTTGTACCTGCTATTACACACTCTATCAGATAGACACCAGAATGGTGACACCTAGTCTACTGATAAACAAAGAGGTAGTGTACATCTCTTGCAGAGATTACCAGACATAAAAACCATGTGTGACCATCTTTCGGGCCTGTTTTGTCACTTCAATCACTGAGCGGGTTAAGGACGGCAGCCATCAGCGCTGATCTCTGTAACCATTCCTCTGCCTTATTTAGAATAAAAGTGTTGAGAGTATAGAACAGTTTGAGAGTCATTCCTTTTAAGAGAAAGTGATTGTAAGCAGAGGTGACGCTTTTGGGGAAACGAATTTGGGGGAGATCCGAAGCGTTTGTCCGCCAACAGGGTGCGGTAGCTCGGACAAATTGGTGTTTCTGCCCAGTTCAGCATCAAATATTTTGCTGCCTCTAACAAGTATTTCTCCAGGATTCCCTGCATTTAGCTCTAATCATCTTCCGTTAAACACTGAGTAAGTTCCAAGCATTACTGCAGAAAAGGAGCCTCACAGAATGATGGTGCCACTACCATATTTCAAGGTTTGGGATGGTGCGTTGAAGGAATGTAAACTATTAGTTTTCCTTAACACATAGCTTTTTATATGGAGGCCAAAAGTTCAAAGTGGGTTGAATCTAACTAGAGCACTGTCTTGAACTGTTCCTTGGTCTTCATAATGCTGCTTGTCAAATAATGAGATACTGAGATTGAGTTACACACAGGTGGACTCTTTACTAATTAGATGACTTCTGAATACTGTTGGTTGTATTTGATTTGATTTAGATATGTCAGTAAAAAGTGGGCTGAAGACATATTTAAACTACACTTTTAAGATTTTCATTTCAATATATCTGTTTCCTTCCATGTCAGAAGCATACTTTACTTTTAGTTATTACTCCTGGGAATTTATATTCATTGTTTTCAAATTGAAATCCTTCCCATGCTGCTTGCAATCCTAATTTGTGAAATAATGGCTAGTAAATAAAATTGTTGTTTTAAAGTTATTGTTCGACATCTATCTCAAATGTAGCATGTCATTGAAGACCATAAAAAATTTGTAATGTTCAACATAAAAAATTATTTATTTACATGAATTATCTTGATTTATATTAGTTAAAGTTTTGGTGGGGCATTCATACAGTATGGTGACCAATCTGTGTGTATAAGTCTGTTTCTGTCATCATTTATGGTGTTGGACTCCATCTGTTGACCATAACCTGACCCAGTTTTATGGTTACAGAGTTACCCAGGAGCAGATGGAGAAATCAAAGGCCACATCGCACACAAATAAACTCACAAGCACAGCCAGCTTTACATTATTCACAACTGCCCAGTAAGCATTAATTCATTTGGTTTTGCCAGCTTATCCATTATGTATAGAGCCAGCAAACTGCATAGCTAACAAGGTATACATCCATCCTTTCTTTTCTATACATGCTGTTATATTACATACATGTGAACGCAAACAAAATATGTAATAAATAATGTAAATAACCTTAAAATCCAACTATGATAGAAAAATAAGGACCTAAATGGCCACATAGAATGTTAATTGAAAGGAGAAACGTCTCTCTGGAGGGAGCCTCAAATAATTATATTTTCTAGTTTGTTATTTTAGAGTACTGTAACAATTAGTTAAAATGTTGTTTCATACACTACTTCCCATTATATAGCATCCATACAGGCTGGATCAGGGATCTGATGGCATGTCGGATTTGTTATTATTGGTTGAGCACTCTGTCTATGTGGAGAAACTCACAGACAAAATTCCTTTTGATGATTTACATGGTAGACTTTAATTTTGCACCTCTAAACACATAAATAAAGGAAGAGCTAGTGGGAAAAGGGAGATGTCTTTTCTCAGCACACACTGATGGAACTGAACGTGCGGAGGGAAAACTTGGTGCTTCAAAGACTCTCTTGATAATCGATTTTACAATAAGTTCAAAGAATGATGAGGTGCAACATTCACAAGGTGTGTGCATTTATAGGCACCACTTCCAGGACACAAATGCACATTAAATGCTTTTGCAATGTGCAAAGAAATCATGGAGAGTAGTCAGTATGGATTGGAAATAATTTAGGTGGCAACTGACATTTTTAACTTTGCTTCTCCTCAAATATGCGTTACAGTTAACAAAACTCACCACATCAATAATCTGTAGCAATGTCAGGCCAAGTTCCACAAGAATTGGTGCAGAGTCATTTTGGACTGGTCTCTCCAGACGGTTGTAGTTTGCCATCAGGTCATGGTACAGCTTCCTCTGGTACACTCCGCCATGACAAGCTGGATAGGAGAGATAGACAGATACCTCAGGAAATCTGGCAAGAAACCATTTCAACAAAAAGATTGATAATGTAATAGAAGGTAAAGGATACAAGTTGTTTGTAGTGAAAAACAGAAACCACGATACAACAATAATAATACAATAATACAAATCCCATTTGGCAATTATCCTAGATTGTCATGTTTTCTAAAATCTGGCATTATTATATTGATTTTAGATAATTAGCCTTAGTGCCTTTATTTACAGACTTCACTATGCCTTTCAATTCTGGAATTTAATAACTTAAACGGAACGCTTTCTGCTGCATTGGAAAACTTGAAATGGGGTTTTGTTCACGAAGGAAGCTGATTATATAAAACCAGTAGCACAAGTGAAAGGTAAATAAACTCAAAGGGGGTAAAGGCGATAACCATACAGAGTTGTTTCACAACACTGAAAAGGGACAAAAAAATAAATATTGATGTTCATGTTTCTAGCAAATTAGCCATATTATTTATTAAAAACTTCCAAAAATGTTCATTTTACTGTCTTTAATCCAATCTGCTTTCTTGTTTCTATCTCTCACACTGTTTATGCAAAACCAGTATGCAGAAGTGATTAAGTCAAAATAAAGCTTTTCTAATGAGCCTATTATTAACTCACTGAACTCTAATTTGTTGACTGTGTCTCTCTTGTTTCCATTAGGTCTCACCAGAGGGTTTCCACAAAACAAAAACCAATGCTTCTTTATCAGGAATGAATATTACACAGCATTCAATCTGCAAAGCGAACTCAGTTATTCATGAATGAGTAAAAGTTGTCTTAGGCACCATGTTTCTGGCTTTTTTTCCCCCTTTGACAAAGGAAACTTTTGGTTTATAATTTAACAACAAAAAAGACAAAGTGAATTGTGGAACAGTCTCTCTTATATACTGTAAATCATAAACTGAATAATTATTCTAAAGTTTGCCCCTGTAGGAAGCTAAAGATTACAGACAAGCATTAACTTCATTTCTTCATTTGATAAAAAAAACAACTCTCAAAATATATCCTTATCATTAACTAAGAGTGTTTATGCAGTGGAGAATGCCTAATACACTCCAAACTGCTATGTATTGTTTACATTTATGTTCATTTATGTTCATACTAGAGGGGTCCTGCTGGCCCCCTCTAGCCAAGACCTACAGCATGCACTGGGATGGTTGGTAGCCGAGTGTGGAGCAGCTGAAATGAAGATCAGCTCCTCCGAATCCGAGGCCATGCTTCTTGACCAGAAAAGGGTGGTTTGTCCTCTTCAGGTTGGAGGAGAGTTCCTGCCTCAAGCGGAGGAGTTCAAGTATCTTGGGGTCTTGTTCAGCAGTGAGGGAAGAATGGAGCAGGAGATCGACAGACGGATTGGTGCGGCTGCCACAGTAATGGGGACGCTGTGCCGGTCCGTTGTGGTTAAGAGAGAGCTGAGCCAAAAAGCGAAGCTCTCGATTTACCGGTCGGTCTATGTTTCTACCCTCACCTATGGCCATAAACTTTGGGTCATGACCGAAAGAACGAGATCCCGGAAACAAGCGGCTGAAATGAGCTTCCCCATAGGGTGGCAGGGCACTCCCTTAGAGATAGGGTGATGAACTCGGCCATTCAGGAGGAGCTCGGAGTAAGCCGCTGCTCCTCCACATCGAGAGGAGCCAGTTGAGGTGGCTCGGGCATCTACACCGGATGCCTCCTGCACTCCTTCCTCGGGAGGTGTTCCAGGCACGTCCCACCGGGAGGGGACGACTCAGGACACACTAGAGGGACTATGTCTCTAGTCTGGCCTGGGAATGCCTTGGGCTCCCCCCAGAGGAGCTGGAGGAGGTGTCTGGGGGAGAGGGACGTCTGGGTGTCTCTAATGAGCCTGCTGCTCCCGCGACCCGGTCCTGGATGAAGCGGAAGACAATGAGTACGAGTATGAGTGTGTTCATACTCACATTGTATATTTTTCAAGACTGTTTAAAAACCTCAAAATAACCATACAATGTTTAATGTAACATAACAGAGTCTGGAAGGCAGTAAATACTTTACACTATCTCTGTCCAACTAAATCATTTTTACCTTCGCAGATCATTTGGTGCAACTATTTTAAGCAGCTGGGATTGCTGCACAGAGATTGAGTGAAACTAAAACTTTCTCTAATGTCCAACAAGTAACACATCAGTGCTTGTTACAATAGAAATTGCAATGACAAACTGTTGACTGCAGTGTGAATAAGCTTATTAATCTGCACTACCTTTTTAAGGTGGCCAGGTTTTTTCCCTCCTTTTCATTGTGATTGGTCCTTTAATCTCAACTCCAGATGTTTTCAATGAGCAAACATATCCAGCTTCATCGTACAACTTAAGTGAGATGTTCATTGGTAAAGTTAGTTAAACTAAATCTCTCTCTCTAAGAAAAGAAAACCTGTTGAACCTGCTTTGAAGTGCTTTTCAGTGCACATTTGGAAGCACTGAAATGTCTTTGCTGTTTTAATGAAATAAATTAATTACTTCTCATAACACAGAAGTGCATTCATCATGGAAGGCTTGCAGATATCTTTTGTATTCAAAACTCGTCAAATTTTTTTATGTTCATGCAACATGGCCTCAAAGAAAAGCCCCTCTATGAGGAGGTTTTGAATGTATAAAAATAAACCACTCAAACCAACATCAGGTGGGTTTAAACACAAAGCAGAGTAACAGCAGCATAGTTGTGAGCAACTCCCCCCACATGGCTCTGTTACTATACCTCCCTTGCCAGCTGAAATCTGTGAACTAACAGGTCAACAAGGTAGGTTAAAGGTCTCTGTCTCTGCTTGAAAGCGTTAGGTGGTTCCTTATTTCCTCTAGTTCCTTGTAGAGATATATACTGTACTGTATGACTTTTTGTGAACAACTGTGTGACCAAATAGTCCAACAGTTTATGAGCAATGTTTCTCAACATACAATTGCAAAAAAAGTAGGGATTTCATCATCTACAGTCCATATTATCATCAAAGGTTTGGAGAATCTGGAGAAATCTCTGCACATTAGAGGCAAGGCTGAAAACCAGCATTGAATCCCTGTTCTCAGGAACACTTCAAAAAACCATTGCCAGTTAACACAGTTCGTCGCTAGAGCTACCTGTGCAAGTTAAAACTTCAGTCAGTCATTTATTACCACTTCTTCCATACTGGGTCGCAGGGAAGCTGGTGCCTATCTTCCATCACAGGGCAACACACAAACAACCATGCACACACTCATACACACACCTATGGGCAATTTACAGACACCAATTAACCTAACAGGCATGTCTTTGGACTGTGGGAGGAAGCCGGAGTACCTGGAGAGAACCCATGCATGCACGGGGAGAACATACAAACTCCATGCAGAAAGACCCCCCAGCTGGGAATTGAACCCAGGACCTTCTTGCTGCAAGGCAACATTGCTACCAACTACGCCACCGTGCAGCCCTAAGTTAAAACTTTACCATGCAAAGTGAAAGCAATATGTTGACAATACCAAGCGCCGGCTTATCTGGGCCCAACCTCATCTGAGATGGACTGACGCAAAATTGAAAAGTGTGCTGTGGTCTGAGGAGTCCACATTTCAAATTGTTTTTGGAAATCATGGAAGTCGTGTCCTGTGGGCCAAAGAGGAAAAGGATTATCGGGGTTGTTATCAGCGCAAAGTACAAAAGCCAGCATCTGTGATGGTATGGTGGTGTGTTAGTGCCCGTGGCATGGGTAACTTGCACATCTGTGAAGGCACCATTAATGCTGAAAGGTACATACAGGATTTGGAGCAACATGTGCTGCCATCCAAGCAACCTCCTTTTCAGGAACATCCCTGCTTATTTCAGGAAGGCAATGCCAAGCCACATTCTGCAAGTGCTACAACAGTGTGGCTTCGTAGTAAAGGAGTGTGGGTACTAGACTGGCCTGCCTGCAGTCCAGACCTGTCTCTCGTTGAAAATGTGACGCGCATTATGAAGCGTACAATACGACAATGGAGACCCTGGACTGTTGAGCAACTGAAGTTGTACATCAAGCAAGAATGCGAAAGAATTCCATTTACAAAGCTTCAACAATTATTGTCCTCAGTTCCTAACACGTATTAAGCGTTGTTAAAAGGAAAGGTGATGTAACACAGTGGCAAACGACCTATCCCAGCTTTTTTTGAATGTGTTGCAAGCATTAAATTCAAAATGAGTGAATATTTGCAAAAAAAACAATAAAGTTTATGAGTTTGAACATTAAATATATTGTCTTTGTAGCGTATTCAGTTGCATGTGTTGAAGAGGATATGCAAATCATTTTTTTTATTTTAATTACATTTTACACAACATCCCAATTTCATTGGAATTGGGGTAATACTTCTGTATATGTCACATATATATACATATATATCTATGATGTCACATAGGGAAGCAGTGTATTTGAGATATTACCCAAAAATATATTCACAGGTGTGACTCTAATTATGTGAAATGCTAATGGTATGAGGTGTTGATATCATTATCTGGACTGTCCCAATTTGTTTAAAGGCATAGCACTATTAGTGTATGTAAATGTCTGAATTTCAAAGAATGGATTAGAAATTTTCACCTTACATTATTCTGGCATTTAGCAAATAGAAATAATTTTGTTAATCCTAAGTGACCTAAAACAGGAAACGTTTAGTTTGATTTAATATCAGACTGTGAGAAATAAAGGACACGTCTTTTTATACAGTGCATGTAAATATGTGGCTTCAAGTCTACATGTGTCCGCTGACATCACCAATCACCAAATAATTTTAGTACTAAAACTTGATCATTTAACTACAGAAAAAGTCAACACTGAAGCCCATTTGGTTCAGTAAAAGAATCACTGCTTGGTTTTCATTTCAGAAACTTCTAGTTATTGTTTACAAGTGATGTAAAACGTTTTGTTGTGTTTATATCATAATGTTGTCCTTGATTTTACATTATAACATTACAACTGGGAAAAATACATTTAAAATAAAAAAGATAAAAGGTGATCATCTAAAATAAAATAATAGCAGAAAGTAGCAAAGAGGCAGTGACAGGCTACATTAAGATTTGGTCATTCCCCTAAAAAAAAAATCCTTCCATCCAGAAAATAATAATAACAATTCTGATAAACTTCAAATATAGGTCCTTTGACCACAATCCACTTCTAGAACATTCACAGTCACAATCAGTCAAATTCTTCATCCCTTAGACTCAGATTTTATTTGCAAATGAAAAGGTCTCAGCGCTCATCTCCCCACTGACCCTTATCCAAATTAGCCATGGTCCCAACATATTTCACCAATTACCAAGTGACAGCCTGGATATCTGTGTCGCCACAAAAACTGTTGGGATGGCTTATCAGCTAATGAAGCAAAATTAAAGAAAGATGACTCGCTGTGCATTCGTGTGCAAGGGTGTTGGCAAGTGTCAGATTAGGTACCTCTAAATCTGAGGTTGAAAGGAAATCTGCATAATGGGAACAGTGTCAGCCAACAGAAATATGGAGAGGCATTGGAGTGAAGTGAACCAAGAAAATACATTCTGAGTAGTAAACAGCCCTGTCAGAGGCCTGTTGCAAAAAGATCCACATATTTTGTATTTCTTTCTGAATGACCAAAATTAAAGGAATTTATACATTATATGAAGTGCAAAGACTGCCTTGCTTCTACATCGGAGACATGTTCTGTGTAGTTTAGGCAAGGCAAGGCCAGTTCATTTAAATAACACATATTTTGGACCATATTATTTTTGGTCCAAAAATAATTACTTTAGTTTTGTTTTTATTCAACTGAAGAACTTTATGTCACATTCACGCATTGATTTTTTCTATGCATCTACCCAGTGCTTGAATGGTTTGGTTGGCAGTGTCATCTGCATAGCTATGGTAACTTTTCTTGTTGATTGTTGTAATCTCAGTTGGCGCATGTAGCTATTGGGGGAACCGCATGTGATTTTTGTCAATTTTTGTAAAATTACGTGTTGACACAAAGTCCCTGCCCTTCAAATAAGACTTAAACCAGTCAATTACTGTACCAAAAAGACTGACCAGTTCTACAGGTGCTTCAGTAATATACCATGGTTAACAGTGTCGAATGCTACACTGATGTCCAATAATACCAGCACGGTGCTTCTTCCACAGTCTCCAATCATGCAAATGTCATTAAACACCTCAACAACCTCAGTATCAGTACTGTGGTGAGCACGGAAACCTGAATGTAGTGCGTTAAAGCGGCTGGTCATAGTTAACAAGGTATTTACAATTAAAACACAGTTTTTTTCATTAACCTTAATGATAACTGGAAGATTTGAGACCAATAATTTTGCAAAAGCAACTTGTCCCGATTCTTCTTTTTTAAGTCCTGGTGGCAAAAACCTGACAAAAGTTTGGTTTTTAAAAATGACAGTGTAAATTGTTTGCTCTGCTTAAGAAACTGTGCAGTAGGTTGTGCACATTATTTAATTGCTAAAAAAAAAAGTGAAATCTTAAAAATCAGGCAATTGGTACTAGAAATGTTTAACATTGGCAGATAGACTGGCCAGAAAAGCAAATGTTTGTTTTCAATGCACACTCTGGTAATTTCAAATTGCATAAATTGCTTCTATTGGTTAATTTGACGGTTGAGTCATGCATTTTTCATAAGCTTCAATCGGACTGGTCATTACAGACAAATCCTATTAAACAAAACAATTACTAGCCTGCACAGATTTAATGCATGTTTCCATGTTCTCATTTCCATAAGCAACTAGAATGGCTGTACATGTTAAAGCCAGTTTGCAGATTGTTTTCAGATGCTTGTTATGTAGTAAGGTTATTTTGGTCTTTATGCAGGTAGTTACCAAAGGACAGATTTTTAAGAATTAAAGTGCCTCAAAATGTCACAAAATTCCACCATATAACTCAGTTTTTCGAAAGTCAGGCTTAAGGTTGCACATCCACTTTTCAAATTTGCACAATCAGTTTCCTGATTTCTAGCTGTCACTGTATTGTAAAACCTCTCCCCACGGGACTGCAAAAGGGTATGTGTCAGCTGGATTGGTATTATTTGCATTTAAAACATTTAATTTCAGTTCAACTTTGCCAAACTGCATAGTGACAGAAACCTACAAGCCCAGATCTTGCCATGCTGAGTGAAAGTTACCTTTATCATTGTAACACAAATATACACCTAAACATATAAAAACCTTTAGAACCTTGCTTAATATCCTCCATCTCTCAATTGTTTTGTGGTCAACAACTGCAACTGTTGACAGTTTCCAAATCCTAAACGCTTACTGATACAGTAATCAGTAACAAACTACTCTTTATATAGTCTAAAAACATATATCTATTCATATGGCAATTAATCTCAATTATTTAAAATTTCTCAAATTTCCTTTTCAGTAACCACTCAGTATCTGACTGTTCCATTGCAGCTCAGTTTTACTACTTAAGCTTTCACTGCAAAAAAAGGTTTCTCTTCAGTGCATGTAAAGCAAAATAAAAAACTATTTTGTTTGAGTCATTCACTCTTCATGGTACATCCTGCATTCAAAATAATTGTTTACACTCTTGCCATCCCTGCTGTTCCCATTATTTCTGTCACAGTGACAATCACAGTTGTTTTTTATTCTTATTTTTCTTTTTCTCAAAGCATTGATACAATGCAGTGGCGATTGCTCTAAGACTGCAAGGGAAGCTCAGCTTCCCCTAAAATGTCAAAAAATAAGTGATCAAATATATACTGTTGTGTGTACATGCCATTGACTAAATATGCTGTACAACGTGCTCAACTTTTGTTCAGAATCAGCTTCTTATCACTGGTAATAACGCGGCTTTCCTCTCACTCATTCCCGCAGCTTCACAATGCTTTAAACAGTGAGTTCAATAGCGAAGCGAAAATGCTGGGCTTTGTCCCACCCATCGGACGCTCAGCGTCTCTGGGGCTCTATGGGGCAGCCTCGGCTGCAGCAAAACGAGACGAGTCATTGGATAAATGCCGGGCTTTGTCCCGCCCATTGGACGCTCAGTATCTCTGGGGGTCATTGGGGCAGTGGGCTGGCCTCGGCTGGCCCGGACGCTCAGCTTCTGGAAGATGATTGGATGATCTGTCTAAGGCTGAATCCCTTTTTGATTGAAAGCGAAATGAGCGAATCAGCGATCTTGATATTGAGCTTCCCCTCCTTGAAAGACCAGCATCCGCCACTGATACAATGTCAGTGTATGATTCTTAAAGAAAAAACTGCAGTCCCACTGAATTACATCCAAAAAACTCTGCTTACATATTTAGAAATTGGTAGAAGACAATTTTTGACAAACTATCTAATTTTCTACAAAAATAAGTACTATACTAAAAATGAATGGTACCTCAACCAAAAATTTATGTATAAAAAGTGTTAGAAGTATGAACCAGTTTGATCAACTGTAAATACTTGTATTTCTTTTAACACAAAGTTATAGTTTAAACTTATATGCTCAAACTGTGGGTTCTGCAGCTTCAGTGTATATTTTTTCACTGCTACAGTCAATGGAGGGGCTTTCAGAAGAATGAGTCTAAATGCTTCTTAAAAGAAAGAAACTATGCTAAATAAAGCATTTTTAAAGAAGTTGCTGTTATCTAGATTTCCTGTCACAAGTTCCAAATGACAGGGATTATGTCTGATATGCCAAGAGACTATCTGTGTTACAACCAGACATGCCAGTGATGTCTGGCATGTAAAAAGCAATTTCTAACTGAACCAGTTTTATTTTTTTGGTCTGGTCAAATCTTTACATGCTAAATCATGTTATACAAGCACCCAGACTACTTCTCTATACATTTTTAAAATGTTTCATAATTTGATGCGTGACAGTTGCTTGTAGATGTAAGGAACACAAACATGTAAAAGTTGACCTTTCACACGCAAGAACTGCTGTTTGGTTACTTTAAAATTAACTTGCTGGACTTTTAGATTTAGCTAGAACAACCGATAATTCATCAAGGGGCTTCCCAGAAGCTTCAACATGTTTTTTATGACCTCTAAGTATACTCAAGACCTTAGTGACCAGACAGTTATCATACCAGCAATGATAAATTGTAGACATTTTTGGTCTCTTCTCAGGAATGTAATGTAAAAAAAAATATTTATTTTTTCTTGGTTGTGTAAGGCCACATAGCCTCTCGTCTCCCAAACTCTCCCTCTAATTGCCTAAACAGCACTCATAAAAAACCAATTTCAGACAAGCTCTACCTCTTGCTAAATGATGTAAATGAAGAAATTACCAAACAAATATGGTTTTATGGAAACAAGCTGTCCTTCGATCTGAACAAAGCAAACATAATATTTGGTAGTTGTACATCAAACATCTTACTCAATCTACAGGTAAATAGGGTGAATGTTGAAAAACTGTATGAAAAAAATATTTATTGGTGTTATTGATGATAACCTTAAGTGGAAACCTCAAATTAGATATTTTCTAAATAAACTGTGAAAATGCATTTCAGTATTCAGTAAGCAAACCTAAGCATATTCTAGATTACCATACTTAAGTTGTTGAGCTAAAATTTGGGGTAAGAGTCACAAAATAACGATACAATTAGTAAACCATTTTACAAAAAAAAGTCAATAGAATAATTAACAAAGTTAATCATCTGGATCATACTAACCCATTAGTTGTGAAATCAAAACTGATTAAAACTTGCTGAGATTGTAAATCTATGAACAGCTCTTATTTTGTTTAAACAAAATAATAACAACCTTCCACATCACATTCAAAGAATGTTCAAGAAACAAGAAGGGGTTTACAAGTTAAGGGATGGTCTGCTTCAGTGTCTGTGCCACTCCAAAACATTAATATTAGTTCCAGTCAGAAGAAATATAAATGTCATGGGGGGTTCTAACATTATGTTAGATTTTTCCAACTTGAAACTTGATATGGCGCCTTCAGCATAAAAATTAAACACAGTTATAGTGCAGCTTGGTTTTAAATAGACCTCTAGAAAAAAAAAAAGTTCCCCCATTTGGTTTACATGGGGGAACTAAGTCAAGATAACGCTAACGACATCAGTGACAAAATTAATGTGCTTTTCTGTTGAGACCCAGTAAGTGAGTATTACACTAATCAACACCAGTAAGGTGATCCTGATTTGCTCACATATTTAAAAACTAGCCTCTCTTTGTGAGATGCATTTAGGAAAAGAGTTTACATCAACATAGCACAGCTGTAAAAACTATAAAACCTTTATACCCCTTATAAAAACCATAACCTGTTTTTTTACCCATTTTAACAGATCAGTATAATGCTACAAGCTATTGGGTTACCCCAACAGCTTGCAGCTTCAAGCAAAGAAAAAAAGCAACCACTTCAAGCCAGTAGGCCGAATACTGTGTAGAGTAAATATTTAAAACATCCAAATAGGCATGTTAGTTTACACGCTGTAGTAAACACTAAAATAGTAAATGCACATGCAACACAACACCAACTGGGATCAGAGTGCAAGAAAACCTGAAAATAATCTGTGGTCAGAAAAATATTAGCCGAACGTCTAACAAGGAAAATTAAAACTTGACTCCAACAACTGTAGGCTGAACGAATAGAGGAAAACATCCAGCTTTATCTGTTTCTTGAAAGCTAAAGTATTTGATCTGATAAAAAAGACTGTAATGGCTGAATTGGGTTTTATTATTAGATTAGTTTAGACTACATTTCTCTCCAGTGTTACTTCTTTAAAGATTTGCACAGAGTCTTTGCAGCACCCTTTTGAAGGAATTTAGTTGAAACTACAGTAGATAGATACGTTTCAGCTTAGTAAAAATCAAAAGGACTGCTCCAAAGGACACCCCCCTACAAAAGCAGGCTGAATATTGATCAGCCTCCAGCAGTCTGCACATAGGAGATTTTGTCAAGTTTTAAAAATGAATTAATGCAGACCGTTATGCAAAACTTTCTTCCAAAACCAATTTCTGACCAGGTGCATTTCAATATTTTGACCTTTTAACCCCTTTTGCATTAACCCTTTAGGATGAAATACTTTAGTCAAAGCTTGAGCAATATTCCCAACACTCTCAAGTTACAGAAATATCTGTAGAGGGTTTATTGCCCTCACAATATATTTAATCATCCATGTCCTTGAGGCTGATGAGAAGTCTTCTACATTGCAACTAATCAGCAAACATGGGCAATTATCCAAATCACATTAAATAGCTCATCATGAACCCTCTTAGCTTTGTCTCAATTACATGATTTTACATTCACTGATTTGTGTAAAATTATAAATAATGACGAATGTATAGAATAATAGTTTCCTAATCAACATTATGGATAAGTGTGTTGCTGACTTGCTAACCCCAGGCGTAAGGAGCACCAAAAGATAAAGAGTGCTCACTCACTGCATCATTTCAAAGATAGCATGAAATCTTTCTGAATGACGGGTTAATAACAAGCAACTTTCTAGGAACAAAGTCATATTTTTGCTCAATTTACAGTCGTATTTCTGTGTATTCACATTGTTCTCAGATCTTCTGGTGTCTTATCCTCATTAACTGCTCTAAAGGACAGTTATTAACTGTATATAGACTGCCAACATGGCTGTCATTTAACCAGCTAAAAACCACTACCCATTTAAATTTTTGTTGTGACCTGTTTCCACTGATCAGTATTTGTTCACCACAGTATGTGTTATCGTAAAAGGGAAGTCTCTCTGGCCTATAAAAACTTCACAACTTGGATGGACCCATCTTACCGAAGAAGCATCCCTGACATTAGAGGAGAGATGCACCAAGAAAACGGCTACTATCCAGTATTACTCAATTTTCTGTTGGATCAGCTCTAACTGGTGACTGCTTGGTCTGAAACTCAAAAATAACATCTTTTTCCAGTCAATGAATGCACCATACTGAGCACTACCGGGTCATGCTCACAATAACACTCTTCAATATGGATGCTGTGAATGGGTGAAGAAAACCTAAGGTCAGCTATTTTAAGTAGTAGTAAGGTGTTTAAAAATGAATTGAAAGATGGGTTTTTCTATCGTGATTGTTTTTATTTCAAAATATTTCCTCATTACTTTCAGGTCATGCTAGACATAGCAAGACAATCAGTGTCTTATTAATCTTGCTGAGGTTTTGAGTGTGTGCAAGCATATGGACTGTGTGACTGTGTGTGTGTTTGTTTGGACATGCACTTTAACTCTGTTGCCTGTGCAATGACAATAAAGCTCGTCTTACGTTGTAACCTAGGGTAAAGCATTCAGGAGGGAGCTTTATGTAGCCTCTGCATCTAATCATGCATCTAAACAGCTGTGGATTATAATGAGCGACCTCATGAACTGTGTGCACCTGCGGGACGTCCTCCATATTGAGAAGCAGATGTGGCCGCTAACAATGAGACTCTGGTTTTTATGCACACTGATCCATAAAATTTATATTTGAAATTTGGTTCACAACAGTTTATTTAACGGTGAAAGCCCATAGAATAAGACTCGAGCACATAGAAAGTAGAAATGCCGATGCAAACATTAATTGTCTGACTGAAAAACAAAAAAGACAAGCATCCAACATAGGAATCCACTGCGGAGTCTTGCGCGTTTTCCCCCGTGGGTATACATTTGCCTCTTTTGCCAGATGTGGCCACATCTGAACAAATCTCTCTTAACAGCAGCTTTCACCTTTCTGCCAGACATCCCCGGAGAAACAAGAGGGGAAATTTGATAAACGTGTCCTGAATAACAGCAAGAAAGTACCAGACAGTAACCCACCTTGATGGTAAAACGTCGCCCACAGGTAAACTCCAACCAATACAGATTCATTGCGCTTCCGAAGCTCCATCGCAGCTTCAGATCTTAAGTCCCCCTGAAGCCTGCTGGAAATGTCAAACTTGGAAGGAGAGGATCTTTGACAGACTGGTACTGCTCTCCCTCCGCACCGTCTCTCTGTCTCTTTTCTCCTCGTCGGATGCTCAGGCAGACGCGGACACGCTGGTACATACACACGCAGGATGTCTGTCTTCTTGTGTTTGGGTCGAGAGCCACTTCAAAAGTCACTTTGGATTTAGCTCTGCCCTCTCTCTTCCTCACTCTTACTGTGCTTATGGGTTTTTATACTATATTAAATATTAGGAGCTGACGATGACCGATAACCTGTCTCCTGAGCGAAATCCCGCCAACTTCTCCAGGTTTGTCCCCTCATTCATGCAGGATGACTTAAAGAGCGCAGCTGAATCTGCATATTTTCAATACATCTCTGTCAAAAGGCGGCAAGCCACACCCCTTCAGTCTAACCTTGAAACTTTTATTTCATTTTTCTGTTCAGGCAGAATTAATGTGTAATAAGACTAAGAACAGTTCGGCTGTTGTGTGTCGCCAATCTGGTATTTTATTTCTCTAAGCGATGGTGCTAATTTTAAGGTGTAATTTTTAACCTTATAAGGTTAAAAATTACACCTTAAAATTAGCACAGTTTTGTCGCTCGTCTTTTTCCTGTTTGCACCACTTAGGATTTTTTCCTTCTTATTGGAAAGTCGATCGAAAAGTTAACTTTTCTGGCAAACTTAATTCTAGTGATAATTATTTTTTTAGCGTGGTTGAATGATCCCGGTTAATGAAAAAGTGCCACATTTGAGCCATAACAGCAAAATTAACAGTTTTACCTTGATCACTGTGTTTGAATCTATGGTGACTTGCCTGAGGTAAAAGTGAACTTTGCAGAAACTTAAAAGGAAAATTCTGGTGTTTTTATTTTTGTTTTTGTGTTGTTGTTTTTTTGTTTTGTCTTGTTTTGTGTTGTTTTTTTGAATTGGGGTTCTGGAAAGTTGTTGTCAGTTCCCTTATCTGAAGAACACCAATGTCATGTTGCCATTATAGATGGCGAACAGTTAGTCAGTTTTAGTCATTTAAAACCATTGAGACCATTGTTAAGTTTGTTGCTGTTTTCTTAGCCAAGTAAGAGCAGTGTTTCAGCGCTAAAGTTATGCTGGTTTAGGCTACTGTATCAGTCCGCCCAGTCAGCTGGAACTCTGAACTCCGTATGTTCCTGTGATTTTCCAGGTCAACAGTTTGTTGGAAAATGATCCCGGTGGACACACAATCCTCTGACTGATACAGCTGACAGTGTGAACCAATGTAACATTAATGTAATAACACGTTGTTAAGAAAATAATGAAAAAACCTAACAACTGTCTCTAATGACTATGTAGACAGCTAACATATAATATAACATTGGTTATATTGCCTTATATCTTAAGGAAACTGCCCGTTGGAAAGAGGATCAGATTGAAGGAGTGGGTGTAGCATGATCAGAAATGTTTGATGATTGTGCCTCTGCTGTTGTGGTAAGAAAGCACTTATCAAATTCGCAGTTACCTCTTTTAAATGTTTGTATTCATGGATATTATAGTGTGGCAACACGAGATTTTAAGAATATCCGTGTATTTCATTGAGCAGTTTGTTGATTTTTATATATTGTATAATTATTTAATGGTTATTAAATGACCTGTGTCTTAAAGTGTCTAGTCATTAATTGGACGTTCGTGTTTTTATAGTTTCAGATCAGCTGTGTCCTTCTGTCCTTTTTGAGTTGAGTTGAATATATTGTTTTTTGTTAGTCCGCCTGGCCTTGCATGGCCTGTAGGCTACAAGAACTGGGCGTGTGTCTTGTAGGGGCAGACTAACTACTTTTTTTGTTTTGTTTTGTCTCTTATGACCACCTCCCTGTTTTTACACCCTGTTTTTACACCTGCCACAATTTATATATACAAGCCCTTATGCCTGACTCTGATGGTGTGATTCATGTGTAAAGTTATTTGGGATCCTGAAGTTTGCTATGTATGCTGAGCTATGTTGCATGTTAACTGTGTTGTTATTATTGCATTGCTGTGGTTGGTCACTCAGATTTCTGCCAGGGTCTCCAATGGTTTTCATGGCATTGTGGAGTAGGCTATATTAATAGTGCTGGCTGGAACAACTGGGGCTTCAAGTGCCACATTTATGTATCAGTAAATTTTCTACATTTACTTAATTGAGTGACTTGACTTTTATTTAATTTGCTTTGCAAGACAACGTTTATTTGAGGACTCATTAGAGCCCTCTGCTGGACTAGGGGTCCCAAGAGAACTTTCATTCACACAGGACAAGTTTATAAATGCAGTGGCTGTACACAAAGGCAAACCTTCTAGGTTTGACAGTCATGTTAACAACATAGCTATAATTGAAAGCTATTGTCTTCACCAGTGGCGGATGCTGGTCTTTCAAGGAGGGGAAGCTCAATTTCAAGATCACTGATTCGCTCATTTCACTGTCAATCAAAAAGGGATTCAACCTCAGACAGATCATCCAATCATTATGCAGAAGCTGAGCGTCCGGGCCAGTTGAGGCCAGCCCACTGCCACATAGACCCCCAGAGACCCTGAGCATCCGATGGGCGGGACAAAGCCCAGCATTTTTGCTTCACTATTGAACTCTCAGTTTAAAGCACTGTGAAGCTGCGGGAATGAGTGAGAGGAAAGCCGCGTCGTTACCAGTGATAAGAAGCTGATTCTGAACAAAATTTGAGCGCGTTGTAGAGCATATTTAGTCAATGACATGTACACACAACAGTATATATTTATTTGATCACTTATTTTTTGACATTTTAGGGGAAGCTGAGCTTCCCTTGCAATCTTAGAGCAATCACCACTGGTCTTCACAACCACCTGTGCATTACGTAAACAGCATGTTGCTGACCAGGTTTCACATTAACATAATGCAATTACAGTACTTTAAATAAAATGTTATTTTATTTTCACCTCTATGCATTTGCTCTTGTTGGATTTATCCATTTTGGTCGCAAAGTTTGACATGCGCAGCTCAACAGACATCGCTGCTCAGACGTCACCCGGGATTGTAAAACCCGCAGAAAATAAACTTTCCTTGCCATTTCCCACTTGTCTCACAGGAGGACGCATCGGAGGCGCATATCTGGAGAGACAAAAGCTCGCAGGCGAACAAGGCCATTCCTGGAAGAGCTTGAAAGCTGGAAATCTGTCTGATACAAGAAGGTCAGAAGATTCATATACCGATCGAAGACCATGCCGACACCCAGCGCAGGTGAAAACCCACAGAGGTTTTATTTCCAAGAGATGAGTTTTCTCCTTGTTGATTCAGTCGACTAAATGGTTCTTCATATTTTCCCATCCTGGATGGATGAGAAGTTTGCAGTTTTTTTTCTTGAGTTGATCACGGACGCGTGATACCCCTCCCTCGTTTTTCTTCAGACCTAACCCATCCTCAACTGGTGGAGAGAATAAATCAACGTCAAAGTAATCTCGTTCTTTTTATATTGAATTGGATAGGTATGTTTAGAAGTCTGGGCAGGATGAGGCAGAGTTAAGGTGATTTAGAATCACCAGTAGTTAATCCAAGGTATCAACTTGTTGCATGCAATACTGATTGAAGTGTTTTATGCTGAGCTGTGTTTTGATTTGCTCCGCAAGCGCTGCTGAATCGTGCGTGTTCATGTTTTGTCTGGCTGATCCCAAATCAGCCAGGAGTTAGAAGTTGGACATTTAAAAGTTTGTTTCATTCAAAGCAACTGTGGTCTGGGCCTCACCTGACCACTCCTTTGTTGCAGTTTTATTGCTGGAGTTTTTCCACTGAGTTCCCGCCTCAGAGTTTTATGACTCTTTGTTCGAGATTTGGGGCAATCAGCTGCTGGAGGCTAAAGGGGCGTGGCCCACAGTTTTAACAGCTGATCGCTGCAATCAAGACATCAGCACACCAGGAGGGTTTCTCTTTCCATTTAACCCAGATTGCTCATTTTGTCCATAAAACTGCTGGTTTGATCTTCATAGACACTAAATACGCATATATTTTTCTTTTATTATTATTTTTAGGTAGTCATTTTTATCCTCTTTGTGTAGAATATTGCTTGTTATACCAGAATAATGGTATATCAGAATTATTTGGCTTCAATAAATCTTCATATATATAATTAAGAGAAGCGTTTGTTTTGTGCAAGAGTCATTTATCTGTCAAAACAATGTCGAAGTTCCCCCACCTTCGGTGAAGCGGTTGAATAAACAGTGACATTCAGTTTTGGTTAATAATTTATCAATTATTAATGATGAATAGCTAATTATAATTCTTAATGAGCTTTGAGCCCATGATCACAACACCAGAGGACATCTCTGACTTCTATTCGTAAGTAATGATTTTTGGTTAAGAAATTAATTTTTTTCAAATTATGATTTGAAATTATAATTCTTGATAGATATTAATTAATCAATAATCATAATTCTTACACTCTCGAAATTAACTATAGAAGATATGACAAACCCACTAACACGCTTGTTAACACCAGATAAAAAAAAATATTTTCAAACAACCCCCTAACCCCTGCACCTGAGAACCAAATAAGTAACTGAATTCAGTATTTACTTAAAAACAAGGAGAAACTGAAGAATATCCTGTTTGAACCTTAACAATCAGTGTTAAACACCATATTATATATTCTAAGCCTTTAAATAATTGCTGTAAAAACAAAAAAAAATTAAGGAACTGAAATAAAAAAGTTTAAACTGAACACTTTATCACAAGGTTTACTTAGAATGGAATAAAAAAGCAGCAAAATGAAAGGCAAATGGAAGCATTGAGATACACACAAAGGTAATGAATATAAAAAACAAGGTTATTAAAAATAGCACGCTTAGGTTAAGAAATTGGTAACTGAGTAGGGTGATTTAAAAAAATACAAAATGTGCATGTATTTTGGTGCATGAAGAACAACAAAAGACTATTTACGAGAAACAAATACAATTATGCAAAAACCTCAAGGATGTAAACACTTATTGAATCTTTTGGAAGCAGTGATGGTTATAACAGCTTCTGGGAGGAAGGATCTGCTATACAGCTCCTTTGTGCACCTAGGATGCAGCAGACTGTCACTGAACGAGTTCTCCATTTCTGTCTTACTCTTCTGTCTTATTGCTTTTTCTTCAGCCCTCTTTATGACAACATTATATTATGTTGTCACAAAACGACTTTGCTCATCTTTACTGGGCATATTGACACAAGAGCTCTGTCTCAGCTTTCAAATTTCAATTTGAGTCTGTAAATACAGTTTTGAAGACTCTGACAAAAGGCTTCTGTGCATTCATTTTGAAAAAACAGGTATGTCCAAAGAGGTGGACAGATTCAACTTTCGTCCTTTGGTAAATGCAAAGCATTAAACCATCTGCACAAATAACATTGTATAACCTTATTTAGGCTCACACGAATTACGCCTCTATATTCACTAACCAACGAGTATTTTGGGGGTCAATTGGATTGACGCACTGCCAATTAACTGGTTTGAGAGGGACCGCTAGAACCTCTACCTAATTAACAGTTGTATCAATTGATGAGTGGTATTGTGCTGTGAAGAGTCAACAGTATTATGAAAAATATGCTTGATAAAACATTTGTGGCAATATTTTTCACAAAAAATACACTAGCTCAGAGCAAAGTATCTATGTTTGCTCCCTCTGTATTGCATACATGAGCGCTTTCACTTATAGCCCCTTAAAAATGGTCTGAAAAAAGAAGTCATCCTTTGTCTAAAAAAATGGATGTAAGGTGAAAAGCATTTGACATAAAGTTGACCACTGATGCCGGGATCTGGTTGAAAAGATGTAAGAATTGCTCAGATGGGCTAACTAAGCCTGACGTTTAATGTATTTGTTTGGGCTACATTTGGACAGTACATATGGACTACAATAATCCAGTTTATAACCAGTATTTACCCTGACAGAACTACAAATGAGATCCATATAGACATATAGTGTTAGAAGAGATGTTGGTGGTGTTTAGTTGCCAAAGCTAATGTCTAAAAAAATAAAATACACATATACAGTAATGCTAGAGGAGTACCACTACCAGTTTGAGGTTAAACTTTTCACACAGTTACACAGATTAGTTTTATTGAATCCTGTCTGGATATGTTTTGGCTGTTGAATTACATTGCTGAATTTTGTAATACATCATTGTTTGAGTTAAATCATGGGCTTGGAGATGATTAAATGTTCATATTTTTCCTTTTCTAGTTATCGTTGTGAAAGCTCTCAAACCTCTGAGCAACGATTATTCGGTTGCACTTGTTACCCCTTTTTGACATTTTATGCTACTGTAAATGTAGAAGAGTGGGGGAAGGGTTAGGATATCTTTAGGTTTTGTAGTAGATTTAGTGCTCTCGGTGAAGATGCATTTTAAGTTCTTATGGTAAATACCCATCCATTTCTCATACCTGTTTATTCATTTTCATTGCCCCAAGAGGTCGCCCATCCATCACAGGGCTATAAATGAAACTAAGTTACACTGTTCAGTCTTCCTTCTATGCAATACAGAAGGAGGATCTAAGGTTAGACGCAAACACAGATGCAGCTCTTAAATGCTTACACCAACTGGCATGTTGTTTATTCAATGTAAAAGAATTTCAGAATCAGAATCAGAATCAGAATCAGCTTTATTGCCAAGTTTGTACATACAAACAAGGAATTTGACTCCGGTACACTTTGCTCTTTGGTTTTTGTTTTTGCACTACAGAATATACATATCTACAATGTACAATATACACATATATAAATAAAAAGGTGCATTTGCAACATCTGTATGCTGTTGTTTTGTATTTTATTGAATGTTCAACAGAGAAACAGCCTGGGGGAAGAAACTGTCTCTGTGGCGGCTGGTTTTTGTGAACAGCGCTCTGTAGCGTCGGCCTGAAGGCAGAAGTCTAAACAGTTTATGTGCAGGGTGTGTGGGGTCTGCAGAGATTTTAGCAGCTTTCTGTGTGGAACTAACTAATCAAAGGATTACGTAGACTCGGGTTAGCTAGAACAGTGATCCAAATAAAGCAGACAGGCTGTGGTTCTGGTTCCTTATGCGTGTTAATTTTTAATAAATAAATAAAAAAGGTGGCTGTGATGCAATGTGCCAGCACAGGAAGGTCAAAAGACACATGTTTCTAAGGAGTGTGGATTCAGTTTCTCTATATTCTTTATTTCTTAGGATATCACGTTGGATGTAAGGCACTACCCTTTGTGGAATGTCTTGAGACGACATATGTTGTGAATTGGCGCTATATACAGTACAGACAGAAAGTTTGGACACACCTTCTCATTCAAAGAGCTGTCTTTATTTTCATGACTATGAATATTGTAGCTTCACACTGAAGGCATCAAAACTATGAATTAACACATGTGGAATTATATACTGAACAAAAAAGTGTGAACAACTGAAAATATGTCTTATATTCTAGGTTCTTCAAAGTAGCCACCTTTTGCTTTGATTACTGCTACGCACACTCTTGCAATTCTGTTGATGAACTTCAAGAGGTAGTCACCTGAAATGGTTTTCCAACAGTCTTGAAGGAGTTCCCAGAGATGCTTAGCACTTGTTGGCCCTTTTGCCTTCACTCTGCGATCCAGCTCACCCCAAACCATCTAGATTGGGTTCAGGTCCGGTGACTGTGGAGGCCAGGTCATCTGGCGCAGCACCCCATCACTCTCCTTCTTGGTCAAATACCCCTTACACAGCCTGGAGGTGTGTTTGGGGTCATTGTCCTGTTGAAAAATAAATGATGGTCCAACTGAACGCAAACCGGATGGAATAGCATGCCGCTGCAAGATGCTGTGGTAGCCATGCTGGTTCAGTATGCCTTCAATTTTGAATAAATCCCCAACAGTGTCACCAGCAAAGCACCCCCACACCATCACACCTCCTCCTCCATGCTTCACGATGGGAACCAGGCATGTAGAGTCCATCTGTTCACCTCTTCTGCGTCGCACAAAGACACGGTGGTTGGGACCAAAGATCTCAAACTTGGACTCATCAGACCAAAGCACAGATTTCCACTGGTCTAATGTCCATTCCTTGTGTTCTTTAACCCAAACAAGTCTCTTCTGCTTGTTGCCTGTCCTCAGCAGTGGTTTCCTAGCCGCTATTTTACCATGAAGGCCTGATTCATACAGTTTCCTCTTAACGGTTGTTCTAGAGATGTGTCTGCGGGTTTGACCTGTTCTCTAATCTGAGCTGCTGTTAACCTGCGATTTCTGAGGCTGGTGACTAGGATGAACTTATCGTCCACAGCAGAGGTGACTCTTGGTCTTCCTTTCCTGGGGCGGTCCTCATGTGAGCCAGTTTCTTTGTAGCGCTTGATGGTTTTTGCGACTGCACTTGGGGACACTTTCAAAGTCTTCCCAATCGTTCGGACTGACTGACCTTCATTTCTTAAAGTAATGATGGCCACTCATTTTTCTTTACTTAGCTGCTTTTTTCTTGCCATTATACAAATTATACAAAACAGTCTATTCAGTAGGACTATCAGCTGTGTACGGTATCCACCTCCTGCACAACACAACTGATGGTCCCAACCCCATTTATAAGGTTTGAAATCCCACTTATTAAACCTGACAGGACACACCTGTGAAGTGAAAACCATTTCAGGTGACTACCTCTTGAAGCTCATCAACAGAATGCCAAGAGTGTGCATAGCAGTAATCAAAGCAAAAGGTGGCTACTTTGAAGAACCTAGAATATAAGACATATTTTCAGTTGTTTCACACTTTTTTGTTTAGTATATATTTCCACATGTGTTAATTCATGGTTTTGATGCCTTCAGTGTGACGCTACAATATTCATAGTCATGAAAATAAAGACAACTCTTTGAATGAGAAGGTGTGTCCAAACTTTTGGTCTGTACTGTAAATAAAACTGAATTGAATTGAATTGAATGTATTTTCAGGGAGAATAAGCTACCTGTAATTTTTTTCAGGTGGGAATCTCAGAAGGAAGAAGATGAAAAAAACTAACTGACCAGTAATGTTTTGAAGAAATAAACATGTGAGAATTATGCTAAGAGATCCACAGAGCTGGTCATTTCAAATCCCTACAGCTTAGCATTCACCAAAAACTGTAATGTAATTCTATGGCATAACACTTTAATTTTCAATCATACAGTACTGTCTCTCTGATGCAGAGTAATTGAATATACACAGTTAACTGTGTGTGTGTGTGTGTGTGTGTGTGTGTGTGTGTGTGTGTGTGTGTGTGTGTGTGTGTGTGTGAGTGAATGTTTTGAGTATTGTCTTTCTTGGATTATTGGCCTTTTTGATGAGATATACTCATGCTAGATGCACTTATTTCTGTATTCTCGTCCTTGCCTCTGTCCTCTTGTTGCATCATGTTTAACCTTTCCTCACCTCTTTCTCAGTGACCCTTTTTACTTGCCCTCCTATTGTAGTTTCCTCACAGCATTTACCCTATACCCACACTGGATCTGTACCTATTGCGTTTGTTTTGTTTGCGACATTCTCACACTAATCTCCAATTTTTCATTATTTGCTGTTATTTCAGCTTTTAACTTTGTTCTCTCTCTTTTCTCTTCTTAGAAAGCTACACCTGGCCTGACTCTGTGTCTACCTGTGACACCTTTCTGGAGAGGGGCATCATCCGAGCTTCTGCTGGCAACAACTTAATACTCACCCTCTACCGATGATCCACATGGCCCTGTCTTTCAGTGTTTAACCCTTTCTCTCTCCTAGACATGGCGATTGACTGAGCTTTTACTGTAACTAATTATATGTGCTCTCTTTCAGACTCTAACCTTGAAAACTGGCTCAGAGTTTATCTGTTCTTTCTTTCTAGGTGAAACGACTAAAGGAACTACATCCATTAACATTTACTTTTCCTTCCCATAGAACAGTGATCAGTGCTTCTTTGTTCTCTTTGTGTCTCTGCTCTGTTCTCTCAAACCCCCAGTCGGTCGTGGCAGATGGCCGCTCACACTGAGCCTGGTTCTGCTGGAGGTTTCTTCCTGTTAAAAGGGATTTTTTCCTCTCCACTCTCGCTACATGCATGCTCAGTATGAGGGATTGCTGCAAAGTCAACGCCAGTGACTGTCCACTGTCTCTACAGGCTCATCCGGGAGGAGGGAATGCTGCAAGTCACTGACTGGATGCAATCTGCTGGGTTTCCTTAGACTGAAAAACTTTTTATCCAATTTGAATAAATAAGTAAATCTGACTGCACTGTTCAATGGTTAGGACTAACTGGAATGTATGTACCTGACTTTTGTGAAGTGCCTTGAGACGACATGTGTTGTGAATTGGCGATATATAAATAAAACTGAATTGAATTGAATTGAAGTTTTCTCTTTTCCTCCTCAACAGCTTTCCATCTCTCATTCTTCCTGTACCCCTGCAGCTCTGCCTGAAAGCATCGGTGATAACCTCGGACGATTACAAGAATACCTGCAGTGTTTATGATGGTCTCACCATCTATCACACTCTTCTGTTTGCTTTTTTCCTCAGTGTACAAATCTTTCATTTCCACATGCTCCCATGTTCCCCTCCTCAACGTATAATTTGTTTCCCACAGGATTTTCTCTGGGAGTAGTGTTGCATGTGTGTAGCTCGGCCATCATACCTCTTTAAGATGCTTTAAGCTGAGCCAGCAGGAACTTTACTTTCACTTTTTCTTTTGTGACCACTTGTTTATTTACTTTGTCATCGCGTATGTCTTCTGTCTGTTGTGATTTAAGACAACCCTTCCCTGCTTTATCACACAAATAAGCAGGTAGCATGGTGGCCTTGAGCCCATATTATAAATCTAACCCTGTGGAACACCCTCATGCTTTACCTCGGTATGAATCATAAGAGTGTTTTTGGTCATTTCTTTTTCCACATTCTTTCTAGATCCTTCTGAGTTGCGTGTATCCCCTTTCTCATCTTGCCAGCGTACCCCAAAGGTTTCAGGACTTAGATCTAGGTACTAAGATGATCATGGAAAAACATTTATTTTATCTCTACTGAACCATTTCTGTCTTGATTTGGCCACATATTGTAGGTCATCCTGTTAAAACGATAAAGAAGTTAAATGTTAAATGAGAAAAACAAATTAAACCTATGTTAGATTTTATGGAAGAGGCCACCAAATGTTAACTGAAATTGTTCTGCTATTTCAAAGAGTTCAAGATGCCAATCACCCTCACAAGCTTTACAAAGCCTTTAGAACAGTAACATGTCCATGGCATGACAAATACTCTGCCATACTTAATTATGTTCTTTTCCACATATTTATCCTTTGTTTATGCCAAATATGGCTTTAGTGTTTGTTGCTGAAAAGTTCAAACTTAGTCTCATCTGACCAGCACACAGTTTGAGTTAAAGATCAATTAAAGTTTAGCAGATGGCACATGTTTGTGATGGTTGGACAGAAAAGGCTTTTTCCTGGCATAGCTCCCAAACAGCTGCTTGGCATATAGATAGCAACTAGTGGTTCTAATGGTGATTTCAATATGCAAATTTACACTGTTTTACAACCTGTACACCAACTACTTTATATTGTCTCAAAGTGTCATATGTTCAGTGTTCTACCAAAAAACAATATAATAAAATATGGGAAGGGTGTATTCACTTTTGTGTGACACTGTAAGTTATCATACCACACACTAATACTCAGACATGTTTTGTGTCAATATGCAGAACATATTGACATAAAACTATGAAGCCAGATTCCTGTAATTAGTCATGTATTGGCAAGCCACTGTTTAGACCATTTGCTGAAAAGGGGAGAAAAGACTGCCAAGCAGCTATAATAAATATCACTATCAGACTAAACTGTGTCACAGTGAATAAAGCATTTATGATGTAAAATTATTCTAATAGAGAACACGCCTTGTTTTGTTAGTCAACGTGTTTATTTTAAAGCTTTTAAGCTTGTACTGCTGCTTTTTAATGGTTGCACCTTGAAACCACACCTTTTGTTTGGCGATTCAGTTAAGGTGTTTGAGAATCACAGGTTCACATTTAACAAGACTGTGGATATTTGTCCCAGTGGTCAGCAACTGTATGCATGGTCCAATGCGTCTCACTGAGAAGTGTCTATGCATGGACAAATCTGAGTTTTACAAACCCTTAAAAAAGTCAGAATTATGTTTTATTTTGCATGTGTTTCTTTGATGGATAAATTTTTTGTGGTGATTTTGTGCGAGGAAGTATTATTAAAAACAGATCAAATATTTAAAAACTGTACCATTATTATTTCATTTAACAGTTATTATTCTTAGTCAGGCTGTATTTCTAAAACTTATGTAAAATTCAAAATCAAACAAATTTTCTACATAAACAGATGTTGAGTTTTTGTTTTCTTTCAATATATTTTGTTTGCTCAATGGCTGCTTTGAGCTTCGTTTCTGCTAGCATTATGAAGAAAAATTGCAGCATTGATGTCACTTTCAGCTGTTCTCTTATATTTGTGCATTTCATGTTGCATAAGTTACAAAAATGCTTTGCTGTTTGCTCATCATCTTTTGTCTAATTACTAAACACACATTGTTCTGAAGATTAAGTTAGAGATTTCAGTTTTCATTTTTACAAACCGGATTCCAAAAAAGTTGGGACACTAAACAAATTGTGAATAAAAACTGAACGCAATGATGTGGAGGTGCCAACATCAAATATGTTATTCAGAATAGAACACAAATCACAGATCAAGAGTTTAAACTGAGAGAATGTATCATTTTAAGGGAAAAATATGTTGTTTCAAAATTACATGGCGTCAACAAATCCCAAAAAAGTTGGGACAAGTAGCAATAAGTGGCTGGAAAAAGGAAATTGAGCATATAACGAACAGTTGGAAGACCAATGAACACTAATTAGGTCAATTGACAACATGATTGGGTATAAAAAGAGCTTCTCAGAGTGTCAGTGTCTCTCTGAAGCCAAGATGGTAAGAGGATCACCAATTCCACCATTGTTGCGCAGAAAGATAGTGCAGCAATACCAGAATGGTGTTACCCAGCGTAAAATAGCAAAGACTTTCAAGTTATCATCATCAACCGTGCATAACATCATCAAAAGATTCAGAGAATCTGGAACAATCACTGTGCGTTAGGGTCAAGGCCATAAAACTCTACTGGATGCTCGTGATCTCCGGGCCCTTAAACGTCACTGCACCTTAAACAGGAATGCCACTGTCAAGGAAATAACAGAATGGGCTCAGGAATACTTCCAGAAAGCATTGTCAGTGAACACAATCCACCGTGCCATCCGCCGTTGCCAGCTGAAATTCTACAGTGCAAAGAGGAAGCCATTTCTAAGCAAGCTCCACAAGCTCAGACGTTTGCACTGGGCCAGGGGTCTTTTAAAATGGAGTGTGGCAAAATGGAAGACTGTTCTGTGGTCAGATGAATCACGATTTGAAGTTCTTTATGGAACACTGGGACACCATGTCATCCGGACCAGAGAGGACAAGGATAACCCAAGTTGTTATCAATGCTCCGTTCAGAAGCCTGCATCACTGATGGTAAGGGGTTGCATGAGTGCTTGTGGCATGGGCAGCTTGCATGTCTGGAAAGGCACCAATAATGCAGAGAACTATGTTCAGGTTCTAGAACAACATATGCTCCCATCTAGACGTCATCTCTTTCAGGGAAGACCCTGCATTTTTCAACAAGATAATGCCAGACCACATTCTGCAGCAATCACAACATCATGGCTACGTAGGAGAAGGATCCGGGTACTGAAATGGCCAGCCTGCAGTCCAGATCTTTCACCTATAGAGAACATTTGCCGCATCATAAAGAGGAAGGTGCGACAAAGAAGGCCCAAGACGATTGAACAGTTAGAGGCCTGTATTAAACATGAATGGGAGAGCATTCCTGTTTCTAAACGTGAGAAACTGGTCTCCTCTGTCCCCAGACGTCTGTTGAGTGTTGTAAGAAGAAGGGGGGATGCCACACAGTGGTAAAAATTGCCTTGTCCCAACTTTTTTGGGAGTTGCTGATGCCATGTAATTTTGAAACAACATATTTTTCCCTTAAAATGATACATTCTCTCAGTTTAAACTTTTGATCTGTGATTTGTGTTCTATTCTGAATAACATATTTGATGTTGGCACCTCCACGTCATTGCATTCAGTTTTTATTCACAATTTGTTTAGTGTCCCAACTTTTTTGGAATCCGGTTTGTACATTGAGCTTATTAATATAGTGCCAATTAACAACTCATGCGTCTCAAAGCACTTTACAGAAAAAAGTTAATTCAATTCAATCATACAAAAAAGATGCACTTAAATAAGTTACATACATTACAACTTATCCTAGTTATCAAACAATGCTGTCAAGTTCAGTTTATTATTCAACATCTTTAGAAAGTTTTCTATCTAAGGAAACCAACCATTTTCTATCATAGGATTGCATCGAGTGACTGACTTACTGCATTCACTCCTCCTGGATGTCCATCTAAAAACAGTGGATTTTCACTTGCATTCTGTCGTTGACTTTGAAGCAATTGCTCATACTAAGCATGAATATAGCAACAGCGGAAAGGAAAACTCCACGTTAATAGGAAGAAACATCCAGCTGAACCTGGCTCAGTGTGAGCGGCCATCTGCCACGGCTGACTGGGGGATTTTAGAGGATAGAGCAGACACAAAAAAACACAGATGCACTAATCCAGAGGTACTTTTTATGTTAACGTAAAAAGTTAATGACTGTAGTAGCAGCTTAAGTGACTTGAGAGAAACACAGCTCAGCAGATACACTGAGTCAGTTTTAAGTCTATTGGATGAAAGAGACCACATACAGTTAGTTGCAGTGAAAGCTCAGCCAATAACTATGTCTAGGAGAGAGACAGGGTTAAACACTGAAAGACAGGGCAGAGTGTTTCATCTATAGAAGGAGAACATGGAGTTATTGGCAGCAGTAGCTCAGCCGATCACTATGAAGGAAAAAACAGAGAAGGAACAAAAAGTTGAAAGCTGAAATAAAAGCAAGTAATGCAAAATTGGAGAGTAGTATGGGGATGCAGCAGAGGGAGGAAAAGGGGTCATTATGTCCTCCAGCAGCCTAAACCTATAGCAGCATAACTACAGCGATAGCTCAGGATAGCCTAAGCCACTCTAACTACAGGTTTTATCAAAAAGTGAGAGTCTTCAGGCTAGTCTTAAATGTCCACAGGGTGTCTGCCTCACAGACTAAAACTGGGAGCTGGTTCCACAGGAGAGGAGTCTGATAACTAAAGGATCTGCCTCCCATTCTTGTACTTCTAGAGACTCTAGGAACCACCATTGAATCGGCTATCTGAGAGCTTGGTGCTCTGTTATAAACATGTTCAGATCTCTATTGTATGACGAAGCTTGATTTCTAAGGACTTTATATGAGAGAAGGAGAATTTTTAATTCTTTTTTGGATTTATCGGATAGCCGATAGAGAGAAGCAAAAAAGAGGAAATATGATCTCTCTTTTTTTTTGGATAACCTGAAGGCTATTAACTACATTTTGTGGACTTCCTGATAGTAAAGAATTACAGTGGTCCAGCACTGAAGTAACAAATTCATGGACTAGTTTTTCACAGTCACAGATTGAATTAAAACGTTTGTTCATTAAAGAATGTTCCAGATCTTTACCCCCAAATAACTGCTAAGTTGGTAATGGCAGCATGATTGTCCAGTCCACACATGTTTTGTGGATCTGGAGAAGGCCGACAACCGTGTTGCTCAAGGTATTTTGTTAGTGGTGCTATGGGATAGTGGTGTGTCTTAGTTACTTTTTGTCCTTATATACCCTAAGCATGAAATGCGTCTGCCTTCTTGGCACAAAATCAAGCTTGTTCGCACTATGAGTTGGGCCGTGTCAGGGCTGCTCCTTGTCACTGATCCTGTTTGTGGTGTTTAGAGATCAAGGACTAGTAGTATAGAGGTTATCGGATTTGGGAACCTCTGGATCTCACCTCTGATTATTGCAGATGGAGTGGTTTTGTTGGTGTCCTAAAGGCATGACCTTCGGCTTGCACTAGAGTAGTTTACAGCAAAGCATAATGTGCCCAGGATGAGAGTCTGTTTATCTAAGTCTGAGGCCATTATTCACAGCAGGATAAACAGAAACTGTCTCCACCAGATTGGGGGTCCACTTTCCGCCTCAAGTGGAGGAATTCGAGTGTCTTAGTGTGTCGTTTACCAGTGATGGTAAGAAACAGCTGGAGATGGATAGATGAATTGTGGAAAAGTCTGCAGTATCGCAGGAGCTGTTCCAGTCGAATGTGGTGGAGGGGTTAAATCAAAAAGTAAAGCTCCTCATTTACTGGTCTCTTCATGTTCTTACCTTTGGCTATGGTCAAAATCTCCATCAAAGAATGAGATCCTGGATTAAAGCAACTAAAATGAGCTTAGTTTGTAGGGTAGCTGGACTCAGAAATAGGATCAGGAGTACCATCATCAGCTGAGAGCTTTAAATTTAGTCACCGCAGTGGAAAAAGACAGTTGCTGTGTTTCAGGTACCTGACAGGATGGCTCCAGGATGGCTCCCATTGGAGGTTTTCTGGTTACGTTCCAATGCGACGAGACTCAGTGTGAGACTGCTTTATGTCCTTTGTAGCCTGGGAAACCCTTGGGATCCCCCAGAATGCACTGGGTTTTTCTTGAACAATTACATTGACACTGTTTTGGATATGCAGAAAACAATGATTAGACAGATGTTCTTTTACTAAAACAGCTACAGAACCAGAAACCTGTGTTTTTCCTCTTGACATGCAACCAATTTCACCATTTAAAAATTGCATGCGAAGAACGCATGTTTGAGTCTTTCTATTCTGATGAGATTCAGCTTACAGTGGCAATAACAGATGTGAGGTAGAAAATTGACTCTTTCAATATGCCCAGAAATTCCCCCAAGAAATCCCGGTGATTACCCTCTCAATCTTTTCATGATCGCTGCTCCTGGAATTGTCTGGTAGAGTCAGAGAAAATGATTATAGGTTCTAGTTAATACAAGCAGAGATGAATCAGTACGCTACATAAATGGTGTTCTAGAGTTACCTTTGTTCTGTATTATAAGTCAGTCTCTTTCCGAAGCAGGGCCAGGACATTGTTTGAGGCATAAAAGTAGCTCAGGTTGGGTTCTGGTATATTTTTCCAGGCAATTTAAGTACACTGAGGTATAGATTTTAGTATAAGCACTAGCCATATCACTTCAGCTACATAATTAGAGTTTGTGGAGGGGGATTCAGTTATATTTCAGCTCTTTTATATTTAATTAAACTTACATAAGATTTTTTGGTTTACATATGAGGGTATTGGTTTTGACACCACAATTCACAGCTTTGGGTGTTTCAGATACATTTAACTGATGCTTCTTGTCATGCATTTTAAAAGTTTAAATAATTAATTATTTAGCTGCCTGTGGGGAAAGCAAGGGTATACATTATGAAATGAAAATAAAAACACTTGAATGTCCTGAAATATTTTGGAGTCTCAATTACACTAAAAGATCTTCTTAAATTCAAATACATCTTGTTAATTTTTAAGGTCTTCTGTCCCAGAGCGTTTCTGTCACATCACACGAGCAAACATGCATGTGTGAGCTTACAGACCCACACCTGTCTGCATGACTCAAATCTGTAGCTGTGAATAATAGAAGAGCAGACTGAGGTCAGACTGTTCAAGTGTGAGGGAGGCAGGAGAGAGTCTTTGTTTAAGCACGCCAGACATTTCTAATAAGACTGAAAACAAACTCTGTGATCCAAAAAATCTAGGTCAAAACACCATGACATCACTGGGGCTACCATCTGTAGCAATGTTCAGTGGGTGCCTGAATAATAGAAAATAAAGTTATATCCAAGAAATATGGCATTGCTATTTCATAGTTTCACAGTGAGTAATAATTGTAGATGTCATTTTATTTGCATCTTTATAGGAAGCAGTTTTTAATCATGTTCTTTCCTGATATAAAATTTGAAAAATATTTGCTCCCATCTAGTGGTTATCTTGTGTCATTGCATCAGCAGCCTGACTGGTTTCACTTTGTGTGACCTGGTTAGGTAAAAACATTTCACCACCAAACCCACGAACAGTGCTGAAGCTTGTGAACTACAACTAACTTAAACCTAAATTAAATTATATTAAAGCTCATAATTCGATTTTCAATGTATAATTTTCTTGTTAGTGAGCTATGTACATTACACTAAAACAAAGCATGGAAGATTACTTTGTATACCTCATCATTTAAAATTTATTTTAAAACACAAACATTTACACTTTATTCAAAATTTAAAAAAAAAACTTGCTAAAGCTGAATTAGAAATAAAGATTCAAAATGATTGACCGCCAAATAACACCTATTACTAATGATTCACTAAAAATTTAAAAGTCCAAAACAAAGCTAAACAACTAACAGCAAAAATTATAACAATAATCATTTTTACCTGTGCACTACTCATTTGAGGAAGAATTATTAACCATGAACCAAAAAAAAAAACTACAATAATAAAACTGATGAAAAGCTAATATTTAACAGGAACACACTGGTTTTCTAGACGCCAAAAGGAAGGGATTGTATGGCCTAATTCTGAATTGTAATACTTAACTGTGATCTAAGAGGGAAAGGGGGTATGTAGTCAGTTCTCCGGACCACTTTCTAAACAAGCTAGCAACAGACAAATGCCACAAAATAACAGAACAGTGCGTTCTTTGGGTGTGACTCGTTGATATTTCAGTTCTCATGTACTCTGGCATGGAGTTTGTGGATTTGCTTGTATCTCCGGTTGGGTGATGACTGAGTCTCAGCTCAAACAGCTGTTTGATCACCCTGGTGCGCTTGTACAATGGAAGAGGGTGGGACTGCTCTCTCTGGCAGACGTAGATTGCTGAAACAAAGTTGAATGCAATTTTTTAAAGAGGTGCAGGATTAATCACTGTGTAGAAAACTAATTTTACACCTATTTAGCCCTACATTTACTCAAACTTAGCAAAATGTACGATGTCAACAAACTGAACGTTAAATATGCCCAAATAAGGGGAAATGGGCAATTATCTAATTTCTTGGGGAGGAAAAAGCTTTCTGATGAGAGTGAGCGATACCAGCTCAACGTAAGAGGTCACATCCATGGTGGGTGGATTCATTAGGCAGGAGTTGGTCAACAAATCAAAGCAAACTTGGGGAAAGGACTAGCTCATATGCACAATTAGCGATGAGTGGAAATTCTCTTGTCAGCATGTCTCTAAGATTCTTTCCTTGGGCATTAGATTGATTTTTTAGCTTTCTGTTTTTAAAGTTTTTAACTTCGTGTGTCCATCACTAAAAACAAATAAGGACAAGGAACAGTATTTACAAGAGTGCGTGTCTTTGATTTTTTCCTTCTCTTTTTGATGTGTATATAAGATCTAAGGCAGGTTGTGATAAATATGCTTCTTTGTTTCCAGCAGAGTAGCTGACTACTCTGGCTGTGAGGGGTTCGTTGTATGAAACAGAGAGAAAGCCTGGGGAAAGAAACTGTCTCTGTGGCGGTTGGTTTTTGCCATTAGCGCTCTGTGTCGCCCTATAGTTAATAGTCTCAACAGTTTGTGTCCGAGATGTATTGCATTGGTTTATTTGTCATATGCAGGTTAACACACAGTCAACAATGGAATGAAATGCATGGAAAAGGAAGAACCATTCAACTCACTATAAATACAAAGTACTAATGGTGTGTAATTAAAAAAGTACACATCATGCAGCAGCAATAAGCTAATAAAGTGTCACAAATGTGGTTTGCTGCAGTATTATTGTTCAGAGTTCAGAAGTCTGACAGCTTGTGGATAATAACTGTCTTTAAAAGTTATTATCCACTGGGGCGTTTGACGATTCCAAGGGCCCATGACTGACAGGGGAAAGGAAAGAAAGGAAAAAAAGGAAAGAGAAAAAGCTCACAGAAGAGAAAGATGCAAAGGGTAGACAGTAGGTCACTCAATTCTTTCACAGGCAAGGTGGGTCTGTAAGAGGTTCATGTAAAGTTCTGAAACATTGACCTGTTGTCCATTCCTAACTTTGTCCATAGTTTACAAGCTACCTCACTTTTCTCCCCATATTAGCTCATATTTCTGAAGAAAACTCTGGATTTATACATTTCACTGTTGTTTTAGTTAATAAATCATTTCAGGCAAACGTTTAGCAAGCTGCTCTGCTAAAGAAAATGACACGTTCCGAACAGACATGTCAAAAGCAGCAGCAGTCTGCGAGAGTGGGGTGTGAAAGTCTGGTAATCCAACCTACAAAAGAAACAGTTCAGATCCTCAGCCACACAGTGTGTCGTCACAGCATCGGGGAAATGGCTCCTATAGTTGGTAAGAGTCTGCAAATTCCTCCACACTGAAGTAGTGTTGTCAGCTGAGAAGCTGTTTTTTTTATATGTTTTCATTGTAGGCTCTTTTAGCTAGTTTGATCTTCTTTGTGACTTTGCTTCTTGTCTCCACTGTGGTAAGCAACTGTGGTTGTATTGTGCACAAAGTCTGTCAATTCTAAATTTCTTGCCTTCTTTCAATAAAAGCTAAATTACCTAAATAGTTCCTATGAATATATAGCCATATTTTATGATTTTGAGGATCTATCTCCATATAAATGCCTGGGTAAAATATTATTTTACCCTCAGCGGGACGTTTCTCAGTGGTGCTATTCAATAATTAGAAATAAGGGGCTTTTGACAAGTTTAAGAGGCTTAAATAAAATCAGCTAGTTCCCTGGAGGTTTGACACAAAAGATAATCTGCCATTTTATATGCTGTGGGGTTCAACTGCACATATATTTTAAAAAATGTATTTTTCCCCATTTATTTTCCGAAACGTTTCTCTTGTCAGTGAAGACAAGGAAGGAAAAATGTTGCTGAAAACCAAGTCTGACCACACATGTACTGAGCTGTTCTGTCAGTTACATGTGGTAAAAGTTATGAAAGTAAAAAAATTGCTTAAAAAAGCTATAAAAAAAAGCTGCACCTTACCTTATGCATACCTACAAATTATTTTAAGGACGTTAAATGTAAATGTAAAAGCACAATATAACTATATTCTGTTCAAAAAAAACTTCTAACATCTGAATCAGGATACAGTCTTGTGTCCACAAGGAGCACCTACACTAAGATGAAGTTTTTTCTTGGCCAAAGGTACTAGGTCTGGATCCAGGAAATATATCCTTATTCAGCAACAAGAGAATTTGGCCAGCTCTACTCATTAATCTTCTGAGTTAACACAACATTAGAAACAACCTTGCAGTAACATAAACCCAATGCACACCTTTCACTCTGACAGATTTTGCTTAGGGCCTTTCTCATAACATGACTGAATAATCGTTTATTCCTCAGATAATGTTGTGGAGATATTTAAACAGTGCAGGGTTTATGACCGTGACGATGCTATGATAAAGTACATTTATATACATGTCAGTTCATATCAAAATGTTTTTTAAAGTGAAAGTCTTACTCTGCTAGTTTAGAACTCATTTAGTGTTTGAAAAAACTCATAATTAATTTGTAATCAGTTACAACTTTGATTTGAGATTTAATGTGGAACTCTGAATGGAAACTTGGAATGGAATAGCCTCTCTCGACTAGAAGTGAGGCACTTCTTATCAGTTTGATCTCTGGTGGTTCTTTGAATTCTCCCCTTTTCTCTCTCTAAACCTTTCCCTAAACTTAGTTAATATATTCATAACTCCAAACTATTTGTGAAACCTTTGGATTTAAATTTCAGAGCAAGAGACATTGTAGAACGTTCGATAAAGTTAGACCTTTTATCAGGAAATGATTAAAAATGTTTATTCACGGCTCCTTTTATAATTTAACTTTAATTAAGTGATAATTCCATGTTTGTTTGTTTGTTATTTTATGTTTTTGTCTCTTACTGAATTAAATTGGTGTGATTACTAGTTGTTCAAAAATTGATTCTGTGAGCAAATTGTTCTAATGATTTATTCATTTTCAACTGAAGTGTCAATAAATCTCGTTTCAACCTGGAAAGACTCACAAATGAGAGACACACAGAGTTGGCAATTAGAGGAGTTTATAAGCTGATATTTGATTTATTTTGGTGATCGGACCCCGGTGGAAGACATGGATGCTGATAATGACATGAGCTTAAAAAAAAACATCTTAGGGTTAGAATTAGAGAAGTCTTCCCCCCGGGATCCTGATACTGGTGGTGGAGTGAAGGCCTGAGGAGATAAGGGAGTCAGAGGAGCTTGAAGCCTGATGGTGGAGATGGGGTGGAGGAGGGGCGAAGCTCAGCTGAAGAGCAGTAGATTCTTCATATGAAGGTCTTTTAAAGCAAAACCTGGAGGGATGATTGGCTGAAGAGGAATGTGGATAAGGAGCTCATTGGTTGGAGCGGAGAACGTGGTGAAGTAATTAGCCAGAGCTGGATTTGGAGTTGAGTCTTCCAAGTTGAATTTTCGTCAAAACTCCATAAAGTTTGCTATTAAAGATCAGCAACTAGGGAAAATAATTTAGTCTTCAGACTGATTTCGGACAGATATGAGACTGATCAGTTTATTTCATTAGACCAACAAGATGTATAAAGTAACTATATTTAGGTAGCCTGATCAGATGCTACGTCGCAAGCAAAAATATCTGCATGCTTTGTAGTTGTCCTGTGGTGTTTGGTGCTGGAATCTTCGCTAAACATCCTTGTGATCTATTGCAATGTTTCAGTGGCAACCATCCAAGGTCTCTGAGCTGGTTTTCAAAAATTATTGCAGCGTCCTTGAGGGTGTTCAGAACTTTTTAGTCAAAAGTCAAATCAAGTCAAATTTAATTCTAAAGCACATTTAAAACAACACCTTTTGAGCAAAAGTCTGTACATCTAACATAGTCAAATAGCATTCAAGCGTAGAACAAAATGATAAAGTAATTGAATTTTACATAAAATGAGAAAAATCTGAATACGAAGTAGTACAAATAAAAAGTACTGTAACTCATTTTAAAAGCTCAACATATTTAAAAGCCACAATATAAAGTAGGTTTTCAAGCAGGATTTAAAAGTGTCTAATGTTGAAAAGGTCTTGATATGAAGGGTCAGTTTGTTCCATAGTTCAGGAGCAGCAACAGCAAAGGACTGGGCTCCCTAAGGCTTTAATCTTGACCTTGGAAAAGCCAGGAGCATTCTCTCCCCAGACCAATCGAAAGCCTTAAAACAGTCTTAAAGCCTTAAAAAGTACAGGACATATATGCTCCTGCTTGCTTGTGCAAGCAGGAGCATATATCTCTCAATTCAGTTAGTAACCATGCTGCAGTTTTGAATCAGCTCTAGACAGTTTACCAATGACAGACTTAGACCTGAATGAGGACTATTACAATAGTCAAGTTTAGATTAAATGAATATGAATAGCTCTTTCAAACTCTCTCAAACAAAGCAATGGCTTCACTTTTTGTTGAAGATGAAGGAAATTAGCTTTTATTGCAACAAAGTGTGGAATTTGTCTGCAACAATTTCTAAGTGTATTATACAATTATGTATTAAAATGACTTTAAGATAAATTCAAATACTTAAGGTTTAATCTGATCATTGGGCAGAACATACAGAAAAATACAAACGGTTTGACGACAAAGTGCATGTGACAAGTAAAATAATTCATTCTTTATGAAGTCATATTTGTACATTTTATTGCATTTACAACTGCAATATTACAGTCATAAAAAACATAGATGCCTAAATCATTCACACTAATTTAACCTGTTTATTGCTCTTACTTCTTCACACCCCTGAACATGCAGATTGGAATAAAGGGTAGGTTGAATCTCTGCCATTACAGTTTACAGGAGTAATTTGAGGCAGCAAACCATACTGTTAGGAATGGGAAGCGTGGAGCCTGAGGTTGTTGTTTATTTTTACAATAGTAATACACAGTAATAACTTATTGACTAAATTGAAGAGCCTGCCAAGAGAAAGTTTTTTGTGAGGTTGAGTTTACGAAGGTGTGCTGAGGTACATGTGCAGAGCAGGTGTAAAGATTAAAACAGTTCCCAGGATTGACACTGTGAGGAAGGCCCAAAGGAAAATCCTGTCCAACACCTGGGCCACGAATTTCCAGTCCTGAACAACCTGTTGATACACAAAAAGAAGTGGAGACACATAATTTAGTTTCCAAATATCAGCTTCGTTACAGAAAAAAAAAATGTCTGGACTTTTCAACTGTTTAGACAGGAGGCTGAAGCTCAAATATTTCTACAGGATAAAAATCTGACAATTTTTTTGATGCGTTCCCTCCTGTCTGCCTGCCTCCGCACCTCTCGTATGAAATGCTCCTTCCTGATGTGATGGCTGATGTACCGAACTGAGCTTGTAGCTTTCTCCAGCATTGCCAACCATGCTTGGTTTTCATCCTCCTTCCCTCCATAGGCTCCTCGCTGCTGGTTGCCACCGTGACCAGGAACAGGCCTCCTCCCCACACCCCTGCAAGACTTCTGCTCTGGGCTTCGCATCTCAATATCTGGAAAGTGATACCTGAGGAGAATGGCACTAACTGTAGTGTACTGTAATGTCCATACTTTTCCAGACACAATTTTCAAAGATATTCCAGACAGAAATTACATAGTTCAATTTAATTTTCCTTATCATGAAATGACACGATGTTGAGGTTGACTTCTAAATCAGTAGTGTCTTAAATATTTATTTAGTTAAAAAAAAAAAATGTCGGATCTATACCAATTTGTCAAATTTGGAAAGTAAGGTAACATTATCATTATATTTGGTTATAGCCTTAACACAGATTTTGGAAAAAAAATAGAAAACTAAATATATAAGTGAAAGAAAATATTTTACTGGATTCATGAGGTTCAGTAAAACCAATTTGATTAATTATTTTGACAAAAAAATTAAAGTCAGAATGTGGGATCTACGATAACACATAAATAACAATTAATGTAAAATTAACTTTATTGTTCAGACATTCAGTTTTCTTTTTTATCTTCTAGAATAAGGAATAAACTGTGGAAACTCATTTTTCCATACTCCATTTTCCTTTTTTTTTTTCCATACTTATCCTATATCCTGAATGATAAAAGTTAATTCCATACTTTCACAGAATTGCACTATGTAAGAACCCTGCTAACAGAAAGAAAAAAAACTGTGGAGAGAGCTATTTTCAAAAAAACCACAACTTTAAAGTTTAGTTTTTATATTTTACATCAATTCAGTGTTTCCTTAAATCTATGTAGTAACAAAACATTTTCTTGACATCTCCTGGGTACAACTTCATGTTCAGAGAGTAAATTTACTGTTTAATGAAAATGCCAAGACATAAGTAAAAAAGTGAAGTCTATTTAGGTTTACCTATCAGTGTGGCCCCTCATACACAGCAGCTTGGGCAGTCTCTGAAGAAACAGGGTTTTTACCCAGGGGGCCATGGGGTGGTAGGTTGCAGAGGAGCGATGGTGAACATTAATCACAAAAACTGTGACAATGATGGAAAAGGTAACGAAGATCATGATGAAGAGGAGGTACTCTCCAATAAGTGGGATCACCTGTTAAAACAGAAAACAAAACAATTTAAACACTTTTAACCCTCATGCTAATGTGTGATACACTTGGAAGCGTTACTTATTATGAAGGTAAGTTTATACACCACACCAAACAAAAAAAAGTGTAACTGGTAAATCTGATTACAAAATTATTGTCAATGTGTAATCTAAATATTAAAGCTACAAATTATGCATCCCAAACATTTTTTTTAAGTATATGAATTAAATTCAATTCAATTCAATTCAGTTTTTATTTAATGCAATTTAATTTGTAATTTATATTTTACTTTAGAAATTAGGAACTTCTTATTATAATTCCTGTTTCCCTGGGGTATGAATGTGACCTGGCACAGAGGCCTCTTTCTCTTGGGCACTGTCCCAATACTAACACTTCCAGCCTTGGGTCCCTATATTGCATGTTCCCGTTGATGGGTTAGAGTGTGTAGTGTGTCCCATTTCTCCAGAGTGGTCTTTTGCCCCACCCCCTTGGCGCCCTTGCATCTAAGCGGACTTCGCCGAAGTATATTACCCACAATTCATTGCTGCATATGACGTTTTGAGCAAAATCCAATCACAACCATCAATGTAGTCAACCATCAAATCAGAATAAATTTTACTGGTTTTCCAGACTCACAATCGGCTTCAGGGTGATTCTGGGCAGTCCGTAGCACCTAACATTGAACCTACGTTTTGAACAAACACTGGCACCGTAGTGACAGTCTGGTGTATAAGCCTCCTTTTGTCAGGATCTGTGCTATGTCTGTTTGTTTTGGTGCGTTTATTGTGCTTAGCCCCTAGATGGCGTGGAACCTGGAGGAGAGGTGACAGGTGTTCATCATTCCCTTGATTACCTGCTGAGGAGTATATTAGGAGGAGGCTGCCAGCAACTCACTGCCAGGGTGTTGTCCTTTAGTGGTACAGCTCAAGCCACATTATCTTGTCTTGTTCTTGCCTGGTGTAGGGTGTAGTGTGGGTATTGGGACAGGGCCATGATTACTCTTCAAAGTTATGCCGTTCGGGTAAGGCAGTTGTGTGCTGCTTTGCAACAAGCAGCAAAAGGCTACAAGAAGATGGCTACACTCCTTAACTTGCTTAAACCTAAAGTCAGAACAATAATTTTGAGGGTGCTTTCTGTTACAATTCTTCTTCATTTTCACCATAAAGTGTCCAGAATAATCATTAGATTTCAGTCTACATATTCCCATCTCATCCTCCCCTTTCAAGCATGCAGAAAAAAATACAGCAGATTGAAAAATACAAGACACCCAAAATAATGCCAATTGTTTGTTCAGTAACATGAAGTTCGTTGGAGAAGAGTTGTATTTGGCTATGATCTGCTAATAAGGACAGCCAGCATTTTTAGACTATAAGCAGAATGAGTGAGTCACCAAAAAGACATGTCAAATGTAAAAAACAGTTTACACATGAGAAAGACTAGTTTCGTGTGCAAACCTTTGAAGATGAAGGGATGATTTCCTCTATGACCAAAAGGAATACAGTCAGTGACACCAGCACTGATGTGCTAAGGGACAGCTTTTCTCCCTCATCTGATGGCAAATAAAACACCAGCACAGTTAGAAAGGACAGGCCGAGGCACGGGATGATGAGGAAGAGAGTGTAGAACAAGGGCAGCCTCTTGAGGATGAAGGAGTAGGTGATAAATGGGTACCAGTACACCCCATCCCTCCTGCTTCCTTTTACTCCCGTGGCATTAAGGATCTCCCATTCACCGTTGTCAAAAAAGTCTTTACGATCCACGTAGTGGTCCATAAGGACCAGGTCCACCATGTGCCCATCGTAGGTCCACGAGCCAAACTTCATGGAGCAGTTCTGTCGGTCAAAGGGGAAGAAGGTCACATCCATGGTGCAGGAGGATTTATAACTGGCAGGGGGAGTCCATGTTATAGTGCCATCCCAGCGCACTATAGCTTTAGTCATCAACGAACCTTCAAAGCGACCGTCAGCACTTGCAGAATATGAAAAATAGAGGGAAGACAGTATTGTTTGAATTAAATTGACTAGGCATGGGCTTCTCTCTGTGTCAAAATCTAGAGTCAAAAAACTATGGATTTATGAAATTATTATTATACAAATATGTAAAACAAAAATATGCAATATGATCAGTGCTTTCATTACAAATATTCAACAAATGCAACAAATATTCCTGCTGGTGTTTAGATGATACAATACAATACATTAGCATGGAACCTTTTTATTTGTCATACAATGTCATACAATGACTATGCATGTTTTTCATTTTAGGAAATCTTTCCAAAAAGTCTGATTTGTTTTTCCTGAAAGCGAGGAAAAACTGTAGTAGCCTATGCTCCCTACAGTAAGAGAAAACATGATTCAATTCTTCTGGCAAGGACTGTAAACCCTAGAATGACTGAAAATTCTAGTGGTTGTGAAAATATACATTTATAAACTCTTATACCTTGATATCAGCCCATCCCTAGAAGGAACAGATGAAACTGATCAAACACTGTAATATGCAGAGTGCAATGTGACTCACTTTTCATAGAGAACAATGTCAGGTAGCCATATGGTTTCTGATGGCACTCTGATTGACGTAATGCCCCCGTAGTCATCTGGGTTCCATTTGAGCTTCACATCTGTCCACTCCTATTAAAATATAACACACAATTAAGGCTCAATATATTTCATTTAGACTAATTCAGTCAAATGACTCTATGCAGCACAAGTATTTGTATTTTCATTACAGCTATTTAACAAACTAAAAAAAAATCTAGTTATGTTTTGTCTGGCAAGAGTAACTGCTTTCTGAGGTGGAGGAAAACAAATATAAAAACGGTAAATGCGTAAGTTCATCCTTGTCTGTATATTACTCTTTATATTAAATAATTACTTGTCAAATTGTAATAATTTGTCCACTATGTGGATAAGAAATTTGTCATTCAGGTGACACTCAGCTCATCCATCATTTAAGAGCCATCCTGAATTGGCCATCTGAGATTTATTGAAATATGAAGCCATGAATAGAAATTACATGAATTTAATTAAACACACTGTTACCAAAACAGCAACAATACAAAAGCTGAGTTGGATCACCAATTTTATTTATGTGAAACTAAGCTCAAACACATGAATTTCACAAATATATTTTTTTACTTTTAAGTGACGATCTTTAAATCTCCATCAGTGATTGGAAATACATGTGTTTACATTATGTGACATGGATTGTTTATACTGGTACACCTACCTAACTTATTTAACTGTCAAATCAGAAGCTTTGAAACAGGTGCTAACATGTTTTACCACCAGAAAGAGTTGTGAAAACAATTTTTTTGTTTACAAGGTAAATGGCTAAACACTATTTCCTTTGTGACAGCCTTTAGCTGATTCAAAATGCTGCAGCAGGAGTTCTGATGAAAATTAAAAAGAGAGATCATATTTCTCCTATTTTAGCTTCCCTTCACTGGCTCCCTGTTAAATCCAGAATAGAATTTAAAATTCTCCTCCTCACATATAAAGCCCTTAATGATTTAGCTCCATCATACATCAGAGATCTGATTGTTCCATATGTTCCTAACAGAGCACTTCGTTCTCAGACTGCAGGTTTACTGGTGGGTTCTAGAGTCTCTAGAAGTAGAATGGGAGGCAGATCCTTTAGTTATCGAGCTCCTCTCCTGTGGAACCAGCTCCCGGTTTTGGTCCGTGAGGCGGACACCCTGTCTACTTTTAAGGCTAGGCTTAAAACTTTCCTTTTTGATAAAGCTTATAGTTAGAGTGGCTTAGTTTATCAAGGAGGGAGCCTTCCTCCCTCCCTGTTGGATGGAGTCAGGGGGAGTCAGGTTTAGCCTAAACCGGCTCAGTTATGGTTGAGGTGCAAACACACCCTCCATTTCTGCTACCTGTATGACCCCTTCTCTTTTCCAATGGTTATAATCAGTCTGACAGAGAGCGGTATCCCAATCCTTGTGGTTTTTAGTATAACAATGACCATCAGTGGGACCCTTTGTGGGGTGCCTTGAAACGACCTTGTTGAAAATAAGCGCTGTTTAACTAAATAATCTGAACTGAAACTTTTTGTGTAGTTATGCTGCTATAGGCTTAGGCTGCTGGAGGACATAATGACCACTTTTACCCTCTTCGCTACATTCTCACACTACTCTCCAATTTTGTATTATTTGCTGTTATTTTAGCTTTTAACTTCGTTCTCTCCCTTTTCTCTTCCTAGAAGCTACACCTGGCCTGACTTTGTGTCTACCTGTGACACCTTTCTGGAGAGGGGCATCGTCCGAGCTTCTGCTGGCAACAACTTAATGCTCACCCTCTACTGATGATCCACATGGCCATGTCTTTTAGTGTTTAACCCTTTCCCTCTCCTAGACATGGCGATTGACTGAGCTTTTACTGTGACTAACTCTATGTGCTCTCTTTCAGACTCTAACCTTGAAAACTGGCTCAGAGTTTATATGTTCTCTTTGTGTCTCTGCTCTGTTCTCTCAAACCCCCAGTCAGTCGTGGCAGATGGCCGCTCACACTGAGCCTGGTTCTGCTGGAGGTTTCTTCCTGTTAAAAGGGAGTTTTTCCTCTCCACTGTCGCTACATGCATGCTCAGTATGAGGGATTGCTGCAAAGTCAACACCAGTGACTGTCCACTGTCTCTTCATGCTCATCTGGGAGGAGGGAATGCTGCAAGTCACTGACTGGATGCAATCTGCTGGGTTTCCTTAGACAGAAAAACTTTTGATCCAATTTGAATAAATAACTGAATCTGACTGCACTGTTCAATGATTAGGACTAATTGGAATGTATGTACCTGACTTTTGTGAAGTGCCTTGAGACGACATGTGTTGTGAATTGGCGCTATATAAATAAACTGAATTGAATTGAATATAAAAAAATATATAATATTAATGAGTCAGTTGCACCCTGAATAGGTTTTCTATTACTTTTATGCATCTACAGTCAGTGGGGAGTTTATACTCCCTGCTTGTTCTAAGATTAGGTAGATCAGTGAGTGTCTACTGTCAATATCACTGATGTCACATAGGTTAAAGCCCAAATTATCCTGTGATTTCTTCTCTTTAACTGGGGTGTCTTGGACTAACTAGACTCTTAGCATGTTGTGTCATGGAGGCAGTCATAAAGAGTAGAAAACATAGTGCTAACAGAGAAATACAATATGCGCATCCCAATACACCAGGGGTTACAAACTTGTCTCTAGTCAATGTGAAACACGTTTGGCACGACTTTGGGGACAGTTTTATTTGATCCAAGCCATGATCCAAATCACTGGATCATTCCTATATTTCTAATGAACAACAAATCTGCAGTGAAATGTTGTTTAGCTGTAAGATCTCTCTCTATGATGATTGGTAGTTGTTGAAATGGTATTATTTGCACCCTGGCTGGTACAGGCTGGAATGTAAACCAAAAACGTCAACATGCATTGTAGGGCTCGAATCCACTTATTGATGATTCACTATATGGCCATGTACTTTCATTATAACCATCATATTCAATTAAGCTGATAACAACGTAAAATAAATTAAAGAACTAAATGTATAATTTAAGAATCCTTCTTGTGAATTTTATTTTAAAGTGTCAGTCAAACTCCCATCTTCACCTGCCAGAGCCAGACATTTGTGGTCATCAGCTGGTTCTTTTCATCCTGCAAGAAAAACAGGGACAAAAAGGAATAGGGTTTATGATTAATAAAGCTGCTTACTATGAATGATAAGAGAGGCTAATGAGGAGCAAATCTGAAGCTGAACTGAAGTTAAGTTTAATGAAAGACAGCTAAAAACCCTAGAGGTGACTCATTTCTTGCTTAGCTTTGACCTGAGTAAGTACAGTAGAACCTCTTTCAGTCTATTCTGCCTTACTACAGATTTCACAATGCTTTACAAGAAAACAATATTTCCTTCTCCTTTACCAGCCACTCCACAGGATACTTTACAGTGGATAAAACATCTTTTTCTGAAAGCTGTGGAGAAAATATAACACTTGAAACGTCATCAGACAGACATGCTAATAATCTAAAGCACACGGTATAAGAAGGTCACTGATTTTGTATCATAAAGACCTCAGAATTATAAATAAGCTCAAAAAGGTTGTTTTGTATGGGGAGTAAAGGTCAGGAGTTGATCTAAAACTTTTATTTTCGATAAAGTTTGTAGTTAGTGTTGTCCTCCATCACCTTGATTTCTCCCTTTAGTGATGCAGTCTTAGATTTATGCTGTTGTCAGATGCCTCGTAGTATACCCATCACCTTACTCTCCTTATTGTACTTTGACTTTCCTTTTATACCAATGCAATTACAGCTGAGGACATTTGTGTTTTTCTTTTTTTTATTACATTTTTAAAAGTCAGTTTTTCTGGCCCCGTGTTTTAGATTCTGTTTGTTTCTCTTAGTCTCGCACCCCCAGCATGTTAAGAAAAAGAGCTGGCATTCCTGAGACAATTTCCGTTTGAGGTTGCATTTGAATTTGATTAGACTTGAATTGAAGTGTAATGAAAAAAATGAAAACAGATTAACTTGGATTTGATTGCGGCCGGTTGACTTTTTTTCTGCACAGTGCCTCAAGACGAATTTTGCAGTGAAGTAAAGCTTCACTGATTAACTGAATTGCACTGACACAAACTGGACTGGAGTTTTTAGTGAGAACACAGAGCATATGACAGATGCGCTTCATTTTGTTTATAATTTTATCCAGAGTCTGACTGACTCCCTCCTCCCTCTGTCAACTAATACAATTAAAATGTAACCATGATTTGCACAAAATTGATAAAGGACTTAAAATCTGGATTTGATAAATTTTGATGTCATAAAATAAATTTTACCTTTTTTACAAACTACTGAAGAGGATGCCTAAAGTTTTAACTTTTAACTTAAGAAGTCCTTTTTTCATATTGGACCTGACTTTTGTTTGTTCTTTGGATTCTGATGCTGTTTTATTATGGTGGCAATGCAGGAAAGCTTTTCATCTGATAAATCTTCCATTGAGATAACCTTGCTGCGGTGCCACATTAAAGCAGAACATCTCCACTTCAGAGTCTAATTCATCTTCCTGAGGGTTATCTAGTGTCACGCAGTGGCTGATCATAAACTGATACCACAGTCTTCATTAGTGGTCTTCATTTTCAGAAAATCTACTTAAAGTAGCCCCGCAATGCTGATTGTTGGTTTAAAGGTTCGCCATAGATTAATAACATTTATATTGCTTGGAACGACTATTCAATCTTCATAAAAGTTAAATGCATTGCAGTGTCTGATGTGAATAAAACCTGAAATTGATTTTAAATGTCATGTCCTTACCACATCAACCAGCTGTGAGATCTTCAATCCGAAGCGTACAGTTATGGTGTCATTGGCATGCCCGACAGGCCGCACCCACTTCTGATAACCTTTAAAAAGGTTTCTTAGCAAGGAATCTTCCATCTCAGCCAGTGACAAAAAGTCCTCCTGGCCTGTAAAAGATGACAGAGGGAAACAAAAAACGGAAATTTGAAAATTAACGCATTTGTTACATATTTCTTGATTTGATTTGACCAGTAGTGAATGTATTTTGTAATGAGTGTAGAAATACAGAACCCATGAAACAATGATTTTGCACAAATCCATATAGTTAATTTTAGGGAACAAACAGTCTGAATACCTGAGAGCTTCTTATTTATTTCTTATATATCTTTCATACAGTATCTAACAAAAGTAAATACACCCCTCACATTTTCATAAATATTTTATTACATCTTTTCATGAGACAACACTAAAGATATGACACTTTGATACAATGTAAAGTAGTCCAGCTTGTATAACAATGTAAATTTGCTGCTCCCTCAAAATAACTCAACACAGTCATTAATGTCTAAACCACTGGCAACAAAGGTGAGTACACCCCTAAGGGAAAATGTCCAAATTGTTCCCAAAGTGTAGATATTGTGTGGCCTCCATCATTTTCCAGCCCTGCTTCTCTTGGACATGGAGTTCACTAGAGCTTCACAAGTTGCCACTGGAATCTTCTTTCATTTCTCCACGATGACGTCACAGAGCTGGTGGATGTTAGAGACCTTGTGCTCCTCCACCTTTGGTTTGAGGATGCCCCACAGATGCTCAATATGGTTTAGGTCTGCAGACATGCCTGGCCAGTGTGTTTGGGGTCGTTGTCATGCCGTAATGTTGCCCTGTGGCCCTGTTTCTGAAGGGAGGGGATCATGCTCTGCTTCAGTATGTCACAGTACATGTTGACATTCAAGGTTCCCTTAATGGACTGTAGCTTCCTACAGCCAGCACCACTCATGCAGCCCCAATCATGACACTCCCACCCCCATGCTTGTCTGTGTACTCCTCACTTGGTTGCTGCCACACATGCTTGACACCTGAGACCTGGTAACACTGACGAGTCACATGACACCAGGGAGGGAAAATGTCTTATTGGGGACAGTTTGGACATTTTCACTTAGGGGTGCACTCACTTTTGTTAGCACCAGTTTCGACATGAATGGCTTAATGGTGTGTTTTTGAGGCGGTAGCAAATGTATACTGTTATACAAGCTGTACATGGACTACTTTACATTGTATCAAAGTGTCATATCTTTCTACGAAAAAATAGAACAAAATATTTACAGAAATGTGAGGGGTGTACTTCTTTATGAGATGCTGTATGAGTTTCTTTACAAATCCATGTATCTATCTCCAGTGCATTTAAAAATATTCTTACCCCTGAACTACAAATGTCAATTGAATCATTCTGATTTCATGTGACAGACCAACACAAAGTAGTGCATAATTGTGAAGGGTGAAGGCAAAATGATATGTTTTTTAAAGCTTGAAAAGTCTGTTGTGTGCATGTTTTCAGTTCCTTTTAATCCGATACTACTAAATAAAATCTAGTGCCACAAATTGCTGTCACAAGCCATCTAATTAGTAAACAACTGTGTGATTTAATCTCAGTATAAATACTGCTTTTCTGTGAAGATCTTAGAGATTTTTAAAAAAACATAAATAAACAAACAGCATCATGAAAACCAAGGAATACACCATACAGGTCAGGAATAAAGTTATACAGACTGAAAGCTTAAAGCTTAAATTTAATTTTTACAAAAACGTTATGAGTGGTGGAAGAGTAACACTGCACATCACCCTGAGCACACAATGCTCGCAGTGAAACATGGCCATAGCAGCATCATGCTGTGGCAATGCTTTTCTTTCGCATGGAATGGGGGAAGTGGTTACAGTTGATGGTAAGATGGATGAAGCTATGTACTAAAATATCCTGGAAGAAAACCTGTCATAAGCTACAAAAGAGTGTATCATGTAATACACCAAGAGTTACAATGGAGTCATTTGGGTGTAATCATAATCAAGGGTTCGAACGGCCCACTCAAAGTCCAGCCTGAATTCAGTTTCTAGATTCACCAATAAATCCTGAATGTGCTTGAGATGCTTTGCAAATCTGAATGGTCAAAAAACTGTAAATGCAAAGTTGTTACTGCAACGAAAGGTGGTTGTAGAAAGTATTAACTCTAGGAACTTAATACACATGCAAGCCATGCTTATCATCAACCAGCACACACTACAGACACGCACACACACACACACACACACACACACACACACACACACACATGCACACACACTAATAACACACCCATATGTACATATATGCAATAGTCATTAATTAAAATAACCGACTTTCCACTTTCTCTCAAAAGTAAGTAGGAGGATATGAGGTCATGTCCTTAGAGCCAGCCAGGCAGCACACACACACACACACACACACACACACACACACATACATCAGCAGTCAACATCAGACTTAAAGCTGTCTAAACGGATGTGTCCAAGCTCCAGAGGCCGGCAAAATGATCATGCTGACACCATCACCTTAGACAGATCAATTGCCAGGGGAGATTAAAAAGAGCTCAGAGTGCTCTGTGCAGTCAGCCACAAGACATGATCGTCAGTGTAAAAAGTGACACCCGCGCTCTGTTGGGAAACTGGGCACGAAGCTGCAGCACTCTCACTTCACCAGCTGCCATTCGTTGGCAAACAGCTGGGAGATTTCAGATACCAAAGGTGGGCACTAACAGAGAACGGGCTGCCAAAGTATGACGACGCATTCTGTAATTCTGCTTGGTGCAACTTCACTGATAGGCTGAACGCAGATAAAAGCTGTAGGTATAAATGTAATCTGAGGAGACCCTTTATCTGATGAATTTTTGTTTTTCACTTTACATTTTTTTCCTGATGCCCTGGCATATAGCTAAGTAATGAGACAAAGAACCATTTTTCTCATTTCGTAGAATTCAGATGAAAATGACAGCTGCATTTGCTGGACGCTCAGAGCAATATCTGACATTTGTACATGAGCAACACACAAGAGCTTTCTTCAGTAACGCTATGGCTTTATGAGCTGAAAGCTTGGGGCTTTGTCCACATAAGAAAGTGATGTTTGGCACAGCCTGTGGTGCAGCGTTGCAATAGAGGCCAAAGACAGCAGAGAGGAAGTTTAATTCAACAGCCTTTCAAATAAGGGGAATGATGAGAGGAGTAGTGAGAGCTGATAAGGGAGGGAGTGAGACAGACTGACCCAGAGCAATTCCCTCCAGCATCTGAGAGAAGCAGGATGAGGGGGAAGCAGAGAGGCTGAAAGATACATTAACTGGGGCAAGAGGACAAAGAACAGACAGCAAAACTGCTAGTAAGGGAAAGTTATTCCCATTTCTTTTTTGCATTTGAACACAAGATACTGTTGTTTTTTTTTCACTTTATGAGCCAAATCCTTTAACAGGCTAAAAAAATCAATTGGGGCTCAGGTGCTGGGGCCAAGGTGTCATTGCTCAAACCACTGAGCTCTAAAGCTTAATTTCAGGCATGAGGTATAAAAACTGAATGGCTCAATCATTCGGTCGAGCAATGGGATTCAGCGTTTTAGGTCTTTCCAAATATCTGGTAGCAACTAAAGGTGTCAGTGTCATTGAATCTCCTCCCCCAGTTGCCTTTATAGTGCAGTATATCATATATTTTGACAGAAATCTGACAATATCAAGCATAACAAAGTCTAAAGATTTGTTTTGACACAGTAGAATGTGAAATGCTGCACACAAATTAACAAAGACTCAAAGCAGCTGTAGGTTAATTGGAAATATAATCAGCAACATATCAGATCATTAAACTCATTAACATGATTACCAAACCTTCCAACTTCTACTTAAGACAGTCAGCTGCATGCAGATGTCTGTTGTTCTGAACATAAGCCAAGTAAATGAGGGATAGCTGCTCTAAATGAATACAAAAATGAAGCTGTTCCACTGCTGCTCTTAAGGTCTCTTGAAATAAATAAGCACAATTATTTTGAAGTGGTAAAATCAGCTCTTGCTACTTACACCTACCGTTGAATGAGCTCTGGTGGATTTTTCCTGTGGCTTCAATCTATATTGGCCACAATAACTTATGAATCTAACCTCTGGGTTCAAAGATTCCAAAAAGTGTGAACAGTGCCGGTCAGAGGTTCACACACACTCATCATGGAAATGTCTGTCGTTTTATCTTTAAACGATGCATTTGAGACAGTCTTTTTACTATTTTCTCAAATCCAAACAGAGCCAAATTTAAACGTGTAATCTCGAATGTACAGCCATTCAAAAAACAGGATACCCTAAGACAGCCTGGGTGTTTTTTGTTCCATTGTTACTCAGTATTGTGTGCTGTGTTTCAACCTTAAAGTTCTAGTTTAGTGTGCTCCTGACCTCCTAAAGCTTTTGGAAAGAAGACTGTAGGAGCTCACAAGTCTGGTGAGGGCTTTAAAGAGGTCTCAAAAGAAATTGAAATCAGCTATTCCAATTAATGGATTTTAGTCTACATGTGGAGGACACTGAAAGCCCTAACATATTTTCTTGAACCAAAATAAGTATATGATTGTTTAAACTCATGTAAATCATTTATTAGTTCAGTTATCAACCAAAAATGTATTTAAATGTAAAAACATATTGTTGATGGATCAAACAATGCTATTTGATAGAAATGTGAAACAACATGTGATTAGGTAATTAAAGAATTATAAAAAAATAAACACTGAATAAATAACTTGTTAATGGCATAATGAAACCAAACATAAAAACAGGTTCTGAAGACTTCCTGGCTGAACCAGTGTGGAATAGAGAAAATTTGCTATGCAGTCAAGGTTGCCTACCTAATTCCTGTTTTTACAACGTATTGAAGTTGTCTGTTGCATAATTATTTCACCTTAAGGAAAAAACTGTTTAGAAAAATGTTTAAAAGCCCAAAATTAATATGACATTTATACCAATGATAAGTGTACATGAACTTCTGACCAGCATTGAACTTGTGCATGTTATACTGTATGTCCCACAGTTCTTGCAGTAACCTATACATACCAAGTATTTCCCCACAGGTATAGCATCAGATAAAAATTAACAATCAATTAATGTCTCAGTAATAATAAACGAGGTACATTGAAAAAAAATGTAAAATTAACTTACAAATTTTCATTTTTGGGTCTTAAATAAAAATGATCAAATCTTTGCCAAGTTCAAAAAACTAGATTTAAGCTCAAACACAGAAATGTAATAATTTATTAGCGAAGGATGAACACAAAATGAAACAGTTGTGTTCAAAAATCTAAGTACATGCCATTATTCAACAGCTTTCAGACCCTCTTCAGCAGAAACAACTAGATGTAGTTCAGTGTCACATTATTGTGTTTCTCTTCCCAATACAATAGCTTGTATAGCCTCATTTTAACAAAGCTTTGGACATTTTGTCTCACATTTGACTCCAGAATACTTTAATATAATTTGGTAAAACTCTCCCTTTGTGAACAAAAAGAATTCTCAAGAAAAAAGAGAAAGTAAAACACGCATGGACCTTTTACAGCTTGTTTTCAAAGCCATATTGCTTTCTGTTCGGTGTGTAGAGTATAAAAAGAAAGTACAGGCTGTGTTTCTTCCCATTGCATCAGATTTGTACAAAGTTTGTAAAGAGCTAAAATGGGGCTTTTGCACACTTTTCCAGTTGGACTCGTCTAGGCAAAAGTACAGGAAGCAGCTTTGTTTCAAGATCCTCATAAACAAAAACATCGGAGTCCCATTATTCCCATGTCTGCATTCTTCCATAAGAGCCAGCTCCTTCCATTAGAGTGAGGTAGATAGATAAATAGTGTGTGAATGTGTGTGTGCATGGCCGAGATATAGAGGAAGGTATTGATTGGAATGAGCACTGTGATGGTTGGGGGGATGGAAGACGAATCTCTGTTGGAAAATTATGATGCATTAAAGCGTGACTGTCTGTATCCACATCTGGCATGAAACACCTCAGCAGGAATATTTCAGAGGTTCAATAGTCTGTGAGAGACAAAGCTTCATTGGTGAATGACAGAGATGCAAAAGAGGCCCAGCATGCACAAGTGCACCCTGCCTGCTTCTCAATCTGAAAAACCCCATGTGGGGACACAATAGTATAATCACCTTGACACTGCCACATCTGTTTCATGCAGAAACACAACAGGAAGTGCCACTGAGAGGGCCAACACAAGACAGAAAACTGATTTGACTTTATACATCAGGTGATATTATCATAGTTTAAGTTTATGTTTTAATCATTTTGATTAACTGCAACAAAGAGTAACTGACCACTAATGCTTGGATCAATGTGAGATTTTAACTGCATGATAATCTTGGGTAATGATACCACAATGTTTTTGTATTTACACAAAGATTTTAAACGTAAATGTATCTGTTTTAGGAGGACTTTTCTGCCCAAACAGTTCATATATCACAGTTTATGAATGCTTGCATTGTTTTCATACTTAATCTGTGAAAAGTTCAAGAGATTAAAAGTTTAACAAAATGGGAAATAAGTAATAAACATTCAACTATATACAATGTACACTGTAAAGCAATTTCAATTAGGTATATCTAAATATATTACAAAGATATGTCTTCATTAAACATAATATCTTCCCACATACAAGCACTAAATATGTGACCAAGGACAGTTAAGACACTTTTTACATAACTACACAAAAACTAAATGCATTGCAGAAGTGATTTTCACACATTTCTTTTCCTCATGTACTACATTATAGCAATATGTCAATAACTAATTTATATTTTTCTCAAATGGCTCATAAATATTAAGTGCTTTTTGTCTCAACTGCAACTAGTACCCAGGTACTAAACAACTGTGGATTGCAATTGTTGTAGGAATATAGACATCATTTTAATATCACATTTACACATACCTTTTCAACCTAAACTGAATATTAGTTTAATTTCATTTGAATGTAATTGCTAAGATCACTTTATTTCATAGACATTTTTTTCAAGACTATATATAGCAAATAAGGTAAATGGAAACAACAAAATCAACATAAGAAATAAAAGAAAAAACTAAAAAAGATTGCAACAAAAAAAAAAAAAAAATAGTTTTCATTTACTCACATATGTGGCATATTTAGCTGTGGCCACAATCAGTTGAGTCATTTTGTCCTAACTGTATCCAGATGACCACCTTAAATATTTCTCTAAATTGCACATTGATCTTGCATGGCATGGAGTCAATAAATGTATCTGTTTTTAGGGCAAAGATAAAAGTTTACAATCATCTAAGTCAAATAAAAAGAAAAGAAGCTATTCAATGTGGAAGCTTACCTTAGAGGAAATACTTAGTGCCGATATATTTGAAGTGGAAACATTGCACATTAGTCCAAATTTTTACACACAAATAGGATGATAATACACATGTGCTAGCAAAATTCATTGATCAGGGTTGCTGCGTATGGATCTTAGTTGAGGTGTATCAACTTTACCCCTGTTCCAATAGCCCCCGGTCTACCCTAAACCCACAAATCAAGTATTAAAATAGATTTCCTTTGTATATTTCAAAGTAAATTTTCTTCTACTTAAATTATATATTATTCCCACCAAAAATGGCTAAAATCAAACTAGCACAACACATAACATGCAAAGGATTGTACCATAATAACTGGGTAGGATGGTTTGCCCCATTTACACCCCAGACATTAAGTTAGGTGTGCTCTTGATGGTTCAAGTGAGAATGGATACTATGGTGAGTATGAAAAAGCGGTCTGAGGCCTTTAGTAGAAGGAATGTAGCAGCTTATGAGTCTGGTAAGGGATTTAAAGAGGTCACTAAAGACTTTGAAATCCACAACTCTACATTACAGAAAACAGTCTAAAAGTCAAGGACTTTCAAAACAACTGCCTATATGAGCAGGCCTGACTGTCCAAGCAAATTAGCTCTGAAACTGATAGTCCTGCCCTGAGTAAAAGCCCAGATCTTGATCTTATTGAGATGTGTGAGGTTACCTAAAATATGCTACACATTTAAGAAACCCATTAAAAATCTGACACCTGAAAGTGAGGAGTGGGACAAAGTTTTCTCAGACTGATGTCAGAGACTGGAAGATGGGTACAAGAAGCATCTCACTGATATTAATTTAGCCAACCAAGGCAACACTAGGTAGGGTGTCCTTACTTTTTACTGAGCTGAAAATAAACATTTTGTTCATATATTTAGTTTAATGAGTAAAACAAGGTGGTTACCTGCCATCCAATCATAATCATTTCCAGACAGAACTATAAAAGTGAACATTTTACAATAAAAAAACTAAATATTTAATTAATGAGGTGTCCTAACTTTTTAACATGACTAAAATCTGCTTCTCAACTAGGGTTAATGTAGCTAAACATTTTTTCCCCATATAGTTTTTGGTAAGGACCTTTGTTTCCTGACGAAAACAAGACAAAAGTGAAAAAAGAACTCGTACAGAAGAAAACTGTGACAAAAGCTGACACGTCTTTTGTAATTAAAACAGAGGCTTTTAAACTGGAGGCAGAGAATTCCCGTCAAATATAAAATAGCCGCCGAAACCTAATTTTGTTGAGCAGAGATGGAGATCAGATCTAATTATGATTCCCCACAGAGTCTACAGCTGGATGCTCTTGGATGAATGCAAAAAATTAAATGCACTGTAAATTATTTGATGCAGTAAAGCAACTGAAACTAGACTAAACCAAAAATGTTTAAAAATACATAATTGATAAAAAAAATAAAAGGTACCTTAATATTTTCTTTAAAAGTATCTCTATTAGCAGTTGTTTTAAATATCTTTTGATATATAAAACCAATCTTGCAGTTTGATTTGCAGCTCACACAAGCAAGCCTACTTTCATAAGACAGAGAAAACGGCCTCTCTTTACCTTCCATAACAAAGGTTTTCAGAGATAATTCTCTTTATTATATAAGGGATTTCATTTCCCTCTTTTGTTTCAATGGTTATTATATACTTTATTGTTTCTTACTGTTCTCCTCACAGCTCGCCGTGTGTCACACGTCCCCAGGGGGGCGCTGCGCATTCACTCTTTAATAAATGATGAACGCGCTTATTTTCAGTGACCCCAGCGTTATGTCATGTCCCGCTTTCTCCCTCCATCATACAGTGTAATTTCTGTATGAAAATTATAAAACGAACACTCAGTTATAAAACCAGTTCTTACATAGTGCGCACTAGACATTACATGCTAAACGCTCAATAAACAGTCTGAATAATGAGGCTGACGTGATGGGATGTGTGCCGGTCGCACAAAAGGAGTCCAAGCCATTTTCGGCACTGTGCCTCCTCAATTTTCCAATCACACCTTCACCAGTTTACATCAGGACGCTCTTCCCAGATTCTCACCTTGCGTTGCAGCCTCTCCAATAGCCAAACAGAACCATAGCACCGCAGCCGCAAACTTCATGCTTTGTCCCGTCGTCAACAATGGATCAGAATGTTCTACCGTTCTGCGTGTCCTCAGCAGCCATGTGGGACCCCCAGGTGCATCCCCACCGCGGAGACCGCTTTAAATGATAAATGATGAAGGACGGCAGCTTGTTGGTGCCGGTGCACAACGCGCCCCACCTTCCTGTTGTGGAGAAGAGCGGCTTGTGTTGGTCCGTCCTGGTCCTACGTAACCCGCTGTGCTTCTCTGCAGCTTCTTCTGCGTGTGAGTCCAGCTTGGAGCTCCGGAGCCGAGCCGAGCCGACGGGCTGAGGGCGGGACAGATCCGTCACAGGGTGTGGAGGGAGGACACATCTGCCCCACATATACAGGGGAATACGTTCATTAACGTTTAAAGACATTAACCAAACTGAGGAGCTTCATTTGATGGGATCACTTTAAAAGTAAAATTTCAGGTTGTTTTTGAATTGTTTCATATTGAACATTTATTTTATTTTATTGTAACTTGTTTTCTTTGATAAATTATGATGGACCAAACAGAACATTTGCAGCTAAACTTAACTGAGCCATAAACACCACGACCTACAAGAAAACACAATACAACACTCAAATCTCATATCTTTGTTCTTAAAAACAATTTCCATTTATTTTATTTAGGATTTAAAAATCAAATGTATCAAAAGTCGCCATGCTCTGTGTTAGCTACTGAAGCCAAACATGTTGTCCCTAGAAAAAGTATTAACACCCCAGGGAACTTAATTAATAGCTAGAGAGTGTCTGTGGACATCCATTTTTAAGCCTTACCACAGATTTCCAATTGTATTTACTTCTGGATCATTCCACACTTGAAGCTACACCATTCGATCTGGGTGTTTCCCAGTCTCAAGTCTTTTGCATCCTCTAACAGGTTATCTTCCATGACTGGCCTGATTTAGCTCCCTTCATCTTCCAATCAACTCTGACCTGTTTCAGGTCTTCTTCTGCTGAAGAAAAACATCCCCGCAGCATGATGCTCCAACCATGGTGGGAATGGGGTGTTCAGGGTGATCTGCATGTCACATGTAGCATTTTCTATCTAAGCCAAAAAGTTCCGTTTTGGCCTTATCTGACCAAAGCATCTTCTTCCACATGTTCGCTATGTCCCCTACATGACTTTGGGAAAACTTCAAATGGCTTTTCTCCAACAGTCATATTCTTCTTGGCACTCTTCCATAAAGGCCAGATTTGCTGAGTGTGATTGTCTTGTCAACAGATTTTCACTCCTGAGCTGTGGATCCCTGCAGATCCTCCAAAGTTACCTTGACCTCTCAGCTGTTTTTCCGAACAATGCCCTCGTTGTCCAGCTTTTTAGTGTAGGTGGACGGCCATCTCTTGGTAGGTTTGCAGTTGTGTCATACGTTTTCTGTTTTCAGATGATGGATTAAACAGTGCGGAAAGCTTCAGATACTGTTTAATAACCTAACTACTTAAAACCTTAAACAATTATCTCTGACCTCAGTAGGGACCAGTATGTGTATGGATGACCTAAATCCAAGATTCAAGTAGACAGACCATAAATTAAGATACTATTTTGAGGACACTGTTAAGTCTGTAATACCAAAGAACCCCTGAAATAAAAAGAGAGTGAAGGATACAAAATAAAAAAGACAGAATTACATGAGGATAACAACAAAAAACATGTGACAGTTAACAATGAGAAGGATCATACACTGAGAGGATCCAGGTCTTCAGATCAGTGAAGGGCAACAAGGAAGATGGTCTGGAGACAATGACGGGTCACTGAAAACTCAAAAATAAAAACAAAAAATAAGACAGAATGTAAATGAAATTAAACTCTTACAATAGGAAACAAGAAGGAAAGCATATGCTAAACATACAAGGCGAACTATGACAGGAAAAACCAGTTAACCTGGGATGAAACCTAAAACCAGAAAAAAGCTTGCCTGTTTAGCAAAAATAATTCAAATTAAAAAATACTTATAATAATCCCAAAGGGAAATTAAATGTTGTTGCAGCTCATATTATGTAGGTTTCTTCAAAGAGCCGTTGTAGATGCTGATGGCTGTGGGCAGGAAGGATCTCCTGTAGTGGTCTGTCTTACAGCTGATCTGTAGAAGCCTCTGACTGAAGACAATCTATTGTTGTACACAGTCTCATGAAGAGGATGCTCAGGGTTCTCCATAATGTTCTTCATTTTACGAAGAATCCTTCTCTGCACAATGATCTCCAGAGGTTCCAGAGGAGTCCCCAGAACAGAGCCAGCCTTCTTTATCAGCTTGTTGAGCTTTTTTAGGTCCCTGGTCTGATGCTGCTACCCCAGCAGATGATGACAGAAGAGACCACACTCTCCACAACAGACTTATAGAAGATATGCAGCATCTTGCTGCAAACACTGAAGGACCTAAGCTTCCTCAAGAAGGACAGTCTGCTCTGTCCCCTCTTGTAGATGGCTTCACAGTTGCATCTCCACTCGTCTGTTGTCCAGTTGAACCGAGGTATTTATACTCCTCCACCACCTCCACTTCTTCTCCCATGATGGAACTAGTGTTTGACCTGTTCCTGTTACTCTTAAAATCTACAATCATCTCCTTGTTTTATTCAGGTTCAAGATAAGATGATTGTTTCCACACCAAGCCACAAAGTGGTCCACCAGATCCCTGTACTCAGCTTCGTGTCCATCTCTGATCCACCCCATGACTGCAGAATCATCTGTGTATTTCTGCAGGTGACAGGAGTCTGCCTTGTACTGGAAGTCTGAGGTGTACAGAGTGAAAAGGAATGGTGAGAGTACAGTCCCCTGTGGTGCTCATAACACACATATGATTTTTTTGTCTTGAAAGATCTTCCCTTTGAGTAAATGAAGAACTGCAGTGATCTAAAGGGCTTGCTTTACAAGATGTACAATGTTTCCAGATAGGAAGCACTAAATGGCTTGCATCATCTCTCAGGAAACAGTGCTCTACTATGTTTCCTTTATGAAGTCCATTGCATTGCTTTAACAAAACATTACCATAAATCATCAGAGGGGGGAGGCTAATGTAACATACATGCACTGTATCTCCCCTGCCAGGCTGCGTCCTACGATGTCCTGCAGGATGTGCTCTTATCTCTTTGTTCTAACATATAACTTTCTGTGATGCCATGATCACCATCATTATTTCATGTATGACTGCTTCCATTCTAATGGCATAAAGACAGTAAAGTAGAGAGATAACGGAAACATCAAAACTGACTAGAAGAACGGTGCAATTTGCAAATTCACACAATATAAAATCTGATGAACACTTTACTCTTGATTTCTAATAAACAATGAAAGAAAAATATATTTATTCAATGTGTTGAAAATACTGCTTGTTTACTTTAAAAGAAAGGTGTTTACTTTTAACTTAGAAGAGACAATTAGGAAATAAAGCTAAAAGACCAACATCTTTTTTTGAAAATATAGATTCCAAAAAACTCAATTTACTCAAATATATTTTTTTCTTCTTTTTTTTCCATAGAAAATAATCAGCTCAAGCTACAACTCAGGAATTTTAAAATACGGAACCTATTAACATGCATAATTTTAACCTCTATAGCTATTGGCAGCATTTGAGTAAACCCACCCAATAAATTCACAACATATGTGAAGTTTTTTTTCTACCAAAAATAATAAGCGGAAAATTTTTGTGTATCCAAGCAAATCTCCAGAAGAATCCATTTAAAAATCAACAGCCACAGCATCACTGAAAAACTGTCAAATGCTGGTGATGTCACTGAGTTGCAGCCTTGATGTAAATTTACAAGAATTAGAGTCTGTTTTTTTTTTTTCAAATTTAAATCACCTGAAATGTGTAATGTTGCAAACAATGCTACCTTAGAAGATGTATCACATATCAGGTAAGTACCTAGCCCTAAGAATACCTAGCCCTGAGAATACCTAGCCCTGAGAATACCTAGCCCTGAGAAAACGCAAGTGAAGATAACATGCATTTGTCAGAGATAAAATATGATTTAGATGATTCATCGCTAAATCAAAAGTGGTGTGAAAAAGTGTTTACCTCCTTCCTGACTTATATTTTTGCATGTTTGTTACACTTTAGTGTTTTAGGCCATCAAACAAATTTAAAAATTAGTCAAAGACAACACAAGTAAACACAAAATCAAGTTTTTAAATTATGTTTTTTATTATTAAGAGAGAAAAAAATCCAAACCATGGTCCTGTGTGAAAAAGCGTTTTTCAATTCAATTCAATTCGGTTTATTTATATAGCGCCAATTCACAACACATGTCGTCTCAAGGCACTTCACAAAAGTCAGGTACATACATTCCAATTAACAGTGCAGTCAGATTCTGTTATTTATTCAAATTGGATAAAAAGTTTTTCTGTCTAAGGAAACCCAGCAGATTGCATCCAGTCAGTGACTTGCAGCATTCACTCCTCCCGGATGAGCATGTAGAGACAGTGGACAGTCACTGGCGTTGACTTTGCAGCAATCCCTCATACTGAGCATGCATGTAGCAACAGTGGAGAGGAAAAACTCCCTTTTAACAGGAAGAAACCTCCAGCAGAACCAGGCTCAGTGTGAGCGGCTATCTGCCACGACCGACTTGGGGTTAAAGAGAACAGAGCAGAGACACAAAGAGAACAAAGAAGCACTGATCCAGGAGTACTTTCTATGGGAAGGAAAAGTAAATGTTAATGGATGTAGCTCCTTTAGTCGTTTCACCTAGAAAGAACAGATAAACTCTGAGCCAGTTTTAAAGTTTAGTTTTTTGTTCAGCTTTGACTCCTCTTCTTCCTGGGCTGTGCAGGAAATAGGTTAACGTGATTTATTTGAAAGTTCCATAGAAGGTCATACTGGCCTTTGATTATGTACAGTTCAGAGTCCATGTTCAGCCATGCTGTAACCCATGGCTGGGTTGGGTGTGAGATTACTCCTAGTTCCATTAGAGCATTATTTTAAGTAAGTAGAGCCTTAATTCACAAGGGTTAGTGATGGTTTTTGCAAATGTTCTGAAGTACAGTTGTTTTCACAAGTGTTCACCTTTTGCTGATAAAGGGACAAAGATGAACAGTTTAGCACAAGCCACACTAGCTGAGGAGGTGAGCTGATACGGGTATCATTCTTACAAAGTTTCTTACTATCTTTGGAAATTGAGGAAATGCCCACCTTCTCTGGTTGGGTAACCTGCTATTTCTAGGTAATTAGGGGGTAAAAACAAAATTGGACTTACATGATTAAGCGATCTTTAGTAGAGGTGACATATGATTTACTGCATTATGTAAACTGAGGATACAACAGTTTGAAGAAGGTTAATTTATTAAAGAGCAAAGATCAAGAGAAGAACACATTCATTGTCCATGTGTCATTTATTCAGCCAATAAAATTAGCAGTTAGTGGACTTGTACACAACTCAGACCACCCTAGTGCAGAAAATATTGCTCTCCATCTTTTCTAATTAAGTTAGAGCAAACATCGGTTTGGAGAAGAACTGAAAGGTGAATCATTCCTCACCCACACACAAACACACAGCAGTTTGGGATTAGATGGATCATTCACAATCACCCTGAACGCACGTACACACACACACACACACACACACACACACACACACACACACTTGTTTGTGGCAGGCAGGCAGCATGGTTGAAAATCTGCCACTTGGCAGTTATGAGTGGGATTCATATATTTGATTTAATGCTATTTTACGCAAGCACCTGCTTGTTGCTCGACTATTGCCAAGACTTGCACTCAGGGAGGAATCTGTCACACACATTTAAAGCAATCACTACCTTCCTGTTTATCTAAAGCTCAGAAAGACTGTGCCACATCTGTGACAGTACAAACAAACTGGAAATGAATGAATCAAGACAATCATTTTTGATGCAGAAGGAAAATGTGAAGTCTCTATGGGCTTTAAACTGCAGACTAATTCAGTAATTAGACTCATTGCACTTAAAGTCCAGTTTAATCAAGAACATGAGTTTACATCAGAGTCATCAGCTAAAGGGAGGTTAGGAAAGTAATTTTTGCTTTAATTGCATGAACAAACCCACATGTTTAAACAATGTGAAATTCCTATTGATTCAGATTAGAGGAATTAGCCTTTTAATTTTATTTTCTGTAAGTGGTAAGACATTTTCACCTGTCTATGATCCACATTTTATATTTCATTTAATGATGAAGCAAAGAATTATGCATGGAGAAATTTGAAGGTGAATCTGTTTGACCCTGACTCTCCAGTCGATTGTTTGCCTAACCTAAATAGGAGGTAATATTTCTTGGTGATTGTTTCCTCAGTCACTGTCTTATTCCTGCTGCTGTGCCATACAAGCCTGATGTAGGGCACATACATCTTGCTTTCACTCCATAGAAGGTAATCTTTATGCTTTTAATTAAAAGCATAAAGTTCCACTTCTGTCTAGCAGTGTGGGTGGGAATTCAGTGATCTTTAAAATCAGAACAGTTAGGAAAATGTAAACCATGATCAACCTCAGAACTTATCTTAGGCTCTGGGTGCATATAAATTTCTAAGCTTCATGTTTTTGTTTTTGTTTTTTTTTGTTGTTTTTTTTAAAAGCTGGCTGACTCCTGTCACCTGCCGAAATACACAGATGATTCTGCAGTCATGGGGTGGATCAGAGATGGGCAAGAAGCTGAGTACAGGGAGCTGGTGGACCACTTTGTGGCTTAGTGTGGAAACATTTTATCTTCAGGCCTCTTTGACATTACCCTAATCTTTACCTGTCTCCACAGATTGTTGATCAAATTAAGGTCAGGACTCTGTCTAGGCGAGTGACAGGGAGAAAACTGGACAATCAAGGAGGAGTAAGTGATACCACCATTCAGAATGACTTACTTGTTCTAGGGCATTAAACATAAATTGTTTTTATATATGAGTACAAGTTGCATATTTGAATGCAGATTACACGCCTCCTGGTCCTTAACATTAAACATGAAATTTATTGCATACTAAAAAAAGGTTGGGAGGGCTGAGTAAATGTTATGTTTTTCCTTGATACTCATTGCTTTGAACATGCAGTTTTGAGAACGATGTTATTTCTTTTAAAAAACTTAAATTTTCATCTATCTATATGAGGTGCTGCATCCAGTCCACATAAAAGAAGAAATACACATGGCTCAGACACTTGAGAGGGGCCCAGATGAAGGACAAGTAGCTCTTTGATATGACTGCATGAGTCAAACAGATAGAACCAGATTAACAAAAAAAAAGAAAAAAGAAAACTCCACAAACACAGAAAAACAGGCGGACAAAAATATGGAGACAAAGGTTCAGGGTGATCCGAAACCACAATGCTGATTATGACAAAGCGATAAGTCGGATTTTCTGCCCCAGTTGCCGTGGCAGCCAGGAGCAGCTGCAGTGGCAGTATAGCACTGGCTCTGCTGTTGCGCTACTCCATTCCCTGAGCCGGTCGATTATCAATGATTCGGAAAAGCGAGGAAGATTCTGCTGGGCCCGCTGCCCAGCACATGGCAGGGCCACAGGAGGGGAGTATTGGGGGGAGGCAGGAGTGGAGGCATGCAGAGAGAGGGACGATATATGTTGCTGGCTTTGTTTTTGTACACCAGGTAATGCTTTAAGGTATTAGAGACATAATGGAAAGACAAAAAAGATCATGAATACACATGTGTGAGCATAAACTTTTGTAGTCGCATTATATTAGATATACTCACTCAGTACCTCCATTAACCAGATGTGTAACACGGTGTCACTAAGGAGTAAGGACAGTTCATGACAGTTGTTTTTATAAAGCTGTTCATGTAAAAAAAAATCATTATGCACTGGTTATTTAACATCATCCTGAAGGATTGTCTGCTTCATAAGAAATTAATGTTTATTTCTAAAATAGGCCACCAAAGCATAAGCAGTTTGCTTAGAACTACACTCGTCTCAAATAAATATCACTTCATATTTTGTAAGCATGGCAAAAATTAATTATTATTACACTGATAACATTTGTTGTGCACAAAATCATTTTGTGCACAAAAACTTCAGTCCACTGACACAGGCCTTCAAGACAATGCATCCTCGAAGGCAACATTACTATGCTGGTAAAACTGCAGCACGTCTTTAAAGTAATGTAGGAAAAATTTAAAGTGCAAAAATGAAGTTCATGCTGATAACTAACTTCCCTGAATAGATTAGTGCTCTTCTAAAAAAAACTCAAAAAAAATGTGGGGGTAATCGCCATTAATCACTGAGAGAAAAGAAACATTTTGAAGATGATGCAACATATAACAACAGAATCCCAGCACACTCAGCTGGGTGTTGCAAAGATGTGAAAGGGAAATTTTGCATCTCAAAAACATTTAATAGCCAGACACTACACTAATACCATTATCTATTTAGGAAACAAGGCATTACAAGTGGTATGTGGCCTTAAACATGTTACTATAATGCAATTGATTGTAAAATTTTAGATGCAATACTGAGATATTAAGAACACTGCTAAGAGCATCAATGTTTATACAAAAGAAAATCGTAAAGATTACAAATATGACAAGCACATTGCTTTTGTGAATAGTTCAATCATTCAACAATGAGTTGTAAAGCCTGTGACTTTGAACTATCCATATTAATTATCCTATTAATGATGCATTTCTATAACTAATACAAACTGCAGTACACCTGCATCTCACACACAAGCTTAGCTCATTTTATGCATTCTCCAATTTTCCGTTCAGTGTGTTAAACAAGCACTCTACCAGACTACTGCCCTGACAGCTTGTTGCGATAACCACGCCAACAAAGATTGGTAAGGATCTTGAATGTTCTTAGTGTATAGTACGAATAATTGATCCTAATATAGTTGCAGCTCTTTTTTTTCCTTTAGTGTTGTTTAAACACACTTCTGTATGGCAAAGACCAGCAATATGACATAACCTTCACTTTTAGATTTGCTAATGATCAATTAAGGCATAATAGCACATGACTACTACATAACAAGAGCAAATGGACTATGTGGTTCACTGCCCTGGGCTTATGGCACCTCCAGACAATAAAAAAATTTCTCAGTTGTGTCCTTAATAAATTTTGTATTGCATGGTAATTATGAGTATGTTTCCTCTGTGCTGTGCAGTTGTCTAATAAAGTACATAAACATAGTATAAAGTATATGCATCAAAATCAGCATAAGAAATGAATGTTAAAGATAATGTTAGAAATATTCTATTCAATATCTTATTTTAGCAGCACTAGGAATATCTGTCCCTTTTAACTTTTAATTAAAAGCAGTTAAGTTTTTGTTTAGGTTTTTCAGTAAAAATCAGGATACCTTCATACAGTGGGCGTTAAACTCAAAGTGATTACACATCCTGATGCAGGTAGCCAGAGTATTTAACCTTCCAAAGCACAAACAGGTGACAGAAACAAAATAATGATTCAGCAGAGAGCTAAAGAAAAACAAGTAAGGTCGAATTTGGATTTGGTGATGAATGAAGAACAGGTGCAGAGCACTCAGGAACAAAACCCAGGTGCAGATCTTAGACAATGATAAATGGAAAGAAATAGCATTTCTTTTACGATAGGAGGAAAAGATAAACTAAATATACAACTGCTTTAGGGAATGTAGGGTATTATTATATAAAAATCTAACTCATCCCAGATGATAAGTAATAATAAATTAAATGGGGAAAAGCACAAACAGTAAAATTCACAAATCACAATATGTTAATGATAAGTTTTAAAAAATAGCATTTGTTTACTTCTAAGATTTAATATTATATTATGTGAAGTTTTATTTTTCATTAGTAAATAAAAGGGTGGCGATGGACTGTAATAATGTTACCAAGGTTGCAGAATATTCTCACAGGGAGATTAATATATGTACACTCTGAAACAACTACAAAGATGATGTTTGCATGTGGGAGAATCATCCGACCACTGCATTTGTCACGAAGCATCAGTGCCGCTGTGAACAGTAACAGATCCAAAGTTGAAATGACCAACTTATTGTCAAACTAAGAACTTTTCAAACTATACAATAGCACCACAGAAATACACAAAATACACACAATACCTTCATGCAGATGCAAATACTCAACGGTGAGAGACAGGAGCTGGCACTAAGTAAAACCAATTCTGTCATTTTATTTCAACTCGCCTGTCTGTTTTACTGAAGCTGTCACAAAAATATTCTTGGAGAGCAGCAGGATCTGACTCATTGCGACTAACTGTCTGTATTTGTGCGTACCGTGTACCTTGACGCATGCGACCACATGCACCTTCTGCACACATGCTTATTCACATCGACCTACACAGTTCCAGTTCTCCTGCACCTTTGAAGTTGTCACAAAGATATTCTGGTTGTATAGTCAGAGTAAGACTCAATCAGGCTTTTCACCCTGCCTTATTTTACACCTCCCTGCTTCTTCCATGACACACTACACACACACACACACACACACACACGCATACTAACCATCAGGCCCAAAAATCCTCAAATTATGCTGTCACAAGGTTTCAGTCTTTTGCATCTGACTCATTCAGACTGCAGCAGTTCAGGTGCCATACTGTATGACCTTTTACAATAAGTTTCTCTCCCTGCATGTCTGTCACACATGCACACACACTCCCTCACACACACACACAGCCACATGCAGTTATTAAAGCATGCTCAAACCCCAAAATCTGTTCTAATATTATCATGAAACTGACTTTCCTGAAGCCTCTACAGTCCTCAACAATGGCAGCTTTGGCAAAATAATGATCCATTATTATAGTCTGAAAAGTAAACGCATACTGGTAACCAGAAGTATGGTTCTGATTCCTGTAGATTTGCTGAAGACATTTGAGTTATTTCTTTTAATTTTTAGGCCCTTGGTTTTAGGCTTAAATTATGAATCTACCAGCCAGGTTGTATATTGAGAATAATATACAGAATGTTTATGCCAAATTGTCCCTGAGCGTGACATATATAAATAAAAAAAACACAGAAACTTTTAAACCAATACGCAACAAGTCAAGTCAAGTTTATTTTTATAGTGCTTTTTAGCAACAAGGCACTCAAAGCGCTGTACATAAGGAAAAACATTACAATGATACAGAAAATCAAACAACAAAAAAACCAATCAAATGACATCAATAATCCTTGGGGGTCTACTGGTAAGAATACAATCCTTCTAAAAAATCTAAAAAGCTATGAAAACAGTTTTAGTCCAAACTTTCAAATACTAATAATGTTTGGCTTTCACTGGTAATACAATCCTTGTAAGAAAAAGAAAAAGTGGCAACGGGTTTTAGGTAATGCCAATAGTGATAACAGGACAGGAAGTTCAAAGGTAGTAATTCATTACCTGGAAGAAGTCCATCTGCCTGTCTATGCTCCAGTAAAATCTGCAATGCACAACACTAATGCCAATGGTTCATCAACATACTCTGATACCCTTAAATAAAATTCAGTGTTATCAGCTCCCCTAAGTAGTGAACTAATTAGTAAATAAATTTGTGCAATTTAAACTTGGTAAAAAAAACAGCTAAAATGTGTTAGAGAACGTTCATCACGATCATAAAGATCAAGGAACACACCAGACAGGTCAGAGATAAGGTTGTAGAGAAGTTTAAACAAGGTTTAGGATATAAAACAGTATCCCCAGCTTTGAGCCTCTCAAAGAGCTTTGTGCAATCCATCAATGGAAAGCACAAAGCATGGAACAACTGCAAACCTACGAATATCTACATAAAATGCCAGCCAGGGCAAAAAGAACATTATTCATCGAAGATGCCAAGATGCCCATGTCTCCAGAGTCACATGTTGACAGCCTTAGCAGCCGTAATCCAGCTCCTTTACTTAAGCTCAAGTTGGAGAAACAGGACAATTATTAGCTGTGCACTCCACAAATCTGGCATATTTAGAAAAGTGGCAAGAAAAAAAAACATTGTTGTTGAAAGTGCAAAGCTTGTCCCAAGCTATCTCATGGATAAAGAATACATGTGGCAGAAAGAAGTGTGGTAAGAAAAATGTAATTGTTTGACTGACATGCACAATGCTCTATGTGGCAGAAAACTAACACTGCATGAACTGAACACTTCTGTTACATTATCATGTTTCACACCATACCTAGTGTGAAACATGGTGGTGCCAGCATCATGCTGTGGGAATGGTTTTCTGCAGAAGGGAGTGTGAATTTGGCTAATGGGCGAATGGATTGAGTTAAATACAACCCTGGATGAAAGTCTATTATAGGCTGCAAAAGATTAAGATTGACAGGGAGGTTTATATTCCAGCAGAGCAATGACTCTAAACATCCAAAGCTCCAATTGGCAACACTTGAAAATTAACATTTACAGATGTCCAGCTAAATAAAGAAGCCCAGGAAACTTTTATTAATGTGCAAAGCTGACAGACATACAGCAAAAGCATTGCGGCTAAATGTGTCTCTACACAGTACCGACTGAACAACTCCCCGATCAAAAACATCACATTTTTAGATTTTTAATTGTAAAATTTTTTATTTGTAAAATAAAAATCTGGAAACCATGTTACGTTTCTACACTACCTTGTCTGTTGTATTGCCTAAAATCCCAATTAAACACAGCAAAGTTTGGAGCTATAATGTGACAAAGTACAACAGATATTGAAACGTTAATATTAATTTAACAAGGCATCGCATATTCAGTATTCTCTCATTTGTCACCAGAAAGATAAAATAATTATGACAAATTTTTTAGGTTACCAGAAGTTACAAAGAATTCACATGGCTTTGTTGTTTTTTGCAAACAATAAGTTTATCACAAAACATAAGCGCTTTCATTTGATCGTGTGTGTAAGTTAATAACTGAAATTGAGACAATATTTTGCAATGTTGTTTGCTGCAAACGGCTCTCAGAATAATGTACTTTTCATGTGAAATAAAGACAACCTACACCACACATTCAGCATTGCTGTCCAGCTCCCTCCCACTGTTCCGTCTGAAGTGTTGCTCAGTTTAACATCGAACACTAAATCTTGTGATTTCCTGCCTCCGCCGAGGCTTCAGAGGAACACCTCTCAGCTGCTGTGGACAACAGCACAATCTTTGTTTCTTCTTTTTCTCTCTACCTCTTCCTCCTCCAGTATCCCACAAGATAATGGATTTTATAAAAATGGAAAGTCAGCAATGCACTTACGTGTACAGATGAAAAAAAGTTAGATAAGGGTAGCTGAAGAAATGCCTTGGTAAAATGAACCTACACCCCTTTTAAATTGTAGGGGGTTAGGTATTATGTATCAGTCTAGCGGGTTCAATGTGTGTTTAATTCTTCACAAAACTTTGAACTTTGATTTGGGCTTCATTTTTGTTTATGAAATCACAACAGTGTTGAATCTGTAATGTGTTATGACAGGTTTTATCAAGTTTTACAAAACAAGTAGTTGTGTCTAAAGTAAACTGAGTGACATTAATGCATCAAGACTAAAGAAAAACTGGATTATTTCACCTGAAACAAAGATGCCAGGGCTCTCTCGGGACTGGGGCAGCTTGCCAGCGAATGCCTGATGGTTGAGCTTTGGCTCATGGTCCCTTGGCTTGGCAAAGCCCACAGGAGGCGTCTTCCTACTTAGGACGGTTGTCAAGGTACGTTATGGTGCAAATTGCTTGGTATGCATGAGAGGGAGCTTGAGCCTGTTAAGTCCTAGCATTATAATCTGGCTGCTGGGATGCAGAAAGACACTTCACTGGTGTGGAAGTGTTGGGCTAACCTTCACAAATACATAGCTTGGGCTTTGTTCAACCAACACCATAAGATGGACTGGATTGTCTCCTACTTTGGGGATACCAAAGTGAGAGTAGGGTTGGGTGGGTATAGTGATATTCACAAGCCCTGACAGGTGTGTCTTGAGTTCAATCTAAGGAGTGAGATTATTTCCTCTTTGCAGCTTCAAGGGAAAAGGGTTCTGACTGGTTTTAAGCTCTTACAGAGAGCATCAACTTGAATTACCCGGCCTTCTTGGTGTCTTGGAAGAAGACACCATCATCTTCCAAGACACCACTGTCCATCAAAGTTCCCCTTTGTGCAATAACACCCTTCCTATTACAGTGGGTTGATGATCAATTTTGTCATTGCATTATCAAACCTGCAGCCCAATGTCTTAGGCACCTGTGTGAAAGTGTGGCAGATCTGTCAAATGATGACCACCTAATGGTGAGTTGGATCTGGTAGCAGTGAACGCTGTTGGACACACCTGGTTAACATTACTAAATGTTGAGGAAGAACAGGGAATGTCAAGGAGGCGACGGCGTTTCAAGGACATTTTTTAACACCTCAGGAAGTGTTTTTCTTAAGTCCCGAGGGAGTTTGGGGACATAAAATCCAAATGGGCCAAAGTCATAGATTTAGAGTGAGCAATAAAATGAGTCAAAAGAATAGATCAAAAATATGGTAGTTTTTTAGATGATAGCTAATTGCATTATGTGTTTATAAAAGTAGGAGAACCACAAAAAATGTATTTTAGAACTTATTCTCAGCTGTTTTTTACTCTTTCTCTGCATCTATCATGGCCTCATTATGAGTACTATGTCTCCAAGCAACATAACCCGAAATACTACTCAGGAAAAAATGTTTTATTACATGCTCTATTACAAGGAAAATAAGCATTTTTTTCATATTGCCACTATCCCCTCATTTGATTGATCAAATGTTTCCCTTCTCAGTCAAACCTATTCCCTTTAAGGCTAAAAAATAATTATGTATATGAATATTAAACTAGCCACGCTAAACCAAGCCCAAGTTTCTTTGCATCATCCATTCTTATAACTTGGCTTTTAATAAAAGCCTACGACATGATTTATTATGGTATTTAAGTGCAGAAAGGGAATCTTCTTCGAAGGCTCACATATAAATGTGTACATCTGTAAATATGCTAATGTTTTCCTATTAAGCTCCATTCTTTTGTGCAAATCACTCACCACATAAAAGGCAATTTCAATTCTGCATCACATCCCAGATTTATTCGACCTTAGTTACTGAGAGAGGTTTTATAATAAATGACGTTTGTAGAACCATGTTATTTAACTCGATTAATGAATCCTTTTTGAGTTTTTTTGTTGCCCTTTCATTAATATCCTGCCACTGTTATGAACTGAATTCAACTGAAACTATACTCTTGAATTAAGACTAGGTAATCAAGATCAAAAAACATAAAACACTTCCCAGCTGCAGGCATGGATTGTTAGGAGTTTGTCGCAAGAGGACCCTTATCAAAGCCCAACAAAGCACAATGCTTCTAAACACTGTATGGACATTTTAAGGACGTTTTAAAGACTTTTATGTCAATTTTCAAAATAATGTAAAGCAGTGGAAGGTTTTTCTCTATTGTTGCATTGTGCAAATAATGCATCACACTGTAAACCTAAAGTTTTATACCATTTTGGATGTTATTTGTTAAGGTAAGAACTAGTGAAAGAAATAGGTGAAATAATTTAAGCTAGGTTCATCTTTATTGTTTTTATTTGTTTGATGTTCCTACTAAACAACATTTAGAGCAATTCTGTTCTTCAGCAACAATAAAGACATGATGCAATAATTTAATCTGCAGCAATTCTTCGAAGAACATTTGAAAGGCGGGAGGGGTTATGTTCTTTACTTGTTATCCTCATCTGCTACCACTGAAAACATGACAAACAGTCAGAGTATTTTGCTGAACATATTTAAGATAAAAACAGATAAGACAGATGTTGAAAAGCTTCATCTGGAGAGTTTTAACTTCTCCAATTATTTAAAACCGGGGTACAGTGTTCTTGTTTTTTTCCAGGAGCACTTATTTCTATGTAAAAGGAACAAATTAATGAAATCAACAGACAGAAAACCTAAGCAGAGACTCTGTTAACACTTATCAAGTCCACATGAATAACAACACCATGCAAACAAGAGGATGCAAACAATAAATAATAATGGGCCTGATATGGAGAAAAAATAAATAAATACATATATTGAGGGCTATTCTAAGATCAGATTACAGCTGTTTTAGGTGGAAAATACAAACAGCGAAACAGCTATGCCAGCAGCTAAAGATCGTATGCTAACTTCATATTGTAATAACAGAACCTTCCTGCTAACGTTTTAGCTCAACTATAACTAATGAAACGATAGCTATCACAGACTTCCTGCAAATTTATTTAATTCTTTTTTTACCTAGTTATGTTGGATCAGCCGATTGTGACTCGGCAGGAAGGTTCAGTTTTCCTTTTTAGCCCCAGTTTATTATACAGTGCCTATACAAAAGCCTGATTAAAACAACAAACCACCTATTAAAATGTACCCCTCAAGCACTACTCATTTAAAAAGAATTAGCATGCTTTGCATTACTAAATGTAAGCAGCAGTCTGTGTGTGTACTCTCTGGAGAAAGTATTCAGCAGTTTTAACCTGAAAAAGATAAAACAAAGGAACTTTGCTGTACAATGTTTAGCCTTCCTGTTATCTGCTAGATAGTGTTGCTGTCTTGTAGCCTGAATGAATGACAGACCTTTTCTTGACACATCTTAGAAACTACCAGACGTGGGAACAATTTATTTACAATTTAATTTAAAGTGTTAAACAAGTCATTTGAGCAAATATCCAATGTAATCATGGATCCCAGTTTGTTCATGTTACATTGCCATTTCTGAAAAGTGCTATGAATCAGCCATACCTGCCTTAATCCATGCCAGGTCCTCGAAAGCGACGAGTGTAGCCTCCCTCCATCTTTGGACTGCTGATTAATTTTAATGTTTGGCTGGTCAAGTCCGAGCTCTTTCTCTTAGAGCTTCTCCTGATATGATCAACTCTGAAAAACTCCTCCATTTTGCTGCTCTAATTCTACAACTCCTGCCTCAACTTGTCAATCACCTGCACTTCATGACGTTGCCCCCATGTGCGTGGTGATAGTATGTAAATAAGACCCTGGGCACAGAAAAGCTGCGCCCCACAATCTATCTCTTGTATTAAAGAGGAGCTACAGCGCATGTACAACGTATAGCAATGTGGTGAGTGGTGGGGCGGTGCCCCAGTGCCCTCTTTTAGCCTGCCGCCACTGCCTTGTACCCAAAACAGTGCCCTCAAAATATGGCAGCTTTGGAATCCCATAAAATTATGTCAACACAGCTCCTGGCAGCACTTGCGTCGCTTTCTCCAGGTTTGCAATTAATTCAATTCAATTCAATTCAATTCAATTCAATCAATTCAATTCAAAAAATACTTTATTAAGTGCTGTTATTGATCATTATGTAGGTCATTATTTGGTCAGAGTTACATGCTGCCCTCCAGGTTTAAATTCCTACTGAGAGTGCCTCAACATTATGGCATTGTAACCTACCGGCTGTTTAGGTGATTACACATGCAGTCTATTTTTCTCTTTCCAACTTGCACACCTTGCTGATTTTGCTGGATAAAGGCCCTTTCTACCACCATTGGAATTGTTACTGTTATTGTAGGATGCAGAAGAAAAACAACATGGTAAATGCAGCATGCTTGTTGTAGCAACAAGAGGAAAAAATATTGGCAAATGGCGGTGGGCGTGCAGCAGGCTTGATCGTGTGCCTTACATGGTTCAAACACATTTTCTGTTGGAACCATGGTGTAAGATATTGAGTCTTTTAAAACCAATGGGGGAAACTCAATGGGAAGCCATGTGTAACTGACAAGAAAGTCAAGGCAAGTCCAAAGTCTGTTATGATTTGATGAAGTCGAAGGCGTAATCATGAGTTGAATCAGGATTCTGTTAAGAGTTAATCATCAATCAATATCTTACCTACAACATCAAACTCTCTAAGTCTTTTGTCTTTTATGAAACATGAAATAGTTTTTCAGGAATTTTGAGCTATCCCTTTAGTAAAAATGATGGTAAATGGTATTGAACCCTTAGTTGTTTGAGGAATTGTAATTTGCTCAGCCTACATTATATAGTTACATGAGAGTGATTCAGTTGTGTTAAAGTAAGTGTACATGGTTTAATGCTTGCTTTCTGTAAATCCTTGTAAAACCACCAAGTGTTTTGTAATATATCTTTGAACAATAATTCATATTTTCTGTTGAAAAAATGCAGTGCAGCTTCCATGACTATTCACTAAAGGCCAATTTAGGTCAACAAGCTTTTGCTGACCTCAAAGCACTTGTTGACTTCAAAAAAGTTACTCATCTGGCATATAATTCTGAGTCATTCGAAACGTATTGCTTGCAAGTATTTGTATCTTGTGGTTGTTAAAATATGACTGGGTTAGTCTTGCATTATGTAACACAATGAGTTAGTCAGTGGAGTCATTCAACACATGAATGGTCCTGCAGAGCTTGTTTTGCTTTTTTTCCCAACACATTTATCTTGTGCATATTTTTAAACAAGTGAACAACTAAAAAAATATGTCTGGTGGCCAAACCACGCAAAAAAAATTCTTTTTAACTTTTTTTTTTTAAATACAACTGTTCCACAGACATTTTTTGTATATTTATTTACACAATAAAAAATACCTTCCATTCTGGACTGCAATGGCTCTAAGGTCATCGTGCAAATATGTGTATATAACAGCTATTTGTCCGTGTCACCATGTACAGTACCACATGTTCTTTTTCAGATCAGCTGCCGTGTAGCCATGAGCTCTGCTCTCCCTGCTATAGGGCTTGCTGAAGCCTCCACAGCCTCTGGGCAGGTGTCACATGTTTCATGCTCTGATGGCACCATAACTTGGCACAGAGAAGATTATGCAGTGAAGCAAACTGCTTTCTAATTTGTCCCTAGCCTTGGCATGGAGCAAGTTGTTCCATGAATAACAATAATCTACAGTTGTTTTGCATTTTAGATGTATGCCTTAATGTTAAGAACCAATGCAGGAATTCAAAGTGATGTCTGGAATAAAAATAAAGTTAGGTTAAGAATGGTGGATAGGCTAATTTTCCTAACAATAACAAAAGATTCTCTTTTTATAATGCAAAACTTTTTTTTTTATTTGTGCCAGAAATCCCAACGTTTTGAGTGGAGTTGGGGGTCTACCTGACTTGAATCCAGACCCTCACTCACAATGGTTAAAAAAAAAACGTAATTATCCACCCCTATTAAAAAAAATTTTCAAATATCATCTTCATTTGTAGATTTGAGAATTTAGTCTTGCATGTATCACTCCCTGTTAAAGAGGTGTTAGATTTTTTTCTGACCCTGCCTTCCCGCATCTGGATCCTTCACCCCTTCTTCTACCTACCACAGAAAGAAAAGAAAACACACGTGTGCTTAGCACGGTGGAGTATCTGCCAGGTGGGCTGCTCAAACATCCAGCCTGCTGACAGGAGGTGAGTAAACAGCTTAGTCAAAAAAAAAATAAAACCATCTAAAATAACCTCAGGTGGAAAAAAAAAGTACCTCGCTGACAGGGGTAGAAAGTTCATCATTTATTAGCCTAGAGGAAAGTGAAGATGTCAGGTGCTGGAAAGCTTACAATTTTTTTTTGGAGAGACAGACCTGAATCAGCCATGAGCTTGCCATAAATCAAAATGCTAACAAAGAAGTCCGAGAGACACTTCAGTGGTGGTTCAATTGGAGGGAAAACTGAAGGAGCTGGACTCAGCATCAGGTAAGTTTGAATTTACAGTCATACCAACCTGCATGGACCGAGAGTTTAAAAGAGAACTCTTTAACCTGGGAAAAACAAATCAGCCTCGCTTCCTTGGTTTTAAGAAAAAGAATAAGGTGACAAACAGGAACTCAGCAACATGTATGAGATCTTTATATATGTCTTTATGTAAGTCTTTATGTTAATATCTATGTTAAATTATTTTTGCTTAAGTGGCATTTTTAGGGTAAAAGAAATGTAAATCTGAAAGATTAATCTGACCAAAAAAGACAAAGAAATAAATGTACAAGTTCTAGAATCTGTAATACCCTTGGTAGAGTGTCTGTTTACATTTCAAATGAGTAGGAAAACATGATCCCATAAGAAAAAAACTCTCCAGGATCATCTTAATTTACATTTGACACTGAATTATTCACAATGTGATCTCCAGTTAAGCCAGGGTGCCACTGATGATTTTGGACACGCCATGTATCTAACAGATGTATAACTGCTACAGAATCAATGCAACAACTCCTGCGGTATTGGAGCAATGACCCAGTTATACCATGACAATCTTACTCTATTCTGTCTGCAAAAATGAACATTTACTCACCTTGGCACATTGGATGTTTGAAACTGAAAAAATCTGACAGATTGGCATACTTTCTGATTAATTCAGCTAATAATTATCTCACTACAACAGGGCACTCATAGAGGACTAAATTACATACTTTCCATGTGGTAAATTTATCTTTAAATATAAAAAACAAACAAATTAATAAAGCTAAATTGTAACATCATGGCTAGAGTAACGTAATCCATCCTGACAACCCAGAACACTGTGAATTACACTCCCTTAATGAAAGGAGTTGATGTTCTAAACATCTGCCTTTAGTTCCTTATGTTTAGAGTCATGCAGTACACATTTTTCAATACATAGCAAGATAGGAAAAAATGCCATAGCAGCTTAAATGTTAAAACTACATGTTCAAAAATTACTGCCGAAAACCCTAAAAATTTTATATCCAATGTTATACGCTAAAATAAGTGTTGTGACTACACCTGTTATTACAGACTATGTAATTTAACAGAAAAGAAGGTGTATGAAAAAGAGGTAACAAACCAGTCATCATAGAACTGTATGTTGACACAAAAATCAGATGCACAATTGTGATTTAATTTGTCTCCTGACATACAATAAAGTGTCAGACAGTGATAATCAACTACCAGAAGCTGGGCAATTGACCCTTTAGCAGACAAATGTGATGATGTGGCAATGTCAAACTTAATTATTGATTTAATTTTAGCATATTTTATGACTGAACAGAACTAAAATGGCCTGTGTTTAAAAAGACATTTCAGATGGAAGGTTAATTATACCTCTGATGGCTGTGTAGAGCCTTAAAAGTATCAGCCTAATCCTGACCAGTTAGTGCACTTGTGAATGTACAGAAAATATATTTACTATCAGAACATTTTTTAAAACCCCACTATAATGAGAGAAATACTAGAGAAAAATGTTACGTTTATTATGGATGAGATTTGCAGTAGATGTTTTCAAACAAAGCAATGATAAATGCACCCATATTGAAAAATTTAAGAAGAAAACAAAATTAAAAAAGGCAAATCCTTAATGAAAGATAAACATTGTTGAAAAATAAATGAAAAAAGACACTTAACTGTGCCAAAAAAGTCAAAGAAAAATCAGGAAGCAGTAATGTTCTGTTAAAGTTCTTTCAAGTCATAAAACAAAACCAATGTTTTGCAGTCACATCTATTATATTATTAATTCATGTTTTATTTAGTAGACATTGTTTCCAGTTTTCATCTTTTTCTAAAAAATATTTCACATAGAACATGTTTTTTTTTTTTTTAAAACGTGGTTTGGCAAACTTGTGTAGTTATTACAGGCAATTCTATACACTCACCTATCTTTTAGGTTCACCTTGACAGGACCAGGTTGGACACCCTATTGCTTTAGGTGTTTGTGTCATAGCTTCAACAAGGTGTTGGAAACAATTTTTAGATATTTTGGTCCATATTAACAAGCTGGCATCATGCCTACAGATTATTTGACTGCATATCTATGATGCGATCCAAGACATTAGAAGGAGATCTGGTGACTGTAAAGGCTGTTGGAACACATGAACTCATTATGTTCAAGAAATCACCTGGAAATGATTTGAGCTGTGTGATATTTAAGGTTCAATGTGTTGTGCTCTCAGACAACATATTTTTCCTTTTACTGGTTGTAACAAGTATTTGGGCTACTTTTACCTTTCAGTCCCCTTGAACCTGTCTGCCCATTCCTTTCTAACCTCTATTTTTATTCTACTACATTAATGATACTTGCTAGATATTTTCTATTTTTCAGACCATTCTCTGTAAACCTGAGAGATGCTTGTTAATGACCTGCCACCCTCCATGTCAATAAAATTCCCTTTCTTCCCCATTCTGATGCTGGGTTTGAACTGGGCAAATCACCTTCACCACATTTCAGCTTCTCTAGAAGCCCAAATACATTAAGTTGTTGTCAAGTGATTGGCTGATGAGCTATTTGTGCTAATGCTAACAAGCTATTGAAAAGGTGGACCTAATAAAATGGGCCTGTGAGTGTACCTTCTCAAAAAGAGAAAGATTGTATTGCTTTTTGCGTTTTTAACTTTTCTTTTGGTGCTTTTTGCCGGATTAAAACTCTGTCCGCTGCTCCTGGAAACACGTTTTGTTATGCAATTTAAGCATATTCACATCGGAATGACTATCCTTATTTATTATTAGTTACAGTAATCATTAACTCACTGTATCACCAAGTTCTGAGGTGAGAGGATTCATCATTTTTCTAATGCGTGCTGCTTATATATCGTTTGCGTTCAGTAAGAAGACTAATCCTGAGCGACATAAAAAAAAAGGTTTAATTATTAGCCATGGAATTGGGCATTAAGAGTCCTCTGATGAAATCATAAATGAGATGCTATTTTAAGAGAAACTAATCAAGCATAATTTCACTGAACATTTACAAGACCATTCAATTAGCTTACGAAACAATAATCAGACATGACAAATAAGACATACTTTGTAATTACAGTAAATAAATAAAGAAAAAGCCTTGAAAAAAGAAAAAAGCAAGACATTTAAAATTAGAAAACAAATTATACAAGCGGCAATTAGATTTGCCTGTTATCACTTGTGTATTTCATTGGAGGGTGGAAGTATGTTTGAGTTGGGTGTTTTAGAGAGAGTTTATGTTATTGGTTGGCTTTGAAAGTCTCCAGTTCAATAGCAAATACTGGATGCAGTTCAAGTCCTCAAAGTCCCTGTGGCATCGAATTTTCATGATGAATCCAATTACATTTATTAAAAGGAAACATTGATAAAATATTTTAAAAAGTAAATAAATGCCACTGAAATTAACAGTTTTTGAGATTTATGGTCATAAAATTTCACTAAAACGGCATTTGCAGAATAATTCTTTGCGCTCTTTTATGACGTCAAAGGGGAACCCAGCATCAGCTCCAACATTCTCCTCCTTCTGTAAGATATCCCAACCTCTGACATCATTTCTCTTGCGAATTCAGAGGTTTCTTGTTCGAAGCAGTTTGCTGAGAAGTCCTCTCATCAAAACTGGCTGTGCTTGGTGGGACCAGCCTATCTGTCCGTCATCAGTTTTACAGCTCTGATCCAGGCAGCTCTGATCCTCTTCCCTTCAGGAAAGTAGTGCAGAGTAACGACTGCCGTCTTAGTATTGCTGCCACCACCAGCAATGCCCCGTTACACAATATTAACGCTGCTTTTAAACTTGACTTCTACCTGAACCATTTGTCATTGACGCTCACACAATTAATGACTGAAGGCTTCCCCTTAGATGTTATTTCAGGGCAACTTTGGACTTGCAAAATTTAACTTCGAAATATGCTTATTTTGTGTCACATTTGTCTTTTATCATATGTTTAATCCTAATATGTCAATTGCTGCCCAATTCCTTCAATATTAAGATTTTTTTTGTTTTGTTTTTTCAGTTTCTGCATTTTTGAGAAAAGCATGTCACAGGCACTTGAAGTATCCCTGAATGTGCTGCTGACTCAACCAAAACTGGCAAAATTGTGTTTGCTTTGTGAGCCTTAACTTACAGGTATATGTTCTGATCTGATTACAGTATCAGATTGGAGCCCTCTTTAAGGTGTTTTTGCAGGAACCACCATCCTCTTCTTTATTTGAAATAATCCTAACAAAAAAAGCATTTCTTAATATTTAAAGATAATAACTTTAGCGGTCAGAGATATATAATTACTACATTATAGCTTTTGTTACCATTTTGCAACCAACAAAACACATTCAAAGTCCCTCTTTCAACTTTGCTAGATTTTTATTGATGAAAAGCAGCACATCCAGTGGTGCTTTAGGACTCAGAACTACAACCTTTAATTAGCTAACTGAGAAATGACAGTTTTGTTGGTGTTGGTTGTTACAATGTTGCTGAGAACCCTGAGTTTTACAGTGATTAAGAAACGAAACCAAAAAGGGGCTGTATAAACAGGCCCATGGTTCCCAGGACGCACACCGTCACAAAGACCCAGAGGAAGATTCTGTCAATGACCATAGCCACGTACTTCCAATCGTCTTCCACCTATGGAGTAAGAGAAGGCGAAAAACAATTGTGGTTTTACACAAAATATTTCTTTAGTAGAAAATGTGGTGTGCAGGGTGAGTGGGAACCAGGTGATTCAGGATTGAAACATAATTTTATAGCCAGGAGGGAAAATGTGGAAAACATTTTGTCAAATTCCATCCACAGCAACAAGGAAGCTTGAAAAATCTGTTTGGCATATCAAGGATTTGTGCTGCCCTTTAGGAGATTTCCTCCTCTTTATTTATAACTGACAGAAAGAGGAGGGGAGCCTTAAGCAGACACTTAGCTGTAACCTACACTATTGTTAACTCTCAGAGCAATTTAGGTTCTGCAGCAATGAAGGAAAGACTGAGTGCAGCTTTCCCATAGCACTTCTGTCAGTATGGGGTGTTTTTACATAAATGTATTAAGTAATAGAACCCCTGCTATGCATATATTGTCTATTGCCTTGTACACACAGACAGTACGTATTAACAACAGAAAGTGCTGTATATATTCTGTGTGACGTAATTTTAAAGATTTGTTGAGAAAATCTACCCAGTGCAATCTTTCAGCAGAAAGTTGGTAAAGGTACAGTATATACATATGTTTGGACTTAAAGAAGAATTGATGTTACAAAGTAAAATGAACTCACCTGTAAAGGGAGTGAATAATGGTGAAAGCAGCAACACAAAAGGCTATATGTGTAGCTCACTAATTTACCTCTTAGAGTACTCAATACAAGATGGTAAAGACAGACATCAATGATTCATCTAATAAATCTACGATCTAAACACTATTTTGACACAAATCTGTCGGTTCCCTTATTAGTTTTTGGTAGCACCATGTCCACCTAAACAATCGTAGCTGGTTTTTCTTTAGATTTTTTGCATTGTGATAGACCTGTCCAATATCAGACCACTACCTCCTGTTTTTAAATTGAACCTCCAAAGTTTGCGACAAATTCTTAAAAAAATAAATAAATCCAGTGAGAGCTTGAAAGCTACAGTGACAGACTTCTCATGCTCTTTGTAAACCTATATAGTGCTGAGAGTCTCTATAGCAATTTCCTGTGCAATAATTAGAGACCACTTTAACAATAAGGAGACCGCTATAAGAATAAAGCTGGAAAAACTCACCTCTTTAGCCCTGTTTCGGCTCCTCATGTTCTCAGCTATGTACTTGACGCTCTCGATGGCCTGTTTGATCTCAGGTGATAGCACAGAGAAGGCCCTCACTGTGTTTATGTTCTGTGGACTAAGCTGATGAGGCATCTTTCCAGACTCTGGTGTCTCTGGGGTCTCCCTCATATGCTGGCAGGGGCAGGGACATTTCTTGCCAGTGCAGCCCTCCACGGCCGAGAACGTACTTTCTCCACCAACCTCCAGACAGTTGAGGGAATCACCTCCAACCTGCTGAGGACACAAGCTCAACTAGAAACTAGACTCTGTTTGGTGAGGATGTCACTTGACTATGCATCACTCAGTTCAGACTTGGCAAAACCAACTAATGGCATAGCACACTATGATGTTAGCTGTACAACATCATCTTAAGAACAGACTTTTCTTTGTGGTTGATTACCGGACCTTCTCAACCACCTTATTGATAAGACCCCTACAGCTGCTGTAGCTTACAGCGTAGATCAAGTCAACTACATGCCTGAAGTGTGACCATGAATGTCTTCGTGTCGTTTTTTTTGATAAAATGGTTGTGGCTCTTTAAAAACCAGGACTTAAAACTTGACCAAGCTGTTTTCTGGTGCTCTCTGGTTTACTATTTGTTTCTGTGGCACCAACCAAAGCTGGAAAATTGTCTACTGCAATCAGCTGGAAAAACTTTAGGAAACCTGGTGAAGAAGACCATAGATAAACTGAAGTTTAGCAGGGATTTCTGGCAAAGTCAGGCACTATTGTTATAGAAAGGGGTAAAATGTAAAGCTACGCTATCAGGTGAATGTTTCCATGATTTAAAGAATTTGGAACTTGGTGAACTTGGTCGTATCATCAGACCTTCGGCCGCATGTTTTGGACACTCGGGTGAAGAGAGGGGCTGAGCTGTCCACTGATCACCACCTGGTGGTGAGTTGGAGCCGCTGGAGGAGGAGAAAGCCAGACAGACTTGGCAGGCCCAAGCGCATAGTGAGGGTCTGCCGGGAACGCCTGGCGGAGCCCTCGGCCAGGGATGTATTCAACTCCTACCTCCGGGAGAGCTTTGACCAGATTCCTGGGGATGTTGGAGACATAGAGTCCGAGTGGACCATGTTCTCCACATCTATTGTCGATGCTGCTGCCCGTAGCTGCGGCCGTAAGGTCTGCGGTGCCTGTCACGGCGGCAATCCCAGAACCCGGTGGTGGACACCGGCAGTAAGGGATGCTGTCAAGCTGAAGAAGGAGTCCTATTGGCTGTGGTTGGCTTGTGGGACTCCTGAGGCGGCTGACTGTTACCGTGAGGCCAAGCGTGCTGCGGGCCGAGCTGTGGCAGAGGGCAAAAACTCTGGCCTGGGAGGAGTTCGGTGAGGCCATGGAGAAGGACTACCGGTCGGCCTTGAAGCGATTCTGGCAAACCGTCCGGCGCCTCAGGAGGGGGAAGCAGTGCTTCGCCAACACTGTTTATAGTGGGGTTGGGAGGCTGCTGACCTCGACTGGGGACATTATCGGGCGGTGGAAGGAGTACTTCGAGGATCTCCTCAATCTTGCCATCACGCATTCCCTGGTGGAAACAGAGGCTGGGGACTCGGGGTTGGACTCTTTCATCACCCAGGCTGAAGTCAACGAGGTGGTTAAAAAGCTCCGCGGTGGCAAGGCTTCGGGGGTGGATGAGATACGCCCTGAGTACCTCAAATCTCTGGATGTTGTGGGGCTGTCATGGTTGACACGCCTCTTCAACATTGCATGGCGGTCGGGGACAGTACCTCTGGACTGGCAGACCGGGGTGGTGGAGGGTGTGTTCCAACTACAGGGGGGATCACACTCCTCAGCCTCCCTGGTAAGGCCTACGCCAGGGTATTGGAGAGGAGAGTCCGGCCGATAGTCGAACCTCGGCTTCAGGAGGAGCAGTGTGGTTTTCGTCCCGGCCGTGTAACACTGGACCAGCTCTATACCCTCTACAGGGTACTCGAGGGCTCATGAGAGTTTGCCCAACCGGTTCACATGTGTTTTGTGGACCTGGAGAAGGCATTCGACTGTGTCCCTCGTGATGCCTTGTGGAGGGTGCTCCAGGAGTATGGAATCGGGGGCCCTTTATTAGGGGCCATCCGGTCCCTGTACGAGCGGAGCAGGAGTTTGGTCCGCATTGCTGGCACTAAGTCGGACCTGTTCCCGGTGCATGTTGGACTCCGGCAGGGCTGCCCTTTGTCACCGGTCCTGTTCATAACTTTTATGGACAGGATTTCTAGACGCAGCCAAGGGCCGGAGAGGGTCTGGTTTGGGGACCAGTGGATTTCGTCTCTTCTTTTTGCAGATGACGTGGTCCTGCTGGCCCCCTCTAGCCAAGACCTACAGCATGCGCTGGGGCGGTTCGCAGCCAAGTGTGAAGCGGCTGGGATGAAGATCAGCTCCTCCAAGTCAGAGGCCATGGTACTCGACCGGAAAAGGGTGGCTTGTCCTCTTCAGGTTGGAGGGGAGTTCCTGCCTCAAGCGGAGAAGTCAAGTATCTCGGGGTCTTGTTCACGAGTGAGGGAAGGAAGGAGCGGGAGATCGACAGACGGATCGGTGCGGCTGCCGCAGTAATGGGGGCGCTGTGCCGGTCCGTTGTGATGAAGAGAGAGCTGAGCTGAAAAGCGAAGCTCTCGATTTACCGGTCGGTCTACGTTTCTACCCTCACCTATGGCCATAAACTTTGGGTCATGACCGAAAGAACGAGATCCCGGATACAAGCGGCTGAAATGAGCTTCCTCTGTAGGGTGGCCGGGCACTCCCTTAGAGATAGGGTGAGGAGCGTGGCCATTCGGGAGGGGCTCGGAGTAGAGCCGCTGCTCCTCCACATCGAGAGGAGCCAATTGAGGTGGCTCGGGCATCTATACCGGATGCCTCCTGGACGCCTTCCTCGGGAGGTGTTCCAGGCACGTCCCACCGGGAGGAGGCCCAGGGGACGGCTCAGGACACGCTGGAGGGACTATGTCTCTCGGCTGGCCTGGGAAGGTGTCTGGGGAGAGGGACGTCTGGGTGTCTCTGCTGAGTCTGCTGCCCCCGCGACCTGGTTCCGGATAAGCGGAAGACGACGAGTACTAGTATGAGGAACTTGGTGTAAAATTTAAACCATCTTTGAGAATAGACTTGCTCTAAATTGCAATTTTAATATGAATCATAAAATCCCTTCAAACTTTAGATGTCCAGGGAATATTTTTTAAAACTATTCATGGTTCACTAGTCCTTGTCATTTGACCTGGAAGAAAATATGGTGACTTGTTTAGCTCACAGGTCCTGCCTAAACAGAGATGCTCAAAAGTCAGTCTTGGTTAGTCTATTTCATCAACCCCAACAACCTTTAAACCACATTTATATTGCCAAAATTAGAAATATCCTGTTTAAGAGAGATGCTAATGTTGGGACCCCAATCATGGGGACAACATGAAAGGCCAGTAAGAACTTTTCTGGAATTTTCAAAATAAATCGCGTTAACCTACTCCCAGCACAGCCAGAAACAGGGAATAACAGCAGACTTCCCGTGACATCACTGTCCGAATAAAAACAAACTGACCTCTTCCACGCAGGTCCCCAGAGGAACTGGACGGAAGGACACAGCGCACTAATGTCTCTTTGTTGGCAAACAGACATAACTCTTCAAACTGGATCCAAGAGTGTCAAACGATCACGCGATCATATGCACTAAGTTAAGTAGGAATGGATTGCTGTTTGTGTATTCGGTATTCATTCGTGAACAGGGGTAAGTAAGGTACAGAACGAGACACCCCCCACCCCCCACTCCCCCACCACACACACAGAGCTACGGAGGTTAGCTGCAGGTTAACCCTTTGTTCACTGTGAATGCTTTCCTCAACTTTGTCGCCCCGGATAACTTTTCCTCAGCACAGTTCACGTAAGAGGTTGTATTTTGGGCAGAGAGAAGGTGAGTTTAGAATGAAATAATCAACAATGTTCGTTTTATGAAGTTTGGTTTTGTTTGTGTTGAAAACTCAGCACATGTGCTTAGTTTGTGTCCAGTGTTTGTGTTAAGACAAAATTTATCTAAAGGGTGATTTTAAACACAAGATCGGCCATAACGCGCCGTCCACGCTTTTGCATTTTAACCCTTTTGTTAATGGTATTTTAAAGGTATTTGTTTGATTCTGATGAGAAGCTATAGAACACCTGCTTGCCTACTAAAGATCATTTACCCAAAAAGGTTGTTAGTTTTCTATCTAGAAAATAATATTTCCATAAATATTATTTTACTAAACGTGATAAGTAAGTAAACACCATTAAGCCCCATTTCTCCAGAAAGATTTGGTTCTTATTTTACCATTTCCTTAATAATATTTCTTTAAATATTATTTTAATAAATAAAGGCAGCTAATTAAACACCGTTGAGAATTGGTCATCCAGAAGGTTGGTTTTCTTCAGCAAATCATTCTTTAAAATATTATTTTATTAAAATAATGTTTTATCTGATCTTGCATTGTGAATGGTTGTCTAATGGTGTACCAACTATTGCCTAAATTAGTTCCAAGACTAACTTAACTTCACTTCCAGATTCTTCAAGATAATCCTTGGTTCTCAAACACAAATATTGCATGATAATATTGCATCACTTTTTTGGTCATGGTTTCCAACTATCTTTGATCAACTTGTTTATATTGTACATAGCCCATTAGTCTTCCTATTCTTTCTATTTGCTTGGTGGTTTGGTTGGGTTGTTTTAGCAGAGTAAAGAGTTTGTTGATTGAAATATGTTTGACTTTGAGTTGACTTATTTTTGTTAATAAATTCTTGTATTTTAAGAAATTGTGTGAATTCATTCTGTGTGTGTGTACAGAGTTTTGCTGTTCAATAATGCCAGAGCTTGGCTCACCCCTTTCAACTTTGTCCTAATACCACTGCCGGCTGGTTTTCACAGGACAACCCTTAACAGACCGAAATATTATTTAATAAAATATGAAAGTATTAATATTAAATAATATATTCATAATCATAATCACAACAAAATAATATATTCATAATCATAATCACAACACTGAAAAACTAGTCTATGCATCTGCAGGTTTACTGATGGTTCCTAGACTTTCTAAAATTAGATCTTTTAGTCATTAGGCTGTGGAACCGACTCCCAGTTTTAGTCTGTGAGGCAGACATCCTGTCTGCTTTTAATTCTAGGCTTAAAACTTTCCTTTTTAATAAAACCTATAGTTAGAGTGGCTTAGCTCAGGATAACCTATCTCTGTAGTTAGCTATGGGTTTAGGCTGCTGGAGGACATAAGGATCACTTTCCTCACTCTACTTCCTCTCGCCAATTTTGCATTATTTGCCATTTTTTCAGTTTTGAATGCTATTATATTTGTGTGTTTTTCTCTTCATAGAAGCTAGATCTGGCCTGACGTTCTGTTTAGCTGTGACATCCTGCTGGAGAGGGGCATCAGCTGGGCTACTGCTGCCAATAACAATTTTCTGTTTCTAGTGGACACACTTGGCCCTGACTTTCTGTGTTTAATCCTGTCTCTGTCTAAGACTAAGCGATTGGTTGAGCTTCTAATCATATGTGCTGTCATTTATCCTATAGACTTGAAGGCTGATTTACAGCTTATCTATTTAGCTCTGTTTCTGTCGTAGATGTAGCCATGCTGGAGGTTTCTTCCTGTTAAAGGGGAGTTTTCCTTTCATGTTTCAGAGGCTGCTTGAGGAAAATGTGGGACCATCTGTAAAAAAAAAAAAAAAGTATCTGATCCAGAACTGGATCCTGCAACATGACAGTGACCCAAAATACACCAGTAAATACAACAAGGACTGGGCCGAGTCAAAGCAGATATCTAGATCTTGTTGAGATGCTGTGAAGTGACTTGAAAGTCCTCAAACATCTCACAACTGAAAGTGAGGAGTGGGGCAAATGCCATTTATGGTTCCTGCACCACTCAGCTCCACTCCACTCGTCCTCATTGTACACCACCATAAACCTGTTGTGTTTCCACCGGCACACTGATGGCTGGAGTTATGGCTTGAAGCCCAACCTTAGGCGTCAGGGTTGTGTGCGCCGCTACTATTAACCATTACCGTTTTAAGGTTCGGTGTTAGCTTTTTGCTATTCCTATCTTTTTATTGGTGTAGAGATGCTGGAGAGGCAGAGTTAGATAGAGACAATTCTGCACCATTAGTGTTTAGTGTTTAGTGACCTCCACTGTTCAGTGCATTAAATAAAACAATTGCCTTCTAGCAGTTCTACTTTGAGCAGCAGCTTAAGTCCAAGTAAAGCCAAAGTGTGACTTCACTCTGTTTTACCCACATGGCTGGAGTTTTTTTTTTAGCTATTCCTGGTCCTGCAGTGTGCGGTAAAAAGTATGGCTTGTCATAATATATTCTCTCTGCTACCTTAATGCCACTGACATGTGGCTGAGCATGCCCACGGCAAATCAGTGAACAGTATTCTGTTTACATCACATTTCTGCCCTGCTCAGCCCAGATGGGACCTGCTGACAAAGAGGAACCAACAAGGCAAGTGCTGGACCTGAAAAGCCAGTAGTGGAAAGCATCACTGAGTGGAGTGGAGCTGACCAAAGTGGATCCCATGAATAAGGGGCAAAACTTTACTACGAGCAATGTCAAGGGCTGGTGGATGGCCATAAGAAGTGTCTCCCTAAACTTGTTTCATTCAAAGGGTGTAACACTAGCTATTAGGGGGTAGGGTGTACTAACGTTTTCTCCAGACAGAAAATGCATTTTTCTTTCCATCTTTTCTTTAATTGGGGTGTTTAGTTTTTTTTTTGAACAACTTTATTTTTACCAAAAATTAGTTTGGAGGGATATTGTGGTGCCACAATCTGACCTGTCCCAAAATTAAAACAAATTTCTATGTACCGGGGTCAGCTTTTTCTTAAGTGGACTATCAGTTGAAAGGTATCTCTTACCTGTATTAAGCTGTTCTTCTGCTTCCTCCTTCCTTTTCCTCCTCCGCCTCCTCCTCCCCCTCCAGATCCTCCTGCTTCCCCACTGCTGTCCAACCACCCGACCTTACCCTCCTCATCAATCGGCCTACGCATCAGCATAATCCTCGGCAGCACTTTGAGAAACACTGACCGCACCCAGCACGGCATGGTGTGGGTCATCGGTGTGCGGTAGTGCACGTTCAGCACGAACACGGTGATGACAATGCTGAGTGTGACGAAGATCATCGTGAAGAGCAGGTACTCTCCAATCAGAGGGATGACAAGTGACGTTGAGGGGATGGTCTCTGTGATAACGAGCAGGAACACAGTGAGGGACAGCAGGACAGAGATACAGAGCGTGACCTTCTCTCCACAGTCAGATGGGAGGTAGAAAACCAGCACTGTGAGGAAAGAGATGAGGAGGCAGGGGATGATGAGGTTGATGGTGTAGAACAGTGGCAGGCGACGGATGTAGAAAGAGTACGTGATGTCTGGGTAGATTTCCTCACAGCAGTTATACTTGATGTCATGTTTGTAGCCTGGAGCATCAATGATTTCCCATTCCCCACTTTCCCAGAAGTCTTTCAGGTTTACCTAGGAGACAGGTAAGGTTTTAAAACTGGGTGGTCGACTACAATAGCAATAGGGTTGACACATGGGTTATTCATTCTTTTAAATGGTGTAAATCATATGAAACTATAACACAATGGAATATTAAAAGGAAATTAACAAGATCATAAAAGTTTGGCCACTGAGTTACTCAGATGTATTTTGAAAAGCGAGAAAACGATATAGTCTAACTGGTGTGACTTGACTCATTAATGTTTCTGATAGTTTCCCCCGGCCTTCTGCTGCATAATATATGGATGTAGACACTGAGATGTATAGGGCTGCAAAAAAAAAACATTTATTTTGAACCTGGAAGTGATCGGCCTGGGGTCAGAAGCTGTAAAGGCTTTATGGATTTTAGAGTATCATATTTTCTTTTTAAATAATAAAAGAAAAACATTTTCAAATCCAATAACTATTTTTATGCCTAAACGTGTTTTAACAGCCCCTTTATGAAAAGGAGGAAGTGGCGAATCATTGGAATTTGACACAACTACTGACCTTGGATCCAATGAGTACCAGGTCAATCTTGGCTTTGTCGTAAGTCCAAGAGCCAAACTTCATGGAGCAGTTTTGATAGTCAAAAGGGAAGTAGGTGATATCCATTGGGCACGAAGATTTAAAAATTGCAGGAGGAACCCAGGTGATCGTGCCATCAAACTTCAGCAAGGCTTTGGTCTTATCCTCCACCAGGAAGTCACCTACAGCGCTGTACAGAAGGTGCATTTACTAGGCAGCCAAGAAATCAAAGGAAGTGTCACTAGTGGGGTTTAATTAGGACACAAAAATGGGAGAAAGGGAGATATTTTACACAATAGGGGGCACAGAATAAAGCGAAGAAGAAGAAAATTCAAGATCTAAGAACTACAAAATGTTTGAAATTAATTACTTTTGGTTAATATTATGAGCAGCAAATATAAATAAAAAGGCCTAATGAGGCTGCAGTTTTATGCATAAGAACACAGCACAAACTAAACGTGAACGATGGACCTCTATAAGATCCTCATTCATTTTAACTGTTGAAATCATATCAACAGATTCTCGTGAATTTGCGATTTTATTTATTTGTATTGTTTGCTAGCGGGTTATTTTAGTTTCTTTGGACTGCGTTTGTGAGCGTTCTGTTTATACTTGGTATGAAATCTTTCAGAGGCAAAACACAAACTACGCAAAATTAGAGTTTGAGGCCAATTGAAGTGAAGTTTAAATTTTAAACTGAGACTGACTTGTTGAATTACTTAAAGCTCTTTAAATGAAATCAAACAAATCTTGCTGGCAATCACCTTTTCAAATTTTTTAATTAGCACTCAGGTTTTATTGAAGATGCTGAACTATCTTCTTGGCTTTTTCTCCTAATGGTCATAATTTGGTTGTGAGTTTAATTTATTTTTGAGCAAGTCAAGAAGGCATACCTAGAATAACCATGCACCCAATGTTATTTTTCACTTAAGAATTATGAATTTTGACTCTGATGGTGAAAGGCTCACTTGTTGTAGAGAACAATGTCAGGTCTCCAAATCTTGTTTGATGGAACTCTGATGAATTCAATTCCATCAAAGTCTGCCGGCGTCCATCTTAGCTTGTAGTCATTCCAAATCTGAAAGAGAAGGAGCACATCAAACTGCTTTTTTCTTATTCTATGTCCACTTTACTCTTGGTAGTATTCATGGCAGACTTGTGTTATCAAAATCTGGTACAATACATGCAGTACGACAGTTTGTTTTGGGACTTAATCTTATGTAGCAAATATATATTTTTAAAGAGTAGAGAAAGAGAGTGACAAAATTAAATCAGAGGTCATTTTCTATTGAAAGATGAAGGTCCAATGATGATTATATTTCCTGTTTAAAGTGTAAAAGTTGACATTCCTACAAGCTCTAAGCTTTAAGGGACTATTTGTTTACAAATGAGAATCACATTCAGGAAGTCAAACCACATTCTGGCAAAGCTAAATGGGTTAATGGAATATGGTTGACACCACAAACCTCATTAATTTATATACTGGTTGCTAGAAATGTTGTATTTCTTTGGAAATGGGAAAAAAAAAACTGTTTTAAAAGAGCCATGTAAGCACAATGTAATTTAATTTAATTTCCCTCAGTATCACGCTTTTATTTGCCCCAGCAAATCCTGAAAAATTTTCGCAATTCCATTTTTTTTTATATTAAAGATAAATACAATAGACATGCCTGTACAAACAAACAGTTCAGAGTAAAAGTATGAATAAATTCCTCACTGACAAATAAAGGATCAGTGCGTTCCCTTACTATTCTGCCAACATACCTGCCTGTAACATTTTATGATCTGTGGATCCATTAGTCTTGGCTATTTGGATGTCGCTCAAGATGAATTTATTCATTAGCGAGACGGATTAATACCCAGTCATGACCTGGAAGATTTTTAATTAACCAGTTCATGCTACACTGGGTTTTCCATTTATCCATCCACAGAGTTTACATTATGATTGCCTGGATAATTCCTGATGGGCTCAGGTATTGTAGATTATTTTGGCCTTGAGATTCCATCAAAAGGAAAATGAACTATCACTGAAACTAGCTGGTGTGTTACTTTATCTTAAATCCTAGCTTGATTAGTTAAATTGTTATTCGGTTATGGAGCAAATGGATATGCAAAATGTTGAAGAAACTAGTTTCTGGAAAAGCATTTGTGACTAATGTGACAAATCATAAAAGTAATTAAAGATTGAGGAAAAATCATCATGATTGTCTTTTTTTCCCCCTTGTTTTAGTTTTAAATCGTGGCACAATTTCAAAGGACACTCATGTTAGACTACGGTGTAGTTATTTATTACAATACAAGCATCTGACTTACAGTGCCTGGCAAAAGCTTTCAAATTCCTAGAACTTGTTCACATATTGCCATGTTAGAACTACAAACCTTATGCACTTTGTTAGGATTTTATATAAAGACTAACGCAAAGTAGTGCATAGTTTCCTTTCAAGTAATCTAAAGAGTTAGGATGCATATGTATTACCCCCCAACGCCCCTTCTCTGATACATCTAAATGAAATCCAGGGCTGCCAGTTACCTTTAAAAGTCACCTAATTAGTGAATTAGTAAGTCTACCTGCTTGTCATTTAATTTCAGTATAAATCCAGCTGTTTTGTGGTTTGTTAGAGAACATTAATGAACAAACAGCATCATGACGACCAACGAATGCTGTTAAATGTTATGGAAAGTTAGTTTTTGCAAAGTTGTGTTAAGGTATATTGCAAGTTCTAAAGCAATATCCAAAGTTTTAAACATCTTACAGAGGAATGTTCAATCCATCATCTGAAAATGGAAAGAGTAGAGCACAACTGCAAACCTACCAAGACAAGGCTGACCATTCAAGCTCACAGACCAGGCAAGGACAGCCCTAATCAAAGAAGCAGCCAAGAGGCTTATGGCAACTCTGGGGTTGCTGTAGTAAATCACAGTTCATGTTGGAAAATCTGTGGCAAGGGGGAAACCATTGTTAGAAGTAGACCACAACAAGTCCCGTTTGAAGTTTGTGAAAGGCAATGTAGGGAACTCAGCAAAGATGTGGAAGAAGGACCTTCATTTTCTTCATCTTGTCAGATGAGACCAAAATGTAACATTTTAGCCAGCATTCAATACACTAGGGTGGCAAAAAACTAATCTTTAGCACATCATTCCCATAGTAAAGCACAGTGGTGGCAGCATCATGCTCTGGGGACACTAACCAGGGATAGGGAGGTTGGTCCCACTAATGGGAGGATACACCAAGTTTATCAGGAACAGTCTGGAAAGAAATACCAATTAGAAGCTCCAAAAGCCTTGAAACTAGGGTGGAGATTTACCTTCCAGGTGAACAAAAGAAGCTAAACAGAAAGCCAGATCTACAACAGCATGGCTTGGATCCATGCATTTGCTGTTAAAATCTGTGTAAGACTTGAAAATAGCTATTCACATATGCTCTTCATCCAATATGACTAACTTTAAAATATCTAGCAAAAAAGATTAAAAAAATGTGGTGTGTAAATGTTCATAGCTGTTATCGATATACCAAAATTATAGGAATAAAAGGGCTTCTGCAAAACATTGACTCAAGGGGATGAAAGACATTTTTAGATATGCTGTGCATTTGTATCTTCTTCTCGCTCTACTCTGCACAGATAGTGTTGATCATAAAATACCAATAAAGTTACAGTAATGTTTGTGGTTGTAATGTGACAAGGTTCAGGGGGTTGTGAACTTTTCTGCCAGGAACTCTAGATCTCAGAGTGTGGGTGACCATAATGCTGGTATTTATTACCAGCTAACAGCATTCAAGTTTCAATTTGAAATATCCTTGCTTTTTAATTATTTGACTCTTCTCCATCTGTTCCACATAATGCATAAACCATCATAGAGTTTGTGTGCAAGTGTGGATGAATGCCCTAAATGTACAACCATGAACTTTTTATGACCTCTCCGACATCCCACTGTAGACCCCAAGGGTGAGCCAACTCTATAAAATACCTCATACATGTGATGTGGTTGTGTGTATATTGTGAACTCACATGTCGGAGCCATAGATTTGTTTCCATGATTTGATTCACCTCATCCTGTAGAGCAGCAAAAGAAAAATAACCTCAGAAAACTGTAGAATGGATGTTGTTGAGAAAACCCCTGAATTTACTGTGAACGAAAGTAAAACAATACAATTCTTTCTCCAGTCAGCTGAAAAGGTCAACTTAATACATAGAGGTGCAGATGTCACCCCCTCTCTGCCATTCTCTATATTACTCATTCAGGTTTGATTTACAGTCTAGTGATTGTCACAATTGTACAACTGCTACCCACAGAAGGCCATCAGCCAGACTCTGAACACATGAAAATGCATCCACAGACACGCGCATGTGACACATTCATCAGACCGCACCCACACCCACGTAGACAGGTCAGCACACTCACCTTTAGATTAATATCACTTTGCCGAGTATGCAGAAATAGCTACATTTCAGTCCAATCTGAAAAGGTTTCCTTCAGGCAATTTTTCTCTTAATCTGTTGAATTTCTTCTGAGGGTTTTTTTGCACTGAAAGCCATCCCAAATCACAAAAGCAAAATCTAGAGCTGCATAAGACTATGAAATTGAACAAAGTATATAAAGACTTGACTAAGTTTCTCCTTTTATTGTAATGCTTCTTTTTCAGCTTTTCTTTTTTAATAGCTGGACAATGTGATGATCATGGGAAGACACTTCCCATTTCACAAAGACTGATAACTGTATACTGAATAAGTAAGAACATGACATATGGATGTACTCAATTCACTGATATGTTTACGTCTCCTGAAGTGGAAAACTTACTACTTTAACAAGCTGTGAGATGGAGACCTCAAACTCTACAGTAACAGGGTCGGAAACATTCTCCACTGGTCTGATGAATTGGTTGTATCGTCTAAAGAGCTTCCTGAACAGCCGGTCCTCCGCCTTGGATGCGAGGCAGTCTGAAGTTTAAGAGCAGAAAGAGCAATATGTTACCAAAAGACAAAGTGTAAAAAAATAAAAAAAAAAACAAGAAAAGAAAAGAAACACTTCAATGAAAAACTCTGATCAGTTGTACCCATCTTCCAGACTTTTATAACCAGTATAATCAGATTCAGTCACATTGGAGATGAATTTGATTGAGAGTCAGGAGAAGCCAGACTTCGTCCTCTTCTAATTTGGATGCAGCTTCTCATTAATGAGCTTTTTGAGTTTGCGCAGTTAATTTTTTATGATATTTGATGAATCGTCTGCAAAGTTTTCTCTTTAGATCGTCACTTCACGGCTGAGATCATCAGAGTAAAAAGGTTTCTTTGAGCAAGTCTGAGACGTTGGATAACTTTCAGTGTTGGCTCAAAGCAGAAAGAACCATTCTTATACATTTTTATTTCTTGTTTACATTTTGTTCATCATGCTGAAGGACACGGATGTCTCACTCAATAACCACCACAAACATCTTAGAGTCATTTGTGCCTCAATAGATTTTATTTGGATTTAGAAACTCATTTTTTACATGGCCTAATATTACCGGTATAGACTTACTGCAGTGCTTTTTTTAAATATCAATATTTACTTTCTTCTCTTCTACTATTCACTGTTAGACCAAGTACACAACTAGTTAGAAGACATAAGATTCTAAAAATTATGATAATTACCATGTAAATGTGGGGGCAAAAGCTAAACTTATAACTATTTCATAGTTTTAAATAGTTTGGAATGTATTTGAATAACTACTGAACTCAATAATTTTACAGTGAAAACAAAAGAAATGGACTCTTTTCAATGCTGTTTGTGATGTTAGGACTACTGAAAAATGAGACAAGCCTGAAAAAGTTAATCGTGGACTGGAATATGTTATGCTGATAACAGATTCTTTAATCCATCAACTCTCATTTTTCCCCAGTTGTGAAAATATCCAAATCATGTTTAATCCAATCTGCTAAATACATTATGTGGATCATGTGTTTTCTGAATTGGAAGTACTGAAATTATGAGTAGTGTTGAACATTTCAACTTTTATCTCTCTTAAGGTAGGTGCATATATAAGTATATAGTTTGTGATTTCTGAGACCAAAAAATCTGTTTCTTTTTTTCACAGTTCTGATACGATTCAATTAATACGTCTGATTTTCTATTTGCTGTTGATTCTGAGAATGGAAATTGAATGAATAATTAATTTATTTGACTGTTTCCCTGTTAGATAACTTTGTCTCATAGTCAGGTCAGAAAAACACCCTGGAAGTCATGTTAGTATGACGCTTGTGTCATGATTTTTTTAAGGTAAGACCCAAGTGCAAGATTGAGTGGAATGATGAAAAGATTTAATAGAAAAACGAACTTACAGATGACCAGGTACAGGCAGGTGAAAAACATAGCAGATGCTAAATCCAGGCAACAGACATGGAAGAAGTCAGGACTGGACCAGGGCAAAGACACAGGGTAGGTAACTAGGTGTCAACAGAGTATTAACAGAAGGAACCAGTGGAGAAGAATACAAACCAGAGAGCTTATAAACTGAGGGATGTGAAGTGAGAACCAATGAACTGGGAGAGAAGCTAATCAGGAGCAATATGGCACAGGTGTGGACCAGGGCTGCAGGGAAACAGGGAGTTACTAATTAACACAAACGAACAAGGTGAGCATGAAGGTGACCAGAATACAAGAAATCAATGACTAGACTAAGAACATAAACAAGAACCAGAGCTAACTAAACGTATCTAACACCAGAACAGAGAAAAACAACAATACTAACTAGAAGGAATCTAAAAATGAACAGAAAAGCACAGGGCTGAGCAAGAAGTAAACAGACACAAACCTAACAGACAGATCCTGACAGCTTGAGTTTATCGCTTTTAAACTTCTTTCAGTGCTTTGCTCAGTGGTTGCAGTTATATCAGTGGGTTTTCTTGGTAATTATGGTGTTTTGCGTTTTGTACTTAGAATTCAAAATTTACAAGTTTTACGTAACAGAATCATGCAGAACCTGTTTAGACATGGCATTAAAATCTAAAGGCTACCTGTTTATATGCATATAAATATTAAGTGGGCTGTCAGTTGAGCAGCAAACAGGACATCAACAAGTTTGTTGATATTTCAGTAATCTCACAGGTTAACCTGTGTCACATTTTTTGTGGGGTAAAAACAAACTCTTGAGTGGCTTAATTATATGAATGAAATGGAGAGGAACATTTCCCTATTGGTTCATATTGCTAATGGTCAGGTGTGACACCATTTTAAGATCTGAGCTCTGACTTCCGAGACAAATCAAACATAACATGTTATGAGATCCACCTTTTTTTCCTCTTTATGGTAAACATCTAAAATGCAGTGGGCGTTCTTGTCTTCAAAGTGCCACCTGGAAGCAGCTGATTTAGTCTGCTTTATAACAGCTCCAAAACAAACTATGCCAACCAATTTGTGTAGGCACAAATAAACTCTTGGATATATTCATTTAAGCTGGTATTAAAATACCTACAGTGTCTGGAAATAGAATTCAATGAAAAAAGGAAATAACATTGAAACAAGCTCTGACAAGCATACCGGCTCTCTCCTCCTGTTTAATCCATTGTGGCTAGTTGAGCTGCAATATTTTATGATCAACGTAATATAGGTGTATGTCTGGCTGGATGACTTATTTCATGGCCACGTGTAGCTAGAGTGATCTGCAGTTGTATTTACTAATTTTCCTAACATAGGATGTCTGAGGGACAGTGTGAGGATGTCAGACAAGGGGAAGATGTGCAAGAAGCTATTTCAGCACAGTGCAGGAAAGTTGACTACAGCCTGTGGAAAGACTGCAAAAGATTTTTGGTGCAGACATAGAAGGTGGGAGGACTTGGAAGACCAATTACTGCATTATTACATTTAAATTAATTACAACTGAGAAGACTGAAGGAGGCACCAGTGCCTTGCATACTCAAATTGTTTTTGCAGTCATTCTAATGGTATGAATGTAATGCTAGGTGTGACTGCTTGCTTCACAATACCCTAATTTCACATTTAGGAACGGGTTGGTTAGCTAGGCAGATAGTTAACCAACCCAGAAAAACACAACCCGAGACCAACATAAAGCAGGAAATGTTCTTATTTGTACTCTGCATCAATAGGCTGAAAAAAGTGGATTTCTCTCTGAAGCACTGGTTCAAAACCCTTAGGTTGGAGGTGAAACCTTAAATGAAGCATATTGAAGCTCAACTGCCCTGAGACAGAGCGATCAAATGAGCAGTTAAACACATTGTAGGTTTTATGTTGATTAATCTCACAAAGAAAACATGGCTGATCATTAGCTTACAGCTTTTCTGTTTTACTGCCTGTGTTTTGTGGGGAGCGGATACATGGATTTGAAAACTCATTTGGCGAAGATTATTAAGAAAGAAAGCAGTGGGACAGATCTGCACAACTGTGTAAAGTTTGGCCTGGGTAAGATGAATGTCTTAGCTCTTTTAAATGTACCTTTCATCAACATAAACAAGTGGAGAATAACAAGTGCACACTGAGTCCACCAATTCACTTAATCTGGGAATATTCAGATGCATTTTGACACCATGGGAGAGAGGAGCTTTTCCCCCTTGAAGAGACTCAAAACTTTTAGTGACTGTACTACAAGGCGTTCACAACAAAAAACATGTTAAAGGCAGCTGATGCAGCATTTGCTGGATATTACTGATGGAGTAAATGACAAGTGCTGCATTCCTCCGGTGAGGCCTCGGGTTCAATAAGTTAAAAAAAAGCTTTTTTTGAATCTGCTGTTCTGTTATAGGCATTGATCACTGTCTGTCAGTGGTCTGAACTCAACACTGCTGTGAATGTAGTAATCTCCGGGATTGTGAATTATTAAGTTGCTCAGTAGTTACTTTGTAGCAGTCAGCTTTGTCTCGAGGAGCTGTTAAGTTTTAACATTATTGCTCGTTACTGATGTCTGCAGGTTTTGTGTAAAAAAATCTGTGATGCAGATTTAACATTTAAATACTGTATTTTGTAGTGGTTAGTGACGTTACTGCGAGGGGTAATGATTATCGGCCACCCTTAAGAAATGGTGGGGTTTTTTTACTAATAAGTGAGTTTTTATCAGTTTATGTCAAGTGTCACAAAGTTAATAAGGATGGCTGCATTGTTGAAGCAGTAGGTGCTTTTTAGCAAAGAAATCACAACTCTGCTCTGATTTTCTCTAAAAGCTCCTACATGTGTGAGAGCTGGCTGTGCATCACTGAATTTATCTGTGGATGCTAAGCTTTATAATCCATTTAATGCTATCAGGCTCTCTAATTAACCCTCTTAATGCCAAAATAATGTATACGTCAGGTTTACTTTGATTTTGTAAATTATATAAAAAAGTAAACTGAGTCAGTGTTTCTGTCCTTTTCTAAAACTACTTTAACTTTCAGTATCTGTCACTTTGTGTTCTTGACTTTGCATTAAGTTTAAATTGCAAAACCAAAACCTTATTTCAAATCCCAACTACATTGAAGATGCTAATGGCAATAGCAGAGGTATAGTATTAGTGCCCCCTCGTTTCTGCGGGATAAAAAAAAAATCACTGGTGGGAGGGTTTAAAATGCTTGTTCCTGTTAGCAGGGGAGATGGAAGAGAGACTGGGCAACAAAGAGAAGAGAAAAATAAAAAAAAATATGAGAAAAGCCAAGAATTGGAGTCCAAATATAAAAAGAAATCCTCCATGCAGAAGACGTTTGAACATCTTTAGGTGGAAGAAGTTTGAACAACTTCTTCCACCTAAAGATAATAAGAGACATTTTTTCATTGCTTTCATTATTTGTCTACAAAACTATTTAAAATACTATCATCATTGGACTAAATTAAGCTTGGGAAGATAAGAACAAAAAGAAAACTGTTAATTGGAATAGATTTCCTTGAAATCCTGCTGATGAAATACTGCTGACCCTTTTTCTTCAAGTCCCCTCCTTCAAACGCAGAAGATAACCCCTCTTCACTGCACACAAAAATGACACCATAAACCCAGCTCCTGATGAACTCTTGACAACAGCCCTCCAGAGACAACAAAAGAGTTTCACAAAAATAAAAATGAAAACAGAAAAAAAACACTTTGATGAGAAGAACAAGGAAGAAGAAGGAAAAAGTGAGCGGAGAGAAACTGAAGGCAAAGCTTTCTTAAGATGGCACACAGGAGATTTTATGAATCCAGAGTTCTTAGTCCGCTGTCTGATAGCTGCTTAGAATGTCCCAGCACTGCACTAAATGCAGTTTAAAAAAGCATGAAGACTGTCCAGCAAACAAAATAGCATTTTCATACAAAGATTTGACAAACAATGCATAAGATGACAAGAAATGGAGGGAAACAGGGAAGATATTCTGTAATTTTGATTAGAAATGAGAAAAAAAACAGTAAATGCTCACAATGGCAGAGCTGCTTTCTACTGAACATCCAATGACTAAATCCAACCCTTTTATTCCAAAAGGGTGGAGAATAAAGAAAAGACAACCACGGGTGCTTCTCATTTTTATCTGCATTTATCGTATTTATTGTCCCTCTCTACTTTGATCCGTATTTTGAAGTAATATTACTTCAAAGAGTTTTTTATAGAATACCTCTTACCTTATTAAACAATAAACACATGGGAAATGATAAAGATAAAAGTATTTTATTTAAAAAGCTTAATGTTTTATGAGAAACACATTTTATCAACATAACGTTTGAAATATGAGATATTTTGAGAATAAATAAACATTAGGAGTACCTGACTGAATTTAACAACCTACTCTAGCAGCTGGCAGCTTGCTAAACTGCCTTTATAGCTCAACCAGCCATATTTCAGCTGCTAAGCAAGGCAAATCCATCAAGTGTTTTTATTTGTATAGAAGGGGTGATCGAGAGAACGTAACAAAAGGAGCATGAAAAATATCCATATCTAATGAATGGTTCATACTATGAATGCAGTTCCTGCTGCTTTCCACAGAAAAGGTTGCCACAGTTCAGCTTATTTATATAGCACAAAATCACAATAAATATCATGAACACACTTTACAAGACAAAGAAATGTTGTTTATAGCCAGAAAATAGTCAAATTATTTCAGTTAAGTTTAGTAATAAAAATTGTTCAGTATTAGTAAATTCAGTTTTGTACATTCTGATTTGGTCCAATGTAAAATACAGTTTTACTCATATTGAGCATTAGATACAGTATATATTCACGTGTTGGTGATTTTTATCACTACATTACAGTGTCTGACAGCTTTTCCACACAGAAACACATAGACATCATTGCTGGACCCAGCAGTCTACAGCCCCTTTCACAAAACACTCTAAGGCAGGATCAGGGCTGGCGCCTTTTAGCTTTCCTCCTGTGTTTTGTGAAAGGACCCGATGTAGGTAGAAGTCAGCCTGGCTCTGTTACTTGCCAAGGTAGGTAGTCCAAAGCTCGCGTCAGCTGACTTGTTTAGGGGCAAACCAGCTTGGAGATCGAGGAAATTATGTATTCATATGGTTTGTGGGACCAGTCATTAGCAGGATTTACAAGCGTTATGAAGGCTCAGAAATAATTTCCAATGAGAAGAGTAAACAGTAAGTATGCAATTTAAATTTGAAGCATTTTGGTTGTCCAAAACAGGATTGCTAAACTAAGTTCGACTATTACTATTTTAAAAAGAAAGATATGGGGGGACTTTTGACTAGTTTTTATGAGTAGTGCTGATGCCACTTTTAGTGCTCTTGTCATTTCTAAAGCTGTGCTGGATATTGTTGTCTCTGTGATTTATAAACAGCCAGAGGGAGCTCAGTGGCGGCTCATCTTCACTCAGTATCATTAGAATGTTTTGTGAAAGGACTTACGGAAGAGTAATTTGTAAGACAGAGAAATGCTTTTCCCAGTAATTACAGTCAGCATCTAACTTTAAATCAATTAAATACAAATAATTAATTATTAAATACAGACAAACTTTATATACGTACCAACTTTAGCTAGGAGCTAATGAACTGCTGTTAGAATCTTGGACCGGGTTTCGGGTGATAGTCTGGGGCTACTTTACTTGCAACTCTCCATTAACAATAAGTGAGTGAGAATTAAAAGATGGATAAGTGATGGTAGGTATGGTTATATCGCAGCAGCGCAGCTCCCAATTAGGATATCCGCTCTAAAAGAAGTTCGGAAATCCCCCGTATTTGCATGTTACATTAACTATCTGTGTTAGCCTGCATACTTGTTTTCCTTGAGGAGTGTGGAATTTTTCATTTTTATACATGCATTGCCTTGCAAAAAAATTGCATCCCATGAACTGTTTCACATTTTAGATAGATAGATTATCTTAATTGTCCGCAGGAAATTTGTCTTGGGTACAGACACTGGCTACTCCTCAAATATAAAATCTTTGAAAAATGACATAACATTCACACTTATATCCACTTTCTCCCACTACATGTAACATATTATCTAAGTACTGAAATGTAAAATTAATAAAACAAATACAGTACAGTAAAAACATGGTAATACAGTTTAAATCCTATAGATCATAACCTGTACTTTTGTGATCACAGTTTGGCTATTTAAGGCTTAAGGGAGAGTAGGACCAACATGTTTTTGTAGAGATTCAATCTGCATGCAAGAACTCTCAGGTGCTGACCTGAAGGAAGAAGATTCTGTGAATGAAGGATGTGAGTGGGGTCTGAGATAATTTTCTGGGCCTTTCTGATTATTGTTTCCATAAGGATGGTCTGAAGTGAGGGATGACTCCCATTAACTTCATCGCTCTGTGTTTGAGCCGGGTGAGCTGGGCCTTCATTTTGGACAGACAGGTTACAAAACCAGGCTGAGATGCTGTACATAAAGATGCTCTCTATTACGGCATGGTAATAGAGCAGCATCACCTTCTGACTGACACCAAAGGCCCTCAGCCTGCGGAGGAAATGCAGTTGCTGCTGACATAGTCAACCTGAGAAGTCCATGTAAGACTATTGTCTATTTGTATTCCACGGTATTTGTATGAATCCACCTGGGCAATACAGTTATTATGGATGACCAACAGTAAGTCTCCTACTAATTTTGGGTCGAAGATCATTTCCTGTGTTTTTTGGACATTGAGAATCAGCAAATGTTCCTCACACCACTGGACAACACCTTGGAGGATGCCGGTAGGTCTTTAAATATGATGAAACTGAGACAAGACAGCAAATGGCTGTATCATCAGAGAAGTTAATCATGTAGTTGCTGGGTGTATTAGAGGTGCAGTCATTAGTATACAAGTGAACAGGACATGTGAACTGACACACCCCTGGAGGGTGCCAGTACTGACGGTGAGGATATCAGAGAGGGTCTAGTTCCCCATGACCTGGTGGGAAGTGAAACCTCTGAGGATGTTTGGGTCAACACTCATTTGTTTCCGTTTAGTCAAAAGGACATGGGGTTGGAGAGTAAAGAAACGCTGAGCTAAAGCCAAAGAAAAGCATTCTAGCATAGGTCCTGGGGTTCTCTAGGTGTTTAGCCACCAGGTGCAGTATGCTATTGCAGGCATCATCAGTGCTTCTCTTGCGTTTGTAGGCAAACTGATAAGGGTCCAGTTGTGCCCTGACATAGGTGGTATATCACCAGCTTTTCTAGTGACTTGATCACATTTAATGTTAACACAATGGGCCTTTGTTCTCTTGCGGGCAATGCCTTTAGGCAATGAGTGTAAGAATTGCCTTTTTCCATTGAGATGGTACCGCGCGAGTGTCCAAAGATCTCTGGAAAATTGCCTTCCAAGCAGGTGTTAATTCATCTGCCAGAGTTCCTTATAAAAAGCAAAAATACCATCTGGACCTGTGGCCTTGTTGACATTAACCTGCTTGAACGGCTCATTGACAGATATATTATCAAGCTCCATCCTGTCAAATTTCACAACCACATCACCAATTACTGAGTAATGTTCAGCAGAAAAATCATGATTATCAAACTGTCCATTAAAAACCATTGAGGCTTTTTATTGAGATACAAAGCCAAATTTCAGTTTGTAATTGTGTTTTTATGTAACAGTCCAACACATAGTAGACATAAATTTGAGCTGGAAATAAAAAGATACGTGGTTTTAAAATGTTTTAAAATAATAGTCAGAAAAATGCGGTGTTCATTTATAATCCACTTCCCTGAGTCAATAACAAAACATTCTAATAGCAGTCAGATTCTATATTGAGAATCTGTGAACATCACATTTAAAGTTTTGCCACAGACCCTCAGTTGGATTTAGGTCTGGACTTTAACTAGGCCATTCTAATACATGAATATGTTTTGATCTTGCAGCTCTGGCTGTATGTTTGGGGTTGTTGTCCTACTGGAAGGCTAACAGTCGTTTTGTGAAGCTAATTTTCTCTTCATTAGCTTCACATTCTCCTACTATGACGCTACTACCATGTTCCACGGTGGCGATGGTGTGCTCAGGTTTATGTGAAGTGTGAAGATTTCACACACATCTGACCAGTGCACCTTGTTCTACACGTTTGCTGTGTCCCTCCACGCATGTTGTAAAGTGAGAACAAGACTCCTGTTTGCTTATTTTGATAAAAGACTCTCTTATATCCACTCTTCCATAAAGTCTAGATTTGTAGGATGCAGGACTAACACTTGTTGACAAATCACTCTAATTATTGGTCAAAGCTAGGGATATTGTTTTGTAAACTAACCCTGCTTTAAACACAACCTCTCAGGCCTTCACCAAGCTAATAAACTACACACAGCTGGACTTTATTAATTAGGTGACTTCTGAAGCTGACACCCCACCCACATTAAAAATTTCAGCAAATAGACCGGATGGTTAGTGCTCCATTTGTGCAGGTTTGTGCCGTTACAATTTTCGTTTCAATTTTTGCAGTTAGTCACATTGGATTTTTTTAGAAATATCAGAGTAAAAACATTAAATTTGCATGAATGCCACACTTTTCAGATGTTAATTTGTAAATACCATATAAAATAGCAACCACAGCCCAGACATTGCTGCAGCTTATTTATTTAGCTGAGGGAGATGAAGCAAATTTTACAAAAAATGAGTGGAGTTGCAGAGGAATGAAAGAGGAGAAGACTGTAGCTTCAGCTAGTTAGGGTTTAGGCATTTACAATTAATGCATTCCACTGTATATTTTCAATTTTTCAACTAAATGTGCAGAATATGTCCATACCTTGTATATAGAAAGCAAGTTGCTGAGGCTTCATGAGCAGTTCAGTTCTGGATTAAGATGTGAAAACTGATTCAGACAAGAATGTCTTCGAGTTAAGGCAGTAATTATGGCAGACGTAAAGTTTAATCGATGCATCCATGATTAAATTACAGGACATGTGGAGATCCACCATCTTTGAAGCCTTTACTGTCTCGCTGACATTTAGACGGGGGATGAGTTGCATTAAGTAACAGAAAACAAGAGAACGTTTTATGGGTCGTGTTGAAGTCTAGTGTTAGGAAGCCATTTCGCCTCCATTCTTCCCTGAGCATGCAAATGCTTTTAAAGCAGATTGAGAAAGAGAGACACACAGAGGGAGGGAAAGACAGACAGGCATAAATGAGAAGGTATTCATCTCTCACATGGTGATGTACAGTATATTTATGATAAAAACATGCCTGTAGCAAATGCAGGGAATTCAACTGAGGAGGAAAACTGAAGACAAAAACAGAAAGGTGAACAGGGAAAACAGTCAGCTGAAGTAGAAAATCTGAACCTTGGAGACTTGTGAGTGAGGTAGTGTGTTGGGATCTTAAGATTGCAAAACAAGAGTACAAAGAGACAGAGAAGCAGCAGGAAATAAACTCAGCAGGTTACTCTTTTTACATTCTGCCAAGTAAACGGCTGTCCTTAATAGAGCTTTTCTTCTTTTCCCTTTATTATTTTTTGGGATATACTGTTGAAATCAAATATTTGTATGTGCAGTTTTCCTTTTCTGACATTAAATCAGTTGGTTGGCCAAGATTACAAAAATCATTTCTATTTGCTACCCTGCAAGGATAGGAGACGTGTCAAAGGTATAGTTCCATCTTGCCCATTGACTGCAGATGAAATGATTATAACTCTTAATTGACAATATATTCAATTCAAAAATACTTTATTAATCCCAAAAGGAAATTAAATGTTGTTGTAGCTCATATTATGCAGATTTCTTCAAAAAGCCGTTGTAGATGCTAATGGCTGTGGTGTGGAAGGATCTCCTGTAGCAATCTGTCTTACAGCAGATCTGAAGAAGCCTCTGACTGAAGAAACTCTGTTGTTGTACAACAGTCTTATGAAGAGGATGCTCAGGGTTCTCCTTAATGTTCCTCATTTTACAAAGAATCCTTCTTTGCACAGTAATCTCCAGAGGGTCCAGAAGAGTCCCCAGAACTGAGCCAGCCTTCTTTATTAGCTTGTTGAGCTTTTTCAAGTCCCTGGTTCTGATGCTGCTACCCCAGCAGATGATGGCAGAAGAGATCAAACTCTCCACAACAGACTTATAGAAGATGTGCAGCATCTAGCTGCAAACACTGAAGGACCTAAGATAATAACTGGAGATTGTACATACACTAAGATTAGAATCCCTTGAGACGATTTGAGAAAGCCCTGATGATTAAAGCAATGTCATGGCTTTGCAAGCTTCATGTGACTTACTTTACAACATTTTGGTTGAATGGAGGTAAAGCTGTTGATGTAAGGGAACACCTTAAAAATTTAAGGAAATCAGCCAAGATATTAGGAAGAAAACTATGGACCTCTGACGGGTTGGTGGCTCTTGGTGTAGGAACCAAGTGCAGACAGACAGGCAGCAGCAGGAGAAGGTAAGTGGAGATGATTTAATGGATAAAAACAAACATAAACTTAAAGGCAGGCAGGTGGAGACAGTTGCAGCCATGAACATAAATTGGCTTGGCAAAAACAATAGTCATGGACAACAGAATAAACCCACGAGGAGCAAACAAAATTGAGTATACATACAGGTGAAACAGGGAGACTGATTGGCATGGTCCAGGTGGACTGAATTACACCGATTGCTGTGGCAGAGGCAGAGAATGAAGACAAAACATGATTGGTCTAAGGAAAGAAACGATGACAATGAAACAAGAAACTAAAAGTAAGGGAATGAACTAAAGCACCACATGGAAAACATAAGCAATCATGAACAAGATCCAAAGCAAAACTCAAACACCTTAAAATCATGACAGATCTCCACATTTCTGTTTTTTCGTTGGGTCTATTTTACACATGCCTGAAGGTGCCAAGTTTATACATTTCAAACATTGTGGGAATGTCAAGCCGTCAAACAGTTCAGGTTCTGTGCCCCAGAGTGTTGCTGCCAGATGTGCAAATCAACCCCAGAACAAAGCACAAGAACATGTGAAGATCTTGGCTGAAGCTGGTAAGAGTCATTATTCACACTAAAATAAGTGGTGTTCTGACAAAGGCTGAAAGGCCACTCAGCAAGAAGGAAGCCATTACTCCATAAGTAACAAAAAGCCAGATTACACTTTACAAAAAACATTTAATCGAATTTAATGTCAGACAGTGAGAAAAATGGTTATGTGTTTGTTTATACAGTTTATCTAAACATCTGTTTCAATCTGAAACAGATGAAATCCATCTGAAAAACATTTTTCCCCTCTAAAAGTTTAGCTGGAATATCCCTTAAGGTAGGTTGGCCAGAAATTTGGTTACTTGAATTTAAAAAAAGCTTCATTGAGACAAATCGCTTTTTTTCTTTTCTTAATAGTGCTGTTGTGCTATTCTCATTGGAAGATGTATGGCTCATCATAACTGTGTGGAAATCAAACCTTAAATGAGTCAGAATCTAGACTTGTTGGTTACAAAAAGATCTGCTAATTAAACCATCACACCCATTTTTTTCACCATTTATCATGAAAAAATGGGTGTCCTATATATTTAGGATTGAGACAGGTTATGTTAAAATGCCTTTTTAAAGAAATGTACAAAATATAAATGAAACTGAGGCAAATCAGCCCAATTCTCCCAAGCAATTGTGAATTCTAACTAGCATGTTGAGTGCAGATGAAACAGCGGGATGTATCTTTGTGACTCAGGTTAAAAAAATACCACACACCCTTCTGTTCTGTGTTGCTGCTTTATAAATATTACTGTGACTTAAACCTTGTTACCACACAGCTGCACAAACACACACCACAGCTCACTGGATCATCAGCCATGTATTCAGATAGCCTCTGTGTGGACACAATAATCAGTTAAGCAAACATGCCCACATTATTTAGCCTTAAAACAACCTTAAGCTACTCTTTTATGGAAATGATGTTTCTATTTACTTTTTGTATGTACATCTGTGAATTTAATGCAAAAAAATTGCACAGTAAAATTTATTTGACATACCCCAGCTGTAAGAAAATAAGACGAGATATTAATTTTATGTGAGGAACAACCATCACATTGATCACTCTGTTGCAGTAAATCAGTCTGTGGTCTGACGTTGCATAATACATGAGTGTGGTGCACTCCTTGATGGACTTGCAGAAACATTTTCTGCATTAGGAAAGATTGCTGAGTCCACACATGGTCAAAGTTTACTTTAGAACAAGGGACGGTCTGTTTTGTGTGGCTAAAAATTGCACTGAGAGGAAATATTTGTGTGACTCCAGGATTCTCTAAAACAAACATACAGTACTAACCTCATCCAGCAGGGGGCGTCCAGAAGTCAGGTGGTTAATTCTGAGTGTCACATTCCAATAACGAAATGCTTAAAATGTGTTAATAATTAATTTATGATTATTAACTCATTAAAAAATCAGTTATTATCACAACCTTTAGCATATTGCGTTTACAAGAAGCAATTATTTAAATGCTTTTGTTTTCCCTTTAGGCTCATCATGTTTTGTTGTTTTTGTTAAGTCTGGTCCTTAAAAGTTAGGATTGAACTGGACTATATGTAGTTAGATCTGAATCTAACTATATGATTAGACTTGATTGAATTGATCTGAAGTAAAATTTCTCAGGATTGTATTCCGTACAATTGGAGAGGAATTGAATGACGTGTTGCAAACTGGGGCTACAGAATCCGTCTAAATAGTATTTAAATGGAATTGAAGCTTTGTTCATTTCTGTTTCTTCGGTGCATTATTTACTGTTTTGATCTAGTAATGACACGTATTTATTTATTGTGGTACTTTTGGGCCTCCTTACTTTTGGATCTTATTTCATATTAGAGGCAAAGGAGTTTTTAACAGGAATACCAAATTCACAAAAATAAAGGAAATAAATTCTCATGTGAAAAGATCCCAAGAGGACACGAAAGTGACTCCACAAGGACAAAAAACAACCACAAAATGTAACACTAGCACTAAACACAAAATGAAATGGTTGACATTGTCTTCAACAGACACCAAAATCGCACCAAAAAGGGGAGCAAAACAGTTCAGCAAAAAGATCTATGTAATGAAACAGCAACCAGCACGAGATGCAAAAATGATATCAATTCCCTGAAAAACACAAACAGGCACGAAAACAACAACAAAAAAGCAATTCAAAAATAACCAATAACAAAAAAATTTTAACTCTAAGAAGAAAGTGGGGCGAAATACATAATACCAACAGCACAGACAAGAAAGTCAAATCTCTGGACATTAAAAACATAAGAGAACATGACTATTATAGTGTCTCTTTTTGGTACAGGCAATACCAGGGGAGGTAATTGATTTACCTCAATAGTTTATTAACTATATAATCAACCACAGTACATTTCAACTAATGTAAGAATTTGCCAAGTGGTTTGAATTACTCCTGGAGGACTTGTGTGTTTAGCAGCTCCTGAAATCAGAGGGACAGGGTTACAGTTGCCACAATGATGTAGAATAAGTTTAGAGGAAGTTTCATTCATTATGAGTCTTTGAAGACAGAAAGAGGCAATGTTCTTTTTAGGATTAAGCATGAAATAATGTGTGTGAGGCTGATAAACCAGAAGAAAGCCACCATACATTAATCAGATAGCTGCTGTTTATGCCCCAGGAGCAAATGTTTACCATGAAGCTTTGATTTTTCACAGCATCGCAATGCTTGTGCATCGTGAGTGTTTCTGCAGTTCAGAACCAAGCTCTCAGCTCTGCAGTGGTCGGCAATTACAATTCTGGATGGAATCCAAGATCATTTTTCTTTATCCCACCGTTTCCCTACAATCCTACTAAACCCCACCCCCCATTCTTTACTCCTGAGCCTTATTCAGTTCCTTTTATTTTTGCCCTCATGATCCAGTTTATTTTCTTCTCTTCCCACTAGTGCCCCCTCTTTTCATTCCTACCTTGCATCATCCGTCTATTTTTCCCTTCCTTCCCTTCCTACTTTTGCTCCTATTTCACTCTAGAATCTTTCCTGGGGTTCTTCATTTCTTCCCAAATCGGCTCTTTAGGTCATCCTTCAGTCAGTCCCCTGTTTCTGGCCCTCTTTGCTTCTTTACATTTCAAGTCTAATTTTCTTGAAAACAAACCTTTTCCTATAACCATATTTGAACAAAAGCTTAATGAAAAACAGTGTGTGCAGATCAAAATTTGTCAACAATCTACGTACGAAAGCATACACCATGAGCAAAAACTCATGAAAGCTATTTTATATTTGAGCTATATAAGTAAGGTCATCAGATATATGCTGTGACATTCAGTGCTGTGAGAAGGTTTTTATATCATATGCCTTCAGCTGACTCAGTCTCCTATCTGAAGACTTCCTATTTACCCTCTGCCAGAATAAACAATGTAGGCACATGCCCTGTATAAATCATTACCTCATCAAGGGAAAAAACAGTGGGGAACACGTCCTCTAAAGAGATTATGAATCTGTTTTGGTTTCATAAATTCTTGCCTCTGAGCAAAATTTGCAATCATCAAAATTCATTTGCTTTCACTGTCATTCTGTATTCCATTTCAGTGACCCAATTTATGTCAATTGGAGCAGTTTTATTGTCAATTAAGATCTGAATGGGCTGTTTGATGTTTAGCTATGAAAATTACATTCAAAAGAGTTTTGAGAAGAAACGCTTTCCGCGTTTGAAACGTTATTGGATGAGTCTAAAACTTCCAGGAGCCCAAAAATTTAAACAAACTCACGAGAGGGATTCAATGTGGCTACGAAGAAACGATGAAACAGACTCAATCGCACAAAGCGCATAATATATTGCTCATTCACCCGATCAATTCAATCTAAACTCATGGTCTGCCTTCAAAAGCATAAAATCTGGCGGATCCTGCTTTAGGCAAACACCACTTACCTTTAGTCTGAAAATCAATCAGCAGAAACAGCAAAGTCCACCACAAGAACGGCTTCATCTCGCCCTCCTGTGTGCCTAAGGGATCACCTTCACTTAAAAAAAAGACCAGGACAGCAGTCAGTGTAATCAATGAGAGAAATAAATAAAGCAGAACAGCATGGGGAAATGTTCCGTGTCTTTCCTGGTGCCGTCGCTCTTGCTGTGGCCGTGCGCTCCTGAATCCAAACTTGACTTGATTCGTCCCTCCCCTATGAACGTTCAGCTCCCCTCTGGCCCATCCTCTCTGACTGCCAACACAGGGAGGGATTTAGATCAGGTAGAGGGAAGAAATAGATGCAATCTTTAAGTTTAAACTTAGGAATGCAGTCTCACTAATTTCTGAGACTTGTTTCGTGTTCTTGTAAGTTTCTGCCTTAAAGTGTTGGCAGATCTAAAAATTAATGACTTGTAAAAGCAAAGAGAAATAAAAAAAAAGGCTCGTTTCAGCAACACTGAGAGCGCAGATTAGTTGAAACGAGCCCTGTTCATGGTCCTGACATGACTTTTGAACTTCTTTTCACTTAAAACTGCTGTTAATCGTTTGTCTGTAGCGCAATCACTGCATTTCACGATTCCCTCCAGCTGAGGTTTGATGAAGAGCGTCTGGCATGCGGTGTCTTTTCTCAGCCACTAAACAGCAGCACTGCGCCGCGTTGCTCTGGGAAGAAGTCTCATTTAGATGCTCCCTGTGAGCTCCCCTTGTGTCTGTTTAACAGCTTCTAGATTATCCTGATTGGGTTAATTTTAGCCCCTGATTTTATACGCTCGGTTTAACGTCACCTAACAAACTGGGGCGAAATGCGACCCCAAGCCGAGCCGAGAAAAATGCTGAAGAGAGTTAAGAGAAGGAAACCGACAGTGTTGAGCGTTTTAAGCCAAAAATAATCTGAATGATTGTTCCAAAGTATGATTTATATTATTGTTTAGCTCAGTTTTAAAGTATGCCTTTAACAGAAATTTTACCAATATTTTCTTATTAGCATAATTTTAATGCAGTGCATCTCAAAAGATCCATGTCCCCTGAGGTTTCGACGTCTCTTTGCGCAGTGGCTTTTGGAGTTTAAGTGATAGACCAATACGTACCTGTGTGGTAGAAGGAAAGAGTAACATGGGTTTCATTGGTTGTTCTTTTTTTTCTTTTGTTTTTTACAAAAAATCCAAACCTGAGACATGTGGCCTTTACATGTATTTACCCCCACTTTAAAATGACACCCACATATAAAAAAAAACAGTGACCTCCCTACTGTTTTCATGCCCTCCACAAATATTTATGAAAAAAGCACAAGAAAAATAGTATTCTTGAAAGAAACTCCTAGGAAAACCAAGACTACACAACGCCCTCAGCACACCATCCCCAGGGACTGGGGAGCTGGTCAAGCTGACGTGATGATGGACGCAGCTAAATTAAGGGACATGCTGAAAGGAAAAACTGTAAGAGGCTCCAAAAAACTTGAGACTGATGCAGAGGTTCACCTAAAATGTGTTAGAATGCATCCAATCTGTATGAGCTTGGGCATAAATTTCCCTCTCTAGACGTGCAAAGCTTATAGAAACCTAACCCCAAAACACGTACAGCTGTAATTTAAGTGAAATTTGGTTTTAGTATTGACTCAGGAGCTCAATACAAATGCACACGGCACTTTTTTATCTTTATTCTATTTATGAACTACACTGTGTTGGTCTCTCACATCAAAAACCTATAAGAATATTTTGTTTATGATTGTAATAAGACAAAAACAATCTTCAGTCACATGTATGTTTTTGCAAGACATTGTAAATAACTTACTTGGATTTTACCTATGGTGAGCGATAGGTAATTCCAACAAGATGTAACCATATACAAGGCAGACAAAAAAACAACTAAATACAAACACTTCGATTCAATAATGGCAAAATACACTAACTCTGTGTTATTAATAAATAAATAATTTAGCCTGTGGTCATCTTCCTTGAGGAAAAGTCGACCAGCTTGAAGCACATGTGACATAAATAATAACTCAGCCCATGAATCATGGGTGAACGTACACTGGTGGTATTATAGTGTCACCCTTTCACCCTGCGGCTTTATCTTCCAGGGTGAAAGTTGTAGAAAAACAAACACTGTCTTATATAAACAAATTAGCTGAGACAAGAAACTTTCTCTCTTATTTTTGTGCATGTGTTAACAAGTGAAACTCCTCTCAGCGGACGCTTTAGTTTGACAGAAAGAATGCTGCTGGAATAAAACAGGCAGCCAGATCTGTACTTTTTCCAGTGACTCTTGAGAACACTGGAGGCAGAATAGCTAAAAAAGCCACAAAAGACTGTAAGTACAGAAAAATTCTGACCTCAGCTCTAATGTCTTTTCATGGTGTGGTTTAGACTCATCTCTGAAGGCCAAATTAGACTTAAAATAAAATCCAGGGAAAGAAGAAGGGAATAAGAATACTTATACTGAGGGGGGGGAAATACAGGTAATAAAACATTACAGGTGCATTACCAGCCCACAGTAACAAAATGTACTTCTCTTCATTTATTTTACTTTTGTTTTATTTATATATTTTTTTGCTTTATTTTTGCTTCGTCAGTCAAGACAATATTCCACACTGATGGACAGTAATGGTTCTGTTCAAACTAATCATGGACAGAAAACAAGGAGTAAAAAAAGGTTCTGACAAAATAAAAGAAGAACTCATACAGAACCAGACCTCTTTATTTATACCACATCTATCACCACTAAGTTATCCCTGTTTAAGGGTTTCGTCAGATGCCTGTTTCTCATTTCAACACAGCCAATGCATTTTCTTTTCCTCTTTCCTTTTCTTTTCCTTTGCTCAGCAGTAATCAGTTTACCCAGTGAGACAGTAGCTGCACAAAAAGGACAGATGAAGAAAAACAGTATAAGAACAACATGGATAATGTGCTTTTGATGTCTCGGTTGCTGCCACCAGACAAATGCTGTGTTTTCAGTGCGGCATCATGACAAATTCATCTTTGCCAGCCATATTAGACAAGCCGTTTAAGAGGAGGAACTGGGCCCAAATCAGTGTTTCTGCCAGGACAGTTTAACATGATGCCTCAAAACCTACACCACTGTCCTGCCATTAAATATTTAATTTACATCTGTTGTGAAAGCTAAGTCCCAAATCCTCTCTTTCCCTGTTTATGTTGCATTTTCTTACATTTCATGTGTCCTTCATCCCATCTCCTTTCTCTTTACATATCTGTGGCACACTTCTGAACCTGCTCTCGTTCATTCGGCTCAAAAATCTGCAGTTTTTCTTCCTCTAATGGAAGACAACACACAAAAATATCCATCTGCCTAGCTGTAACTTTTAGCCCATCCTGAATTATTCACACCCATATATCTGACCCAGAGAAGAGCTTTTATTTTCAACCCTAAGTAATGAAATCCACATGGGCCATTTTTTTTCCCTCCTCGGTGTGATCATGCAACTGAGGTGAATTTAATGGAGTAGAGGGGTGAGGGGCTTCTGAGAGCTTCCAGAAGGCAGGAATGTAAATATCTCGTCTTTGCTGGGAAGTGAGGGTGAAATACCAGCATTGGAGTGGTGAAGAAAGGAGATCAGGGCTGCCAAAGGTAGAGCAGAAAGTGTGATTTTTGAAAAAAATCAGCTGCCCCATTCAATGAACCACATCAGGTAGCCCAAACAGCTGTCTTCTTTTGCAAACTGCTGCAGTCTGATGCAATGTGTGGCAAAAATAGCAGATATTCAGTCATGTGAAGACAACAGTCTCTAAAAAAAAAGAGGAAAGTGAAGAAATCCTACAGATAGTCTCAACAAAATTACATATAATAGGTTTTAGAGCAGGTTTTACAGGTTTTTTTTTTTTTTAGTTTGGAGGTCAGTGTACCAAATACAGAAGCAATTTGTTTTACCAAACTGACTCAGTATATGAACAACTTGAATACATGAAAAAACAATTCTTTGGGTGTAAAAGTTAAAATTTATCGTCTATTTCTAAGTCAATATTTTACATACAGGCTCATATTTGTTCACACTTCCTGATAATATTTGGCTCCTTAAAATCTTTTCCAAAGCCCCAAGATTAACTTAATTCAAAATTTCTTGAATAGATTTGTGGACAGCTCTGGATGTGCTAAGAATCTCAGGGTGGCTAAACTAGACGAAAAACAGGTGAGGCAATGGTAAGCAAGGATCCATGTTTTTGCAGGAGATCTACAGGATATGTTTGTGGGTGGATAAGCAGAGGCATGAAGGTAGGTTGACCCGACAAGTTCAGTTGGATTAGTGGTGAGCTATCAAGAAACATTTTTCAGGTGAGTATTGTTGGTGTGGTGTAAACCGGGAATTGGCGTGAGGATTTGTGAGATATACATTAGATAGTTCAGCTTAACACTCAAGATGAGTACCAAGTGTAAACAACTTCTTGTCATTGAAATACTATATGGGTTGGATTACTGCAGTATTCTGGCAATGTAGAAGAGTCCTGGTAGTCCTGGGAGATGATACTTTTACAACGATTCAAGGCTGCCTTAGATGGGAAGCGAAGAGAAGAAATAGACAACACACAACCACTCTCCGCAGGATCATCACAAAAACTCTTTAAAATGACAACAGGATTTCATATCCAAAAAAATAATACAGAGAAAACATACAAGAAAACCAAGTAAAGACCATTAAAACAAAGAACTGGCAAAGACAAAGGGAGACTCAGGGAATACTGAGGGTCTAAATCATAGATACAGTGCAAGTGTGATGATTAATAAATGAGGGTCAGATGTGAGAAGGAGCCAGGAAGCAGGACCAATTGAATCCAACCAGAGAGGATTCATACTGAGTGAAAGAAAGCACAGTAGATGGTGAATGTTAAATGGTAAATGGACAGAACTTATATAATGTCTTTCCAGTAATACTGACTATTCAAATCTAGAGCCACATTCACCTAATCACACTCATAAACGTGTACGCATTCCTACACCAATACGCAGATCTGTAGGTAATAAATAACTAAGAATATCTCATCAAAATCCACCCAAACATCTACAATCATCTGTAGACCATGGCATCCACATGCAGTTGTTGTTTGGAACCACATCAAAAGTCAAACCTTTTACGCTGATGGTAAAAAAAAAAAATTTTAGATTTAAGAAATTGTTTTAATGTTCAATTTACAAAATGTCTAAGTTGTTGCTGCTGGTTATAAAGTAATTGCTAAAGGCCAGTTTTTGCCACTTGTTGTGTCTTAAACTCACATCATTAGTTTAAGATTTTTATATTTTTTTACCTAAACTCTGTCAAAACAACTTCCCTGCGTTTTTTATCAAAAGACACAAGGAACGCCAAGTTGAAACAATCTTGCTCCTGAAGAGGATTATCAGCTTACTGCTCACACCTACACACAAATGCAAATGTTTGTTGTGATTATGAATATGAATATATTATTTAATATTAATACGTTAATATTTTATTAAATAATATTTCTGTCTGTTAAGGGTTGTCCTGTGAATACCAGCCCGATAAGGCGGTGGTATTAGGACAAAATTGAAAGGGATGAGCCGAGCTCTGACATTATTGAACAGCAAAACTCTGCACACACATGGAAAGAATTCACACAATTTCTTAAAATACAAGAATTTACTAACAAAAATAAGTCAACTAAAGTCAAACATATTTCAATCAACAAACTCTTTACTATGCTAAAACAACCCAACTAAACTACCTAGCAGAATGAAAGAATAAGGAAGACTAATGGGCTATGTACAATGTAAACAAGTTGATCAAAGATGGTTGAAAACCGAAAGAGTGATGCAACATTACCATGCAACATTTATGTTTGAGAACCAAGGATTATCTTGAAGAATCTGGAAGTGAAGTTAAGTTAGTCTTGGAACTAACTTAGGCAATAATTGGTATATCTTTAAACAACCATTCACAATGCAAGATCAGATAAAATATTATTTTAATAAAATAATATTTTAAAGAATGATTTGCTGAAGAAAACCAACCTTCTGCTTTTGTCTGTGTTTTTCTCAGAGCCTCACTTTACATATCTTCCAAACTTGCAAATTATGGATTTGGTCAGCTGGTCTCTCAACACAATTGATCAAATTTTTTCCACAGGAAGACAGGGTAAAGGAGAACCCTCTTCCCCAGCCGGTACATTCTTCTCTGGATACACAATGGATTCCTGGCAACAGTGGAAGATTGTGTGCTTGACTACAATGTCGGTTGAGGACGCAGAAGACATTTATATATTTGGATTTTGGATAACAGGATTTCTGCTTTTTGGAGCCGGCGGTTACCTGACTTATCGAGTGAGTAGCAAAACGTGGGCAGCTGTTCAAAGCATCCCAAAGCTGCCTGCGTTGCTGGATGGAATCTGCAGAGCGATCAAAGCTCAGCCTGAATTGTTAAGAGAGCTAAGCCGCAAGCTTGATACGGTTCTTGAACAGAATCGTAGCCTGGAAGTGGCTTTTGGACTCAGAGGTGAAAGGATTTAATCATGGAGAAGGTTGTTCGCTTCAGAACTGCGGGAAAGTCCCAGAAATTTGGATATTTGGATTCGCAATTGAGAGATAACAGTAAAATCTCTTAAAGCGGTTGGAAATCCACACAACTGCTTGAACCAGAACACTTATTGTTTTTCTAAATCTGGTGCCCCAACGTGGCCTTGGCAACTTCTGCTAAGTGGCTATCGACAAAATATCTCCTGGATGTTGTGTAAACATGGCGCTCTTTCCCAGCACCCCCTGAACAGCTGTGACCCAGATAAGACTTTGCGGCTGATCGAGAAAACTTCCATCTCTCTCCTCAAGGACAATGGCGCTCTATCTGTGTTGACAGTCTAATTCTTGCACACAATCACAGTTCTATATTGGCATCCCCAGGATTCCACCGCACTCTTGCAAAATCTTTTCTGCTTGCTTAGCCCTGCACCTAATTGCGTGATTTCATTATCTTTTCATAGATTTTTAGTTTTATCAGAAGGATTACCAGCGAAAACCAAACATAATTAGTAATAGAAAATTTGGACTATAGCTGCTCTTACACCAATGACCCAGCTTTCTTAGTTAGACTACAATGGACTGTTATTACTTAGTTCAACTTCAGTACCAGTAAAAGCAATATATTATTAGCACCTGAAAATGTGGATTAAAGCTGTTTTGTACCAGTGACTCAGCTTCCCTAGTTAGAATTCAGTGGAATGATGAGACTATCAATATTATCATCTTCTTTTAGCGTAAGATGCTTTATTATTAAGAGTGGCTTGGAACCAATTTCTACCAGTAATCCCGGAAGGATTATTAATTATTATTACTCCCAAGGATTATTAGTGTCATTTGATTTGTTTTTCTGTGTCTGTATCATTGTAATGTTTTTCCTCATGTACAGCGCTTTGAGTGCCTTGTTGCTGAAACAACAAGGCACTCAAAGCGCTATATAAATAAACTTGACTTGACTTGACTTCTGGATGACCAATTCTCAACAGTGTTTAATTAGCTGCCTTTATTTATTAAAATAATATTTAAAGAAATATTATTTAGGAAATAGTAAAATATTTAAGGAAATATTTTGAAAAAGAACCAAATCTTTCTGGAGAAATTGGTCTTAATGGTGTTTACTTAGTTTTCAAGTTTAGTAAAACAATATTTAGGGAATTATTTTCTAGATTGAAAACTAACAATCTTTTTGGGTAAATGATCTTTAGCAGGCAAGCACGTGTTCTTAGCTGTTAGCGGTTGGAGCTAACAAAAGAAGCTTATAGCTTATCATCAGAATCAAAACACATACCTTTAAAATACCATTAATAAAAGAGTTAAAATGTATAAGCGTGGACAGCGCATTATGGCCTATCTGTGTTTAAAATCACCCTTTAAATAAAGTTTGTCTTAACTTAAAAAAAAACACAAAACACAAACTGAGCACATGTGCTAAGCAGATAATCTGCTAGCACTAAGATGGCTGAGTTTTCAACATAAACAAAACCAAACGTCATGAAACGAAAAATGTTTAATGTTTATGATTATTTCATTCTAAACTACTTCTCTCGGCCCAAAACACAACCACTTATGTGAACCGTGCTGAGGAAAAGTTGTCGGAGGCGACGAAGGAAGCATCCACAGTGAACTGCAGCTAACCTCTATAGCTGTGGGGTGGGGTGGCTCGTTCTGTCGGCCGGCCAAACTGCACGTTACTGCTGTAGCCACAGTGATGCTTGTCCTTCCTTCAGACCGGGAAAACTGCTCCACTCGGCGTTGTAGAGACAGGGTCTCTGCTGGGAACTCTCTGGACACAGTTTGATTCTATAGACCTTAGAGAGAAAAGTCAAGCAACACTTGTACCTTAAATACCCCCGTTCAAGAATGAATACCAGATACACAAACAGCAATTCATTCCTACTTGACTTAGTGCATATGATCGCGTGATCGTATGACACTCTTGGATCCAGTTTGAAGAGTTATGTCTGTTTGCCTGCAAAGAGACATTAGTGCGCTGTGTCCCTCCGTCCAGTTCCTCTGGGGACCTGCGTGGAAGAGGTCAGTCTGTTGCAAAAGCGGAGTTTTTATTCAGACAGTGATGTCACGGGAAGTCCGCTGTCATTCCCTGTTTCTGGCTGTGCTGGAAGTAGGCTAATGCAATTTATTTTGAAAGTTCCAGAAAAGTTCTTATCATGTTGTAACCATGGCTGTGGTCCCAACATGTTCATCTGTTTGATTGAGCAAAGCAATCATTTGTTTGCCTCTGCCTACAGAGGCCTATAGAGAGTTTATTGCTGCTCGCATTACTTTATGCAGACCCAAGTACAGACGTACATAAGAATGATTTACGACAGCAGCAAGAACCATATTTTCAACTTGAGCCCAAACTGAACATCCATGGAGGTTGAATGAATGAATTTCCCTCAAGACAGTAAAATGCCATGAGGCCTGAAATATGTTGTCCAAAGGTAGGTTTGCTCACTCTGACGATAATGGTAATGAATCAAACTAATGACAAAAACCTTTTCTCATTCCATTAATGACATAAACATGCAAAGAAATTGTTGAGCTCTGCTGGTCAGTGTGTAGATGTAGGCTTGCAGACTCACAAAAGCACTCGCTCTCAATGGAGCAAAGAGCATCTGTTGTTTTTGTCAATTCCATGAAAAACGTAAGTCCATGCATTAACACGGTTTCTGGCCCTAACCTAAAGATACCTGTCTGCGGCCAGCTGAAGTTTATTTTTGGTTAATCAAATTTGCAATAACTGACCGTATGAACTTAGGAATACTTAAAGGTGACATCAAAACAACAAGTTTTATGGAAATTTTACTGGTCTCGCAAAGGTTTAGAGGAAAGGGTTTGCTGCGCAAATATGCCCCGGCCACTCCTTTGACCTGGGAGGAGAAAGCTTGGGAGATGAGGTAACAAAGCGAATTCAGAGTTTAAAAACCACATTTGATCCATCAGCTTTCGGGAACCAGAACCAGGGAAAGAACTGGGAAGGTTGCCTTTCCTGTTTCAACGAGACAGGAGGTAGTAATCATCTCACCTGGCACTGGCTTTTTGATGTCTGTAGATTCCTCATATCGTATTTGGAGCTGGGTGACAGACTTGAACAAAGTTACTCAGCAATACTTTACATGTCAAAGGCATGCAGGATAAACAAAACAAACAAAAAACAAAACAAAAAAACTTGCAGAACCTTCATTAAATCTGAGAAAAATAACAAAGTGTACAATGCAAACAAAAACATGTATCACAAACAAATATTGATAGAGTGATGACTCTGGCCTCTGGGCTTTGACTCACCACTGGTCCAACTTGACTGTGTTGATCTAAAATAAGTCTAAATTTTAACTTGCTTTTAACTGAATACAACATATCCATACTATAAGGTTCATCAAATATCTGAATGGAGAAGAATTTAGCATACTGAGGTTTGTTCACAGTAGAACAAAAAAATAGGTATTTGTTTTTCATTGTGGATTTCTGTCTTAGTGCTGTGTTTTTGTCCTTTCCGGTCATATCCATGCAGACATGAGGCTGAACTGATACACACACCCACAAACACACAAGCTGACACAAAAAAGATCAAATGCCACATAGAGCTGGAAGGGGGTACATCCAGTGAGACAGACTGACTTAAGTCATCATACTAAACTGGCAATATCTGCAGGGGCCACAAAGACAGAGAAAGGTCAACAGATAATTGTGCAAGCTCATCTGGGAGAGCCAGGAATCTCTCTCTAAAACTATAGTGCACATACTGCATGTCTAATCGGAAATAGCTCATTCTAACTGCCACATATTTTTCCATTTTCCCTTTCCCTGCCATTATCAGTTTGCAACTATGAACTATGCAGTTAGTTCACTGAACAGCACTGTGCACATCTGTATGCACACAAATGAGCAAGAGTTCGCATTTTGAACGCAGCTTGTCCCACTTTTTAGGTGTGTAGCGTGAAGAAGGACAAATAATTGGGTTTATCACAGGCATATTTTTAGTTCCCATTTCTTCACACACAATTTACTGAAGAACCTTAAGGAGCATAGGGAGACTGAAAAACAAAGTAGAGAAAGAAAGGAGAAGAGGAAATAAATGAAACAAATTAGACTAGGGGGAGATAGAATTGAAAATGGATCATAAAGATGGAATCTGGCAGGTTTTCAGGTTTTGTTGAGAGCTTGAAAAAAATGGTGCTTCCACCCTCAGGCAGTGTGTGGGTTGACAGAGCAGAACGTGCCCTCTGGTTTACCGCAGGGTGTCTGTGTGGAGGGGGACTCCAGAACCTTGCTTATTAAGGAGAGCAACCTTAGCAAACGTGAGCAGCACAGGGAGCTAAATTACCCACCATGATTCAGACATCAGCTAATGCTGACAAGCAGTGGAAGACACTGCTGGTTGATGTGTGGGCAATGGTTCAGGAGTATCCATCCATCCATCCATCCATCCATCCATCCATCCATCCATCCATCCATCCATCCATCCATCCATCCATCCGTCCGTCCCTACATCCGTCCATCCATCCATCCATCCATCCATCCATCCATCCATCCATCCATCCATCCATCCATCCATCCATCCGTCCGTCCCTGCATCCGTCCATCCATCCACCAATCAACCCTTTCCTTCCACTTCTCAGTGGTAAGAGGTCCAGAAGGAAACCTTTGACATCACACTACCCAGTTGGTCTCTCCTCTTATTCTGGGGGATCCCATGGTGTTCCCAGGTCAGAAAGGAGAAATAGTGCTTACAGCATTCTCTGGGTCTGACATGGACTCAGGTCCAACGACATTCAGTCGTTCCTACCATAGGTTTCCCAAAGATGATCACTGGTCTACGTGCCCATCGTGAAGAAGATAATTTAGACTTTTATGTCTTAAATTTTAAGCACTAAAAATTAATTTCTGAATACTTATTTTCTGTGTTGGTACTATGCACTGTGGAGTAAAAATAAACAAACTCCTTTGTTTTAAAATGGATCAATGATTATATTATATATTTCTTGAAAACTTGGAGATAATTTGTCTATCCTTTGGAAATTTTTCTATTCCCACTTACTGTTTTTGGAAGAACTAATTGTTTTCAACAACACATTTTATTAAAACATTACATGACCTTTTTTTTCTTTTGGTGCGTGTGGCTACAAAAGCCGAGAAGAAGAAAATGTTTAATTATGGCCTTGGAAGAAGATATGTTTTTTTTTAATTTTCAGTCTTTACTGAAGACACCAAATTGCCAGGCCTTTACAGAGCAACATGCATTGACCCGTTAGCCCAGCTGGGATCTATCTCGACAACGATGTTTTTCTTATCTTTCAGGGCTTAACTATTTGTTTTGTTTCATACTTTTATGGCTTCTCTCAAAAACAAAGAAAAATCAGTCATAATCAGAAATACTTCAAGTCAGAAAGGCTTAAATACAAAAGAAAAAAACCAGTCTGACTTGGGATTATCAGATTTCATATATCACGAGGTTTGGGTTATTTTATGTTTTTGCCTATCTTTCAGTTTAAAAAAAATTCAACAAATGATTATGTTTCAGGAATAAAAAGAAAAAGCATTTTACCGTCAGATACATTTTAAGGTTGTGAGATAATGACATTTTTTTATCAGACTTAGCAAATGTTGGTTTGTTTGTTTAGTTTTCCCCCTTGCTTTTCAGTGGTTCTATAGGAGGCAGAATATAATTTAAGTAAATTAAGCCAATAAGGCAAAACACAAGATATGCTTCATTTAAACTCCCTGCCATAGAATGGCTCTTAGGGTAAATGTCAGAGACTTTCACATCTTCTCAGAATGATTGTGCTTTACTCTGCAGTCAGGATAGGTCAAGACAGACTCATTAGACAATTAACTATTACTATTATTTCTGTTACAACATTTTTGCTGTAAAAGTAGATATGTTAGGTTAATTCTTGCTTGTTTTTATGGACAAATTATACAAGCAAGAATTTACTCACTCAAACAGAATAATAATGTAATACAAACCACAATCTTGCACACCAGTGATGCAGCTAGTCTGAATCTGTCTTTACCCGACACACAGCAACAAAGATCTGTCAGTGTCCCTCCCCTGCCAGCCTTATGCTGATATCAAGCACACTCACACACACGATATATATGTACACACAAACCTAGAAGGAGCACAATAAATATGCGGTTGGTCGATAACTGTCCACCAGAGCAGAGACTCATAGTTTTTTGCTGATGTGCTGACTACAGGTCAGGAATCAGTGCTCCACTTTTGCTGAGATAAAGAATTTGGGCTGATTAAATCTTGTTCCACTGTGTGTGTGAGTGTGTGTTCATTCATGCAATAGTGCATTAAAAGTAACGGTCTGTCTTCAGGGGGTGCTTTGAGAAAGAGTGTCATTATCTTCAACATATAACACCTCCTGGTTAGCTGATTGGGTTCATGAATTGGAAGATGTAGGCTTGCAGACTCACAAAAGCACTCGCTCTCAATGGAGCAAAGAGCATTTGTTGTTTTTGTCAATTCCATGAAAAACGTAAGTCCATGCATTAACACGGTTTCTGGCCCTAACCTAAAGACCGTGCAGGACAAATCCATTAAATACATAAATATCTACAGTAAGATCACACACATTCATAAGCCTTCACACACACACACACACACACACATCTAAAACACACTTAATAGTGCTGTTGTTTTAATCAAAACCTGGACAAAACAACTCAAATGAAGCCCACCTTATGTTCCATTTCTGTCACTACTTTCTGTTTTCCCATGTAAAAATATACTTTAGCCACTGTCTGCTAACCTTGTCAGCCCACCTGAGTGGTGAACACATCCTTTAATGTCACCTTGTCAGAACTCATCCTCACAAAGTCTGTAAAATTTCCTTTATGCTTTCTACAAAAGACATAATGTGCTCCGTATTTCTAACCTCCATGTGACAGCAGCTCTGCTACCTTTACTCTGTTGTCAATATTTAACCCCCAAGAGGTTCAGGCAGATATGAAACCCACTCTACAATGTCAAGATTAGAAAGACTCTGCATGTGTCACATGATGTTTGGATGGACTGTCGCTCACAAAGAGGGATTATTAAATAATCCTAACTCCTGTCTAAGGAAAATCTGTCATGTTTGTGTTTCAGTTTTTTCTCTAGTTTGAACAGAACATCTCCAAGAATATAAAGTTGAAATCGTTTGGGATCACACCATTGCAGAGTTTTAACACAGCTTTTTATTTAACGTATTGTATTAGAATACAGTTAGTGTGAAAATCTTTTTAAACCCATTCATGTCATTTTACATTTCATGTTGTATCAGGGTGTATATTTGCACAGTTCAGTGGACATAAAAATTGGATCTACCCCTGTTTAAATGCAAGGGTTTTGTGAAACAAACAAAAGAAATTACACCCTTTCGAAAACCTTTCTGCCTTTAATGTCACCAACATAATGTACAGTTCGACTGGTTGCTCCAATGTAGATACCCTTTAACAAATACTTTATCGAACCACCCTATGTGTCAGTTTCAACATTCAGTTTTTTTTGTTTGTTTTTTTTTAGGAACTTATCAGTATACAACATCTTGACTTGATAAGATTTCCCTGCAAGTTATCTGGATCTATAAGAATGCAAAAACATCACTTGTCCGCAACCGTCCTCATGAGGCTCCACAGATTTTCTGTCAGATTTAGCTCTGGCTCTGGCTTCCCCATTGTAAAACTTTATTTTCTTTTGGTGAAATAATTTTTTTGTTTTATGCTAAATATCCTTTCTTTATCCTCAGGTTTCTGGTGGAAATCTGGAAAATCTGGATAAAAATTGACTTCACTGGAACAGTTTATAATTTCAACCACCTTGAGAACATCCCAGTTCCATCTGAAGAAAAGTAATCCCAAAACATGATGCTGCTTCCACCATGTCTCACTGTAGATATGGTGCTAGCATCATCATCTAGCATCAGCTAAGAAACATTTTGGGATTTGGACAAACACTGACGAAATATTAGATGTCACATGTAGAACACAACCAGATATTCCTGCAGGTCCTTTAGTATAGCTATAGGTACCCAGGTAATAATAATACATCTTAATTGTAATGATTAAAGTTTAAGGACCGCACAGTGGCGCAGTTGGTAGCACTGTTGCCTTGCAGCAAGAAGGTCCTGGGTTTGACTCCCGGCCGGGGGTCTTTCTACATGGAGTTTGCATGTTCTCCCCGTGCATGCGTGGGTTCTCACTGGTTACTCTGGCTTCCTCCCACAGTCCAAAGACATGCCTGTTAGGTTAATTGGTCTCTCTAAAATGCCCTTAGGTGTATGAATGAGTGTGTGCTTGGTTGTTTGTGTGTCACCCTGCAATGGACTGGTGACCTGTCCAGGGTGTACCCTGCCTCTCGCCCATAGACTGCTGGAGATAGGCACCAGCTCCCCCGCGGCCCACTATGGAAGAAGCGGTATAGGAAATGACTGACTGACTGACATTTAACTTTAGAATATTACAGATACAATATTATCAGAACAATAAAAATTAACTTTTAATCTGACAAACAAGCCTCATCTGAACACATATACTAATTTACTCAATAGGACTGTGTTTATGATACACTGGATTTTTTTTTTCTCCTGACCTTTGTGCAGTGAGATTATTTCTATCCTGCATAGTCTTTTTGCAGATAATGTATTTAGCTAAATGAATCAAATGAGCAAATCTTGATAATCAAGATACTTTGAACCTTGAATCCTGATACCTGTCTGCGGCCAGCTGAAGTTTATTTTTGGTTAATCAAATTTGCTATAACTGACCGTATGAACTTAGGAATACTTAAAGGTGACATCAAAACAAAAAGTGCTTTAACAAAGTATTAGTTTAAATGTGTGTTCATTTGTGCAGTTATGTTAATGGACCTCTGTTTTTTGTTTTGTTTTTTTGCTGCCTTTTAATTTAATGTAACAGGAAATGTTTTCTCAAAGGTGAGTAAAGGTTTTAAAATGGTCTAATGTTTTACATCACAAAAACCTGGTATTTAAACAGGGATTTGGACACTTGGGATTTGAAGCCACTGCTGCAAACAATCACTCTTTCCCTTTCTTTATATCACTTTTTCTCATTTAGTCTTTCGGGGAAGTTTTCTTAGACTTAGACTGTCTGAGTTTCTCTGACAGGCTTTTTGTTGCGCAATGTCAGAAACCAACAGACAGACAAGAATAAGTAAGCAAAGGAGAGAAACCCAGAGACAGAAAGCAACAGAAGATCAAGCAACCTCCAAAGTAGGACAGTGCATTAGGTTTACAATGCTGTTTGGGAGATGGACGATGGAAATGAAGCACTATCCTCTGAAGCACAAAAAGAAACAAAGAGATGGTACAATAATAATTTTCTGAAGAAGAAAAGGTGAACAAGACAAAATGTTCCATTTTTGTGACATTACATCAAGTGTGTGCAAGAGAAATTATTCATTATGTTGTATCACTGTGAACAAAAGGTATAGATGTCCCTACAGTTTTTATATTAACAATGAAGCAGAGGAGAGATGACCTTGTAAGAGCCACAGCTTGAGTACATCAGTGTGTCATTGTTGCACTGAGTCAGTTAAGGCTTGAACCCAGTCCAAAGTTTTACAGTGGTTCCAAAATATCAAAATATGTCCTTAAGTAGTTGTTTTTCAATATATCTGGTATCTTCATCAGTTTTGACAAAAAAAAAAGAGTATAAAATCTGGCATACCACTTAGATACAGAGGAGACTCAACCCATTGTGTAAATTGGTCCTCATTTAAAGTCCAATGTTGCAAATTCAACAAGTGTAGCTGGCTGCTCAGATTAGGCTGGATGTAGACCCGATCCGACCAGCAGCAACTGACCACTGCTGGACAACTGTTCAGCTTCCCAAACCTTAGAGGAAAAGATGCTTATTCAACTGTTTGGTTTCTCTTCTGGGTCACAGAAATCCTAGAAATCTCCATATCTACAGAAAGAAAAACACAACATGATAAATGCCTTTAATGTATTATGCAAACAACACCTAAAATGCAGGAACACAGTCAGATGTTCCTGGGAGAATTTGATATAAAGAAATGTAATATTGAATATTAATTATTATTTGTATTTTTTATTTTTCATTCATTAACACTTAAAGGTTCAAGCTTTTCTTCCTTCTGGTCAGCACAATTTGTTTTTCCACATTATCTTACAAAAGTGTTCACACCCCCTTTTCATGTTATAGAATTGTATATGAAAGACAGACAAAAAAAATCTCATTATTGCAAATTGGAGAAAAATTGATACCTTATATTATACCTTTTTACACATAAAAATTATTACTGTTTACAACAACTCTTCACTTCATATACAGCTACAAGTCATTTGGGATATGATTCTATCTTTGCACATCAATGAAGGTTTTGCCCATTCTTATTTACGAAAAAATTAATTATCAGGTCTAGTCATGGATTCTCAGGTGGATTTAGGTCATGACTTTGACTGGGCCATTCTTAAACATTAATATATTTTGATCTAACCCATTCCATTGTAGCTCTTTGGCTGTAAGTGTATAGTTCACAGTTTTTGTCCTAATCTACTCTGTCCACGTTCTTCCGAGCAGAAGAAAGGCATGGCTTTTTCCCCAACAAAGCATGATACTGCCATCATCATATTTCACCATGGGCATGGTGTGCTCCAAGTGATGCAGTGTTAGCTGTCCTCCATATATAGCGTTTGGCAAGTAGATCAAACAGTTAAATGTTCTTCTCATTTAAACACAGCGCATTCTTCATGTTTGCTGCATACACTCCATGGCTTGTGACAAAAATTAGATTGAACGTATTTTGTGTTTCTTTTAATGACTTTCGTCTTGTCACTGTTACATTAAAAAGTAATAAATAGATGTTTTATTAGCAAAACGTTTTAAAACCACAATAAAGTGGTATGTTGATTAATCACACCAAATTTCAATAAAATACCTTGAATTTTGTTTTTGGAACATGACAAAATGTGAAAAAGCTTAGGTGCAACTTTGCAACTAATACAAATACTTTCCATTGCGTCATACCATTACCTGCCATAAACATTATCTGAAGAAAGTAAAATTTGGGGATCAGTGGGAAACAAATACCAATTAAACAATGGAAAAGTCTCATTTTACACAATAATGGAGCAGTAATCACTCGTACAGTGAAAAAACTATGCTATGCATTTTAACGGGAGCCTTTGCTGGGTAAAAATTATGTCAGAGATTATTTTAACGTGTGTCTGACTCACTCACTCTGTGTCATCAGGTATGGGTGTGTTGTAGCTCTGGAAGAGTGGCTGCATGAAGAGTCCCAGAGTTCCCACCACACAAACCAGGATGAAAATCCAGAGAAAGAGGCGATCTATGACCATGGCCACATATTTCCAGTCCTCAATGATCTGGGAAGCAAACCAGAAAGTTAAATGTTGTGACAGGTTCCTTTTATGATAACTCATGTCTTTTAAACCAGTCTCCCTGAAACCACATAGTCTTGTTTTATTTTTGCACCAACAGTTTGTTTTCAAAGTGACTGGAAAATGTTTGCTCTAAATGATCAACTCTTTCGGAGAATTTTACATGTTAGAAAGAACAGAGGAACCGGAACAGAGTTTCAACAGGTGATGTTATGAAGGTTTTAACAATTATTTTTAACTGCAATACATATGACTGATACCAAGAGGCTAGATAAAGAAATCTGGCATGAGCAATTGGACTGGAAACCAGAAAAGAAACAGAAAAGTTTAAAAACCCCAGGGCCACAAATCATGGGTTAGTGTTAGCTCCAAGGCAAGTAAGCTTAGATGTGAGTGTGCCCAGATTTCTATTTTTATTCGTTACTTTAACTATTCTGACTGTTCTACATTAAAGTAAATGATCAAAGACATACTGAAACTGTGAAATTAATAAATTAGAGTGCCTATCAAAGGAATTGAACCCCCTTGAACTTTCCCACATTTGTCCATGTTACAAGTACCAGGTTCAAAGTATTTTAATTTAATTTTATGTGATAGACTGAAACAACATGAAGTGGAAAGAAAGTCACGCATGGGTTACAAAATGTTTAGAAATAAAACCCTGAAATGTGCAGCATACATTTGTATATTCAGCCTTACTGAGTCGTTACATTGTAGAACCCCTTTTTACTGCAGTTACAGCAGCAGCATTCTGGGGGTTTGCATTACCAACATATACACACATACCGAAATTTCTGCCCTCTTTTTTTTTTTTGCAAAATAGCTCAAGCTCAATCCGATTAGATGAAGAGCACTGGTAAACAGGTTGTTTCTAATCTACAAAATTCAATTAGATTTAGGTCTGGGCTTTGACTAAGCCACTATGTATTTGCTTTGATCTAAACCTTTTCATTATAACTTCGTCTGTATGATTAGTGTCATGGTCCTCCTGGACGTTGAACCTCCACCCTAGCCTTGTGCAGCCTCTAACTGATTTTATTCCAGCATTGCCCTATACATTTTGCTACATCCATCTTCCTATCAACTCTGACCAGCTCCTCTTTCCTTCCTGCAGGAAAACATTTCCACAGCATGATGCTGCCATCACCATGTGTCACTGTGGGGATGATGTGTTAAGGTCTTTCTACAATGTTAGGTTTCCAACACAAATTGCGTTTTGCATGTTGACCAAAAAGTGTAATTGTGTCTCATCTGACCAGAGCCCCTTTGAACAGATTCTCCTACCTGAGCTACGGATTTCAGCAGCCCCTCAAGAGTTACTGCATGCTTCTAGGGTACTCTGTCCATTGCATTGGTTTGAACAGTGCAATGTGACATGGTCAAAGCTTGAAATATTGCTTTATAAACTAACTCTGTTTTAAACTTCCCTACTACATTATTCCTGATCTGTCTGCTGTGTTGGACTACTAACTGATTTGGAGACTTCTTGCACCAGATTTCATTTAGGCTTGTCAAAGCAAAGGAGGCTAAATACAAATGCACTTAACATTTTTTCAGATTTATATTTGAAAAAACACTTTAAAAGCCACATACAATTTTCTTTCCACTTTACTGTTATCCACTACTTTTTATCGGGATAGCCCACATTGAAGTTCATCTATTTCATCTATTAGTTCTAATATATTACCATAATCTGCTTTTCCTCTCTCTATCAGCCCCCTCATGCATAAAAGTGTCATCTTCCAATTTAGTTTTGTATTATATCTCAGTTTACCCATCACCTTTTATCTATTTTCTAAACTTTATCTCCTCACCCCTTCATTGCCGTCTTCCATCTTCATGTGTTCGGCGATGTATTTCACTCCATCCACTGCTTCTTCCAGCTCTGCATCCAACTGCGCTGCCGTAGGCCTCCCAAACTCTGGAGAATCCCGAGTGTTGCCCACTTTCCAGCAACAGTTGTATGCCGAGTCCTCGTTAACATAGAAAGAGTTGCAGTCTGCTGGGATTCCACCAAGTCTGGCATCGGAGTGCTGCCTCCTGCCCGTGCTGCTGTGGAAATTGCTTTTTCTGATGGGGTTCCTGCTAGTGAGCTTCCAGTGGAGTTTATTGGAAGAGCCTGGGCGTTTCATGAGGAGGAAGGTTGCAAGGCGAACCAAAAAGATGTGTTTGACCCAGTCTGGCATGTAGTGAGTAGACGGGGAGCGGTGGTGCACATTGAGAACACAGGCTGTGCTGACGATGGAGAATGTAACCAGCACCATGGTGAACATCAAGTATTTACCTTGAAAATATTCAGAAAAAGACAAAGAGATTGTAAAACAAAGGCATATCAGTAAATCTACAATGTGTCATTTTTTTTTCACCATGAACAATAAAGTTAGAGGATGGTCACAAGGGCTACGCTCTACAACCCACACTGCATCATTCCTGACTGGCAGAATTCAAAGAGTTTGAAGCATACCCTATACGTACATGATGACAAGGTAATTATTTCTAACAACATAAATCTTACATGTGCTATGCCTGTTTTCCACTTAACCCGGCTCCACTCCACTCGGCCCACTTTGCGAGCGTTTAGATAACTGTTTTATCCGTACCGGTACCTACTTTGTACTACCGGGCTGAGTCGGGACTACATGTGACGTGAACAAACCGCTGTTCACTGATTGGCCATGGAGCCGCATGAAATGTGAAGGTTTTGGAAGAGGTACTGGAGGGAAAACTTAATAAAACTCAAGAGTGACTACAATAATATTAAAGGCCACAATTGAAATCGAAATATAATTTTACTATTTACAAATTATAGATCATGCCTGAAGGGTGAAAGAAAAAAAAAAGGACACCATGTCAGCTCTCCTAATCACATGCAGGCGGGGCGCTGTCTTAAATAACATCTTAAATCAGCTAATCATACATAAAATCAGCTGTTCAGATCCACATACATTTCCCCCAAAACACACAAAACAATGCCAACCTGAAACAGCATGTTTAGAAATGTATTAATGGTCCTTAAGCGAACCAGCGTCTGCAGGAGGGGGGAGCAGGCAGAGGGCAGCTGCTCGTAATCAGACTGTGTGCATTGGGTCAAACAGGAGGAAGACCCTGCTGGAGCATCAATATCCAACCTAAAACTAACTTCACTGTGGTCAAAAGTCAGTGGTTTTGCACTTTATAGTCCTTGCCCTCGTTTAAAGTCCTTGTCCTTAATCTACAAGTCGGTGTTAGCTTTCTGACAGCAAACACACACAGAACCTTTTTTTGGAATAAGCATCTGACTAGAAATAAAATGCTTTACATTTCATTGACTGGTTTTTTTTGTTGGATACTTTTAATTTTCTATTTCATTCAATGCAACACAAACGAGAAACTGATGATGGGGGAATGATGCAACACAAAAGAGGGCAATGTCCATTCTTATAGTCAACATGAAGTGCAGCAGATCCCCTTCACACTCAACTCTGACTATCCTACAGTATTCAGGACATCCATACTATCTAGTCCTACTTCAAATCCACTCAGATGCATGCCAGCCTCGCATTTTGGATAAGCTGTCATGCTAGCCTACACCATACCCAGGATCCAGATATAAGCCATATCAATAATGAACAATCTTTTTCTTGCAGTATAAATTTTGCACTTGCTCAAAATAGTCAGGGAACTCTCACAGCTTGGAAATATACTGTACTTTTGATGCTCTCCGGAGGACCTCTTTAAGACTCTGCAAAGGCCATTAACTTTCTGGCTGATTTTTAATGTTGTGGTGCATTCTTATTCTGGTGTGAAGAGCTGCTAAAAACCTACAAAGATGTAAAGCTATCAGATGAAAAAGATTTTTTTTTATAAATTTCCAGATGATAATTTGTTGTTTTTTTTGGAACATTTGCACCTTTTCAAGCTTCAAGAATGTGTTTTGGCCTTAATGAATACCTTGTGGGGTTAGCATTCATAATTTTCATACATCTGCATAATACAAACAAAAACCTCACAAACCTATAAGTGGTACTGCCAGAGAGGTGGGTGGCACTATCTTTGAAATTAGCAGCAGGAACACGGTGAGTGCCAGTAGCACTGAGATACACAGCGTCATCTTCTCCCTGCAGTCCGAAGGCAAATAGAACACGAGGATGGCCAACGAAGTAATCAGCACGCATGGGATGATTAGATTAATGGTATAAAACAGTGGCTTCCTCTTGATGACAAAATCATAAGTGATGTCAAGGTAGGTGATGTCATTGGGGTCCTCATTTTTGCGTGCTGGGAGCGAAACGATGTCCCACTCCCCGCTTGGGGTAAAGTCGTCCCGGCTGGCAAAGTCGCTGGTGAGGATGAGGTCCACCTCTGTGTGGTCGTATGTCCAGGAGCGAAACTTGAGGGTGCAGTTCTGTTGGTCAAAAGGAAAGTTCTGCACCTCGATGGAGCATGCAGACTTGTAGATAGCCGGGGGGAGCCAGAAGATGTCGCCCGTGTTGGAGACCACAGCGTTGCAGTAGAAGGAAACTTCATACACTCCATCAGCACTGTAATATGTTTAAAGATTAGTCATAAATATTCATCAAGAAATTTGTTGATATGGTGAACAAACTGTTGGTTCAACAACATAGCCAAGGTTATCTAAGCATGAAGATACCAGTGAATACCAGACTGAATCTGTATTTGTGTAATTTGAAATTAAATGCATTGGTTTGAAAATGAATTTCACTAAACTGAAAGTGAATACAATGATTTAAAACTGAATTTGTTTGTTTTAAAATTTGCTTTGCTTTGTATTGAAAATTCAGTTTGATTACTTTCACTTTCAGGTCTGAAATTCAATTTCAGTTCAGAAATTCAGTTTTTTATGTCACACATCCGGGTTCTTGAAGCCACAGATTAATCAAACACAGATTTACTGATTCACAAATGTCATTCACTATTGCTGTGTCCAAATTCAGGACTGCATCCTTTGAAGGACGCATTTGTAGGCCGATAATGTCCTGGATGAATGGTGTCCAATCTCCAAGGTTCCAACAAATGCGTCCTTCTTTTCTCCGAATTTAAAGGATGGGTCCGTTGTATCCTCCGTGTCCCACCCTATCCCATGATTCATTCATCGAAGTAAATTGTTCAAACAGAAGTAGCAAAGGCCGGAGGACAGAAAAAAGCTGTGATTAAAATTGGATATATTGGGCATTCTGTGAAACAACTGAACTTTTACAATGTTTTTAGACGAGAATGTAGTTGTGTAAACCTAAAATATCTGATAAGTTTATCAAGATATCGCTTAATTACACAAATGCGCCGATGTGTTTGTCCGCTGCCCCAGCAGCCAACTCGCCTCACCAGCTTTCAGCTGACCGGGTGGTTGAGGTGTGCTAAACCCCGAGAGAACAGCTGACTCCCGGGACATTGTTTTCAAAATCCCGCTGGCATTCCCCAATGCGTGGAAGTTAAACAGATATAATTCAGTCAGAGTCTCTTCTTTTTGCGGATGACGTGGTCCTGCTGGCCCCCTGTACCCAAGACCTACAGCAGGCGCTGGGGCGCTTCGCAGCCGAGTGTGAAGCGGCTGGGATGAAGATCAGCTCCTCCGAGTCCAAAGCCATGGTTCTCGACTGGAAAAGGGTGGCTTGCCCTCTTCAGGTTGGAGAGGAGTTCCTGCCTCAAGTGGTGGAGTTCAAATATCTCGGGGTCTTGTTCACGAGTGAGGGATGAATTGAGCAGGAGATCGACAGACGGATCGGTGCAGCTGCCGCAGTAATGGGGTCACTGTGTCGGTCCGTTGTGGTGAAGAGAGAGCTGAGCCAAAAAGCGAAGCTCTCGATTTACCGGTCGGTCTATGTTTCTACCCTCACCTATGGCCATAAACTTTGGGTCATGACCGAAAGAACGAGATCCCGGATACAAGCGGCTGAAATGAGCTTCCTCTGTAGGGTGGCCGGGCACTCCCTTAGAGATAGGGTGAGGAGCGTGGCCATTCGGGAGGGGCTCGGAGTAGAGCCGCTGCTCCTCCACATCGAGAGGAGCCAGTTGAGGTGGCTCGGGCATCTATACCGGATGCCTCCTGGACGCCTTCCTCGGGAGGTGTTCCAGGCACGTCCCACCGGGAGGAGGCCCAGGGGACGGCCCAGGACACGCTGGAGGGACTATGTCTCTCGGCTGGCCTGGGAACACCTTGGGCTCCCCCCGGAGGAGCTGGAGGAGGTGTCTGGGGAGAGGGACGTCTGGGCGTCTCTGCTGAGTCTGCTGCCCCCGCGACCCAGTCCTGGATAAAGCGGAAGACGACGAGTACGAGATGAAATCTAAAATTAATGTTTGGTTTATTTATTATAATAATAATAATTCTTATTATTATTGTTATGCACTGCAAGAAAACTGATTTAAACTTTGCTCCTTAATATGTTAGTGTTTAAGTTGTTGAAAGCTTTACAAATTATTAAGCAAAAAGTATTTGTCATCAATGTATTTTATCTAGTGTTAGATTTTTATATCTATGAACACAAAAAATATTTTCAACATGTTAAATGGCAGAATAATGAACAAGATCATTAAACAATAACATTTTGAAACAAAACAGAATTATAAGCCATCAGCAATATGTAAAAGGGTAAATAAAAACCGTATAGTCATTCACAGTAGAGACAGCATTATTAACCTTCAGGCTCCATTTGTTCGGCTTCACAGCTCTGCGCCTCACGCTAACACGGTTGCTAGGCAACAGAAGTTACGCTGAGGTAAGAGCAAGAGAAACGCAGACCGACGTAACCCAGCGGCACACTATGCTAATCTGGCATGTTTAGCTAATAGCTACAGGTAGTATAAGTGTTACTGTTTGACCATCATTTGTGTACATGACGCTTCTTATAGATGTTCATTTGACTTGGTGATTGACATCCGCCAAGCTCATGTATGCTGCACTGATCCAGCTCAACATGCCGTAAAGGAAGTTTAACCTGACGTGAAACATAAATCGATGAATCTGTGTTTGATTAATCTGTGGCTGTCCTCAAGGACCTGGATGTGTGACACAAAAAACAGAATTTTGAATCTGAAATTGAATTACAGACCTGAAAGTGAAAGTAGTCAAACTTAATTTTTAATACAACAAAACATTTTAAACGCAAATGAATTCAGTTTAAAACTATAAAATTCAGTTTCAGTTTAGCGAAATTCATTTTCAAACTAATGCATTTAATTTCAAATTACACAGATACAGATTCAGTCTGAGCAATTCAAATTCAGTTTCTGATGGCATAAGTTTCTTCCCATAGTTTACACTTTAAGTGGGATGCATTGTACCTACTCACTTATTATAGAGTACTATGTCAGGAAGCCAGATCAGTTTGGATGGTATGCGCAGTTTTTTGATGCCTTCATATTTGTCTGGGTCCCATCTCAGTCTGTAGTCGTTCCATTCCTATGGAAAGAGCAACTATGTAATCAGCAAACCAAAAATACATTTACAATATTACAGAGTGTTATGAGAAAACTGCAAAGTACCTGAAACAGCCACACATTGGTGGTCATTATCTGCTCCCTCTCATTCTGCAAAAACACAATCATTCATTTTAAACACTGATAAGTATTTCGGCAATATTTTGATTTATTTGTACAACTTTAAGCGTTTTTTTGCACAATACGTGAAAGTTCAACCCAGCATAGTACAGTCTGTCAAATATTTTGATGCCAACAAACCATCTTTTTTAACAGTTCAAACACTGTGTAATTTAGAGTTATTTAACAATATGACTATAAAATTGTTTACTGTCTTTCATGGCAGCTTTTTTCTAAATTTAGGTCAGAATCTGATAGTAGATCATTTGGGGTGTAAGCTGAAAAATACTGAAACTACTGGTTTGTGGTACCTGTGATCTCACATGGACGGACGGACAGACGGACAGATGTTTTGCTCCATGCTAACCTCAGAGGTGAATTATGTATGGACCCCTTTAGTTGCTTCATAAAACCATGAGGGCTTGCATTAAATTAATTATTAAATGAAATGTTTTTGGCCTTCTGATTTCTAAAATCATAGATTTTGTTCAAAGCAGTGTCAAAACTAAACTCAAACGCTGTCTTTTTCATTGAGAGTCAATGGTAGTCGGCTAGAATATACTGCATATTGAACAACAATATATCTAAATCCAGCTAAACATCTTCTGAGCTAGATGTTGGAACATTATCAAATAAAAAAGGGACTGTTGTGAGTAAATATCAAGCCATCATTTATCACATCGCTATTTATTTGACTGGCCTGAACAACAATTTAGATTTGAAGTTTTTAGTACTGTACTTGTATGGGACACAACAAACGTGAAGGAAGGTGCTTTGGTCAAATGAGAAAAAAACTGAACTATTAGGCCTGCATGCATAACACTGTGTGTGTAGGAGGCGTTACACTGCACATCACCCCAGACTTAAAACATGGTGGCAACATCATGTTGTCGGTATTCTTTTCTTCAGCAGGAACAAAACCGCTGGTCAGGGTTTATGGGACGATAAAATGAGCTAAATACAGGGCAATCCTGAAAGAAAACATGTTAGAAGCCTCAAAACACTTAAAGGTGGGGTGAAGGTTCATCTTTCAACAAGACAAGAGCTACAATGGCCTGCTTTTGTTCAAAGCTTATTAAAGATTTCGAAGACCAGACCCATATCCAGTTGAGAATCTGTGAAAAGACCTAATTCACAGATGCTCTCCATCCAATCTGACTGAGCTCTTTGCAAAAATGAACAGGCAGATGTTTCATTCTCTAGATGAGCAAAGTTGGTAGAAATCATTTTGAAATAAAATAAGAACCTTGTGTCACAGGCAAGATAGTCTATCATTGTTTAATTCAGTTTTACAAAAACCTAGATATCCAAATGAAAAATATATATGTTTCTACAAATTCTGTATTACATTATCTAAAGTTCTTGTTCTGGCTTGAGTTTGCAGCCTATCCAAAAATCCAGCGGACTGTATGTTTGTCCTCGACAAGTCAGTCATGTATTACTGGGAAGACTCAAAGAGACGGGCAAGCAGACTCACCCTTGTTCCCACCCAGCGGCAACTCCGAGCTGTCACTTCATCAAACCAGAAAGCCTTTTTACTGAGACATTACGATGCATAATTTGAATGTTTGCATAATCACATCACATGTCCATTTAT
>JAHHUM010000003.1:1695585-1878740 GCA_036173005.1 Crenichthys baileyi | reverse complement strand
CCCCGATTTTAAAAAGGAGTAGGACTGGGAGATCGAGGCCCAACTTGTGCTTCAACTTCAACCGCAACCTCATATGGGTCAGGTGGAGGTATTTCTACAGAAAAGTCCTCACTAAGCATCTCCGGTATTGGCCTTTCAGAGGCAACACCAAGATTGGGATTTCTGAAGGGGATAGTATCTTTTGGCTCAATGTTTCTGTGACTAAAGATGGGATGACCTCTTTCAAAATGGCGGAATGGATTGGGTGGGCTTTTTTCATTAAAATGGGTACCAGCAGTCCTCCCAAGGGAGTAGTAGCCACTTTCACGCTTCTCTCTGTCGTTTTTTATTCCTGGAAGAAAACACAAAATTGATAGATGAGAATGTTGAAAGGGAAATGAGGAAAAAAGAGAAAAACAAGGTAAAGTTCAACAGAAGAGCAAGAACCAGAGATTTCCTGACATAAACAGACATATGAATACAATTAATAGTTTATGTGATGCACTTAACTAGTTAAGGGCTGGACCCCCTTTTACCTTCAGAACTGCCTTACAGATAGGTGTTGGAAAGATTACTCTGAAATTCATGTTGGCGAAATAGCCACATGCATGTGCTGCACTTAGAAGATGCAAATCTCTTGTTGTACCACATACCAAAGTTGGTCTGTTCACTTGAGATCTTGTGACTGTGGATTAAGGATGAATAACATTAAAAAAAAACTTGCAACAAGGCATATTTGTCCACACATTGACTTCACCACATCAAGATGGCTCAGTGCATTGAGTTGCAGTCATATGATTTGGTGATTACCTATTCGTGGCAACAAGCAATTTAACAAGTGTACCTAATAAAGTGGCCGTTGAGTGTATATTGTATTACTGATAATTACTAGTTGACACCTCAGCTGGTGACTGCAGATGAGGATGCGTAGAAAAGGACACCTCCTGTTGTAACTGGATATAGATTGAGAAGTGCATGAAGTCACAGGTGTACTGAGGACTCGGTGTACTGCTTCACACTACAAAGATCAGCCAGTTTTTTTCTCTGACATGAAAGCATCTTGCCAGTCGTGCATCTTGCCCAGCTCTTTTTAAAAAAAATATATCTGCTAAGAATTATGTCAGCAGTTTAATGCACCTGAACCTCTCATAAAGCTGGTGCCACCTCGCGTTTCCTCCATCCAAGCCTGCCGAGGGTTGGCGCGGTGAGGTGGAGGGTTCAGCCGGGTCATGCTGAGTTTGGCAGGGTGACGTCGAATCGGCAAGAATTCGTCGTCAGTACTTACAGAGCAGCTGAACTCTTCACTCTGGTAACGATAACTGTTTGAAAGATTGACATATGTAGACGTGGGACGGTGAGACTTAGAAATAAAGAAAACCAAGGAAGAAGTAAGAAGCACCAGAAAGATTGCAATGAAATGTAATGTTTAAAAAATAGCATTACTTATTTAGCTTCAAACTGATCTTACTACATATGACTACTAAACTGCTAAATCTAACTTAGTAGTACACTTATATTACACATTTAGTCCTAAAATTTTAATTTGCAGCTCTTCCAAATGTCTCCCAATTATAATGATGCTCTCTTACCTGTCTGTGCCGTTGATGTCTTCACAAATATAGAGCCTGCAGTCTGGGCTCAGGATGCACAGAGAGGTCTCCCCATTGCATGTCTGACCTCCACTGACATCACAGTAGCTGCTCACTACTGACAGACTGTCAGAGTCCTCCTGATAGGAAGACAGAGAACAAAATGGACCAATCGTGAAGTTGCAGCACAACCCATCTTGCTCCTAGTCGCAAAGACATTGATCTTAGTGTTCAGAGAAGCTGGGTCTTCAAGGTAAGGTTAAATAAACAGGTGAGATGAAGATGATGGGATAAAATCCAAAAGTACAGATGAGTAAAAAGCTAACAACCCCACATATTTCTGACTGACCTCATCTCGTAGAATTTGGTAGAGATTCTCCTCTCAGTCCTCTCTGACAGACGGTCACATGTTCACGCTGCTAATTGATCAGGGTTACACGTCTGTAACTTGATCAGACTTGTGGTTTTCCTCATTAATTTTTCAACATCCTTTTTTTTTGCTTAAACTATTTTCTTAAACTGCACTGTGTCCAAAATGATCAAAAACTATCTGTCAGAAAGTGCTGTTTTCTAAGAAAGGACAATTCAGATGGAGAAAGTGGCTCTATTAGTGTAAAAATGCCCATGATACATAAAAAAAAATAATCACAAGAGGTGTCATTTTGTTATGAAATCCAAAACAAACAAGGCCGGTTTACAGCTTTAATCCTGCTAAAACCTACTGTACATTGCACCACTTTCTAAGAAGCTACTGTTTCCCTGGAGGCCAGTAAGTGATCCAGCTTCATTCATTTATAATAGGAACCACAGCTACCACATTCACCCACGTTATTAACTCTGCTACACTGAGTCTAATTTGTACTAAAAAGCAACAGATTCCTGCAGGATCCCGTTACCTGTTTTCATGTTTGCTGTAAATTAAGGGTACTTTCATATTTGCTCACTGAACAAAACATGCTTTTAGGTTCAACAATTTCTTTGGCTTTGTGTTAGATCTTTGAAGTTTTAAATTTAAGCAATACATTATTTTGTTTTTCATCTAACCCTACCTTTCTGAAATTTTCTGCTGCCTTGACCTCTGACCTGAAAAGAGACTCTCCTGCCAAGCTTTCCTCCTATCCAAACTAATCCCATCAGTCGGCACCTGTTGTACTCTTGTTTTGCACAAAGCATGTCTTGTCCAGGTTACCCAGCTTCCTTTCTTACCTTGCTGCTGCTGCTGCTGGTGTCTCTTTCCTCTGCCTGAGATGAGATTGGCGTCAGCAGCACTCTCTTGCTCGACCCGATCCCATTTCCGAATTCAGGGCTTTTGCCAATTATATTTCCATCCTCAGGCAGGGGTTTCTGTTGAGGCTCTAGCTCGGTTCTTTCCCCTGCACTTGTGTGTAGGTGCCTCTGGCGCAGGCACTCGTGGCAGCGGGAGGGGTCAAAGATATTGGGTTGGAACTTAGGGCATGTGGGCTCATCGCTGGATTGGGACATGGTGAGTCCGGAGGGGGAGCCTGCTTGATCATTGCAATGATGCAATGATCATTGCAAACAATGTTCCCTTAAAAGAAAATGTGAAACATATAGACAAATAAAACAGCAAGACCAAAATTTGAATAATCTGAAATCATTTGGTATTTTCCCTCAGGAATGAGATATGAAATATCTTCTTACATGACTGTAACAACTTTCGTTTTACACCTGTTCTGATAGTGGCTGTGCATTATTGCAGACAACGCAACAGCTTAGAATAATAAAAAGAATGATTAATTTTCATGGTTCATCTACAATCTAAGACAAAACCTTTAAGCTGTGAGAGAACACCAAAGAACAAATATGCTTGAGCACCGCCGGTGCTAAAAGCATTGCTGTAAGACACAACGTGCTTGAATTCAGCAAAATTTACAAAGTCTCTTAGAAAAAGTTTAAAATTAAATTTAGTTTGCTAGAAATTTTGCATCCAACCAAGAGAATAAGAAAGAAAATATAATTACCAGACCAGAGGGGCTGCTGCTGTTTGAATTTGAGGATAAACTTCTCATCAGACCCCCACCAAGAACATAGCTCCCAGTCCCCATGCCCTCTACCATCCTGGGCTGGCAAACATCGGATCGATCCGATTGGCTGCTCTGAGAGCGGGTGACACTGGAGCATCCATGACCGCCATGGTGGATCTCGTTTATCGCACCACTGATCCTGAAGCCAATGCGAGCCCAGAACCAACATGGAACCAGTGGCCCCACTGGTTCCTGCATTGGGGCAGCTGTATTAAATATCATGGGCTTTAGAAAGCAAAATGAAACGCTCGGCCAGGTGACAGCTGGCATGTGCTGGCTCGGGTTAACGTAAATAAGTAAACACTAGTGAGTTAGGGGTATTTAACGTACATTACAGATACATGCTGAGCTGTAAACGTTGCTCTAAAGCTGGGAACCTTTTAAAATACGCACATACTAAGGTATTACTGAGCTTTAAGGAAATACAAAGCTAAGGCTCTATTTCCTGATGCAACAGAGAGGATGCTGACTACAGCATCAGGTTTCCTAATTAAACAATAGAACACAGAGGAACAAAATCCCAAGGAGAACAAACACTTTATTTGACATATGACATATTTACTTTACTCAAACTGTAAACATATACAGTAAGATGTGTGTATTATAAAAAACAGAACTTCAAAATAGAAAATGGGAGAATATAGCTCAACATCACCATCCTGCTTAAACACAGAATCACATAAAATGTCACATTATTTCAGAGGACGAAGCCTACGTTAGCTTTGTACACACACTATTTTAGTCTAGATGATGCATCTTCTTTCCTGTCTGTCTACGTCTCTGTTTCTTGCTGGTCTTCCCGCTTCTATGTACACCCTCTGTGACACCAGGTCTCTTGTCTGTCCGACGTCCTCGTCTGTCTCGACCTTCCTGCTTCCCTTTCCTCTTCCGCTTGCTGGTGCATGTGCTGAGCGCTGTCGTAAGGGAGCGGATCCTGCAGCGGGGAATAGAGAAAAGAATAGAGTTGGACTCAGAGAGGGCAGGTAGAAACAGATTGACGATTACACAATGATTTTGGTATTAAGGAACAAAAAAGGAAAAACAATAGTCTGAGTAGGTGCAATCAATGTGTGGCAGTGCACTCTTGAAATGACATAAAAAGGTTAGTTCTACCAGGTACCAAAAGTATAAAGCAGCGAATCATCATCAAAGAATGGGTCAGTTCCTATTACCAAGGTTTTTATCAAAAGCAAGTTTTAAATATCATCCCCATCCTACAGTCTGAATTCCCCAGTAGATGATAAAGTGCTGGAGTGACACTGTAGAACCTAACTCCCACTTGTTGCTGCGCAATGCTGGTCAGCTACCTGAAAGTAGGCTACTACGATTGTCACTTGGTTAAAAGAAAAACTCAGTAGTTTGTAAAGACTTCCAGTCATAAAAAACAGTCATGTGTGGAAACTGTTGGAGCACCATCCATCACTCTTATTCAGTAACTCTGTTTTAAAACTACAAGCTACGGGTGGCATGTCTGTTGAGCACCTGACTGTAGGCTTACTAATAGAGCAGACAGCCCAACATATTAACCAACTATCAGTGGGTTATATTTGTGTTACTTTACAAGTAGCAGGACAATGAAAAAAAGCATTTTATACAAAATGAGCTCCTGAAACCAACTAATTAGCCTATTTAACTGGTGTTTATTCTATATTTTGCTTAAATCTATAAAACCAAATAAAAAAATACATTAAAACTATGATTATGAATATGTTATTTCATTTTGACAATTGCTGCTTCTCTATTTTCAACTTTTTGAGTAAATACTGTGAATCCATGGTGTTCTCAGCAGGTTGCTATAGCGCGATAGTCTGGCTCTTTCGTACCGCTGGCAGATTTAGATTTAAATTTATTTTCATTCAACCAAGAAGTTTGGTTCTAACTGGATATAAACCAGGTATTTCTCAAAAGGTAATAAAAATGTAACGTATCAGGTAAAAAAACAAAACATTTATTTTTAATTACATTTTATTTAAAAAATGCCACGACAGAAATATTGATATATTTCTTCATAATCAGTGGGGACATTTTTAATGGTATTACAGCAATCAATCTCTTTTTATGATTGCTGAACAACGTTTTGCATTGTTTTACGGATATTTTGATTATTATCTTGTAGCTCTTTGAGGTTAGGAGGCCTCCTTGCCATCACCCTAATCTTTAGCTCCCTCCACCACATTCAAGTCAGGACCACTCCAAAATGATAACAAAATGATATTACTTTAAACCCAAATCTGCCAGGGGTGTGAAGAATTTTAACCATAGCTCCATCCAGCATCTATGACCAACTTCAATCTCTCTCTTAAGCCTAACTGTGTATGACAAACAGTAGTTGTTATGCTTACTGAGGCTCAATTTTGGAGAGAAAATAAACGTACTTTTTGTTCATGATCATATCCCTCGGCTTTTTTGGCATTGCATGCCTTTTTACTTCCTCCTCCTTATCTTTGTCCTCGTTCTCTCCATCAGCCTTCAAATCAGAAACCAATCTGTGTTAGCGACCTTACAATAATCACAAGAATTTCTGCGATACTGAGAACATTTACATCACTTGCTGCTGGTCCGAGCAGGTGAGGTCCTGAGAGGTCTAGATCATTAATGGTTGTCACGGTAACGGTGTGGTTTGGGTGATCGTACTGAACGGACTCTGTGGTGCTGATTACTGCATCTTCAAGCTCGTCTTCGGCATCAGCTGCAGGATGGAACACAGACAAGAAGAAAGTCGTGTGTGACCAGAAAAAAAAACATTATAAGTTGCAGACTTCTTTTAAAACTCACCAAGAGCTTCTTCCCTCTCCTTCAGCATCTTCATATATTCCTTATGGCGCTGAAAAAAACACAATAAAAGTTGACAAGCTGCACAGCCGACCTGCTGCTTTTTTACTGGTAATTTTTTTGTTTGAGTTTTTTCTTTTACACTTACTTCTTCTCTGACCCTGTTCTGCTCTTCCTTTATTTTCTTTTTAATTTCTACCACCGCTGCTTTCCTCCTTTCTAGCTTTCGCTTATGGAAACCAGTCAGATAGTCCCTGACAGAGGATAGGAAGAACAAAAACATAAAGCGAATAAAGAAAATAACATTGTTTAAAGATGCTGCATCATCTAATGGGTTTTAACGTAACCATTTTAATTTTATCACTTATTTTCCACAAACGATTATTTTGAGTTAATGTTTACAAAAAAACAGGATTATCTTGCTATCATGCTAGGCTAACATGCTAGCTACCTGGCTAACAGCTCCAACACCTGCAGCCTGTGACGTCACCTCTACTCACTGTCTGTCTTTGTCGTCAAACATTACGACGCATTTGTTTTCTCTTTTCTTCGAACCGGGCTTGAATTTGGCCTTTTTTGACGCGGCATTGTTATGTTTTTGGTTTCTCATGCTGTACACGTGAGTTCCCGGACTTCTAACGTTCCGTCGTTCAAATGTGTCCGATAAGGAACACGCACATGTAAACCTTTGGCCCACCTTTGGCCCGCCATGTAAACCAATGGCAAGAAGATTAATCAAAATAGTATGTTGTAAAACATATTCAGTACACTCAAATTAATGAAAGTTATGACATGTAGTTTCTTATTTTTTTCTTACCAGCCTATCCTTAATCCTAACCCTTAACTTATTTAGAAAAACCATCTAGTCCTTACAAGGACTTAATATTAAAGAACAACGAACACACGACATACAACACAGGTAAATTATAAATAACTACAATAACCAGTTGTCTTAGGACTGCTTTACCTTCAGGTTATTCCTTGCAAAAATCCCAGATGGGCACAAACTTCATCCCAGACTCTGCAGGCTGCTTTTATCATGTTAAATTAAAATCTATAAATATAATATTAAAGTTCATCCAACTATAATAAAAAACATACAAGTATGAGTTGTTTGAGTCTGCAAGGAGAAAACTTTTTTTTTAAAGGCAAAATACCAGAAAGATTTCAACATGCCTTAGGTTTATACATTTTTATTAATGCAAACTACAAACCATCTGGGAACATGTCATTTAAACAGTGTCACGCCTGAGACATTTGGCCAAAATCCCCTGAAGTGCATTTGGTGTAAACCAAAAACACAAACACCTCACACCAACTGTTTAGCATGTTGGTGGAGGTGTGAGGATTAGGGTTTTTATTTTAACTCTAAGCATCCTACCGTCTACAAGTCACACATAAATGGAGGCACATATCTTAAACAGTGGAAGCTTGGCTCAAACTGGGTCAGGAACTGAAATTTTTCAGTGAAATCTGATATATTTGGTCCATGTGCATCATTTAAAACAAAAATCATCCAACTTTACACAACTGTTCTGAGGTTAACACTTGAACTCATACTTGCCAACACCCACCAGAGTCAAACGGAGTGAAACATGTTCTTTCTCCCTCTTCAGCTTCAGTTTTCAGTGCCTCGCAAAAAGCATTCATTAGCCTTGAACCCATTCACATTTTGTCCCGTTATAGCCTCAAACCTCAGTGTTTTGGAAATTGATTTTTTTAAATAAAAAAAAGATCTGAAAGTGTGTCATACGTTTGCATTCAGTCCCCTTTATTCTGACAGACCAAAATGAAAACCTAATTAATCACACAGGCAGTGCGTTCTGCTGTTTTATTAGGAAACATATGGGAAAAAACAGTTCAAACAATAAAACATCTTGAAAGAAAAAAACATAAAAGTAAGACATACAACAATAGAAAACTCTCTAACAATACAACGTCAGCTGAAACTTCACCTTTTTTATCCGTTTACCAGTCTGGGAAGCTAAATATACACTGTAAAAGATTTCCAGTGCTAATTAAAGATTAGTCTCTTTTCCATAAAGCCAGAGTCCTTGAATTTCCTATCTGTATGCCTTTATATCTAAGAAAAAAATGACATTATCTGCTTGAAAGAAGTAAGACTTTCATACCAAGCTTTAAGTCTGGACAACCTTTGTATAAAAACAATAAAAACATTTTGCTTTTAGTTTTTGGCCCTACGCTGGTTTTACAGATACAAAACAATAACAAAGCTGCAACATTGACCCCCAAAAGCCTTTATCTCACACAACCATTAAATAAGATATCCAGAGCAAAGAAACGTAAAAGTTCTGCTTCATGTTGATAATTACAAGTAAAAAGCTAACTGAACAAAGAATTCGAAAAGATACAACTTGTCGATCTTTTCCAAAATGATACAACATAAGAAAATATTTTTTACATGACATAAAGGCTGTTTTGCTTGAGAGCTTAACATTATAGATGGACCTCACTTCCAGGGAAAGACAACGCATTGCGGTGTACAAACCACTACAATGCTACGCCACCAGGACTCATTTGGGATGTGCTTCGGGCTTTTTTCAGACAGATGCAGCAGGAAGCCAGATTTGCTCTGAACCACCTGTAAGCTGGTGGCGTTTTGCCTGTCGCCGCAGTAGCAGAACACTTTGTGTTATCTGTGACATTCCTAAAACCTTTGTTCGCGGCTACAGCCGGAGAGTGAGAGCTGTTGGTAGGCTCAGACAGTTGACCTTGCACTTTGGTGAGCCGTTCTGGATGTACATCGCCTCAAGAAGAAACAAAGAATATCATCTTTTTTTGTATTCTGTTTATCTGTGTACAACTTATATACAATTACATCATCATATAATCTGCATATTCCTGCCTTTGTGTTAAAAAAAACAAAAAACAAAACATAAAAACTATTTTTGAGCCATGGGTCCTACCCAAATCACACAATTACCAGTGCTCTTTGACATTTGGGAGCATATCATGATCGCATTTCCTGCAAATACGACATTAATTTGTTTACGTGTCGTGCTGCTGGATCCCGTATTCCAAGTAAAGCAGTTCAGCAAAGTGACGTAAGGAGAGGATTTTAATAAACTGAAGCCTCACTTCCGATCATGGAGTCTAATTTCCGGCTAAATCTCTGCGTTTTCCTGTGTTGATCTGTGATACAGTGCTGGCACTGTACAGTGTTTGAGGTAGATAAGACGCACTACTCAGCACTGCACGGTTAAAACAAGCTGGTCTGCATGCCTTTTCCCCTCTCTGCTCTAGAATACGATGAGGAAGCTTGGAAATTAAAAGGAAACAGTAAGCAGTAATTCAACCAGTCATCAGCGTGTGCCAATAACAGTTGAATGACTTTATCTCCTAAAACTCATCTGCAATGCATTAATTTAAACAGCTGTTAGGCAATGGTTCCTTTTCCTGTTTTTTGAACCTCTTAGGATTATTCCGCTGAATCCACTGGAGCAAAAAAGATGCTAAATTGTGATGTAATTTCTTATAATTTCTGAATATGGTAGAGGAATGAGTTTCAATGAGCCCCAATCTGAAAGGAGGCTGCCAGTACCACTAATGGCCAGACGGTGTAGCCATAGCACTGTAACAATTTGAGCAAGGATTGGATTAAAAAACGCCAGGCAAGCCTACATTTCACCCAGGTTGGATCCTTCTGTTTTGGACTACGTGCAAAAAATGACCAGCTGTGTTACTAATCCATGTCAACATTTACTCTATTCTTGAAAACAAAGTTACAGAGGTGGTTGTTGCACTGTGCGCCTTTAGGAAGCAGCGATGGTGGTGCCCCCGCTGAGGCGCAGCAAGATCTGTTGGCAGTCCTGCACCGACCGACGGTCCCCCACTCGTTCTAGTGTGCGCTTGGCTTCGGCCAGCAGGCGAGCTCTGTGGCCCGGTGGGGTCAGCAGAGGCATGGGCAGGTGGCGGCAGGCGAGAAGAATGGCGTGAGCTCTCTCCCTCTCACCTACAATGCACTCACCGTCTGATGGCAGCAGGAAGCAGAGAGGAGAGAAAGTTAGTTAGTGGTCGATATATGTACAGTGCCTTCCACTTTTTCATTTTTTGTCACGTTACAACTACAAATGTCAATATTTGCACCGTTATGTGTTACACCAACACAAAGCAGGGGATAACTGAATCAGAAGGGAAATGATACATGGTTTTCAACACTTTTTACAAACAAAAATCCCAATATAAAAAAAAAACATCCCCACAGCATGATGCTGCCACCACCTTGTTTCACTTCAAAATAATGAACTACTTTGTGTTGCTTTATCACATAAAATCCCCATATAATCCACTCAAGCTTGTGGCTAAAGGAGACTAAATGTGAAAAAGGTTTAAGGGGAGTAAATACATTAGCAAGTAACCGCATCTTGTTAAAAATTGGTTATCGCATCAAGAGCAGAGAGAAAGACTACAGAGGAGGTAATTATATTCCATCAGCAAAGTTGAAAGCTACACTCAGAGCTACCCTTCTGTGTGGATTTGACTCTGTGGGGATCCTGAGGTGTGCGCTTGTAATTAACGTGTAAATGAGTCTGCGTACCCGCTGAATAGGAGCTGTGTGTCCTGCGCCGCAGGTTGTGCTCCAGTAGCTGGTGGGTCCTCGTTGGACTGGCTCCAGCTATCAGCCGCACCGTGGTCTCATGAAGGAAAACCTGAGGAGAACAAAATGAAGACAGAAAGATCCACTTCGACTGAGTTTTTATCAGGTCTTTTTGGGACAACAATGAGTCCCTGTTCTCCTTGATCACCAAGCTTGACGTAGAGTGGGTATATTCATCTATAGGAAATTAAACCCTAACCCTAAGGGGAAAAAAATCGAGCTGTGAGACTGTGGGGATGATTATTTAGCTTCACGGTGAACAATGAAGACTAATCTTGGGCATGAATTTCAGCTATGATAACTTACTAATTTTAGCAAATTTCATACATCACTGTGAAGATCTCTCCTTCAGGGAGAAATAAACATATGGAGCTTGATCTATCCACATGGATACCTTGTGTTGTGCCTGTCTGTAGCACTGGGTGAGCCTCCTGAGGGCGCTTAGGTCCCTCTGGAAACCGGCCAACTGGGATCCAGGAGCAGGACCAGGTTCTCCGTTACTGCTGGCTCCTCGCTGCCATAAACTGGTCCTTAATGTCAGCAGCAGATCACAAACAAGAAGCTCCACCCCCTTGGAACATTAAATATGCAAATCAGTAATACTTTAGAATGAGTCTGATTGAAATTTGGGAAAAGAAACAAGAGGTGTGAGGAGAATCTGATCACCTAAACTTCAACCAATCACCTGCAACCAACCCAGCATACACGGCAGAAATCAAGCAGCCATTGTGTTACTGATTTTCAGAGCAATGAACTGTTAAACTGGCGGGGCGTGTAGCAGGTGCGTGTAGATCGGAGAGGCCTCTGTACTGCACTGCAGAGACATTGCACTCGCATTCAGGATCATGCAATGCAACTACAATGCACCACAGCCACCTCTTTCCACCCACACTGCGCACACACACAGCCCCACGGCAGCCTGTCCTCACAATCACTGAGCATGCAGTAAATTTGTGTTGGTGCATCAGAAGAAGGAATAATCAGAAGCAAAACATGCACTATACGGAAGAGGACAGGGGATCAACTCTAAACCCCTGTAATCACAGAGTAAAGCTTAAATCTCAAGCAGGGTAAAGTCTTTGAAGAGTTCCTCATGAAATCTGTCCACTGTACCTTGTTGAGCCAGTTCCCAGACTGGGCGAGTGGCACGGAGATGCTGGAGCGCAGGTATCCACTGGCTCTGTCACAGTGAGAGAGGCAGGCCACCACTCCGTCTCCTTTCAGAGTAGACAGGCTCATCTGAACCACCTTACAGAGCAGGAGCACAGCTTTGGGCAGAGGGTGGCTAAAACGGGAGATGAAGACATTAGGTGCTTCTCCTCAGGTTTGTGATTTGAGGCTTTGTAAATGAAAGAAATAGGAGAACAACTGAGTTCATTTCTTTTCAGACATTTTTCGTGTTTAAAACCAGCTGCCTCTCTGGTATTTGTACAAGTGCCTTAAATGTTTGAATGGCACATGTTCCTCTTGGACTGCTGCTACAGTGTTGGCAATTACCTCTCTAGGCCCTGTGCCACAAGTTCAACACAGAAGGGTTCCTACCCCATATCTTCCAAACCTAACCTGATAGAAGCTGTTACTTAGTGAAGGCGACCCAATTTGCCATTTCTAGCATCAGGGAGCATCAAAGAAAAAAAGTGTGTAAAAAGCTATTTAAAAAGAGACAATTTTCTATGGTAACACATCAGCTGTTTATTCAGCCTGCTGCTTTTAAACAAGAACAAAGGGGACAGATATTAATATTACAGCAAAGCTGCTCCGTTTTATCCTGTCAATGTGTAAACTTTGATCTGTCATGGGACTCGCTGGATCTGGAAATGATGGCAGCCTTTTGGAAGTCTTGACATTAGGGTCAACATCCTCCAGGGAATTCACAGGGAGACTGAGCTCTATAATTACGCTAATCCCTGTTATATAGGACATTTTATTATGTCACCTCTGTCATCATTTTATTCTTGGTTTTAATATAGTAAAATCCCTTTTTACTCAAGACCTGGGTCACAGCATCTTCTGTCTCACTCACACAGTGTGACGTCGTCTCTTCTGTAACATGAATCATTAACATGACGGCTTCTGTGTTGTCACAATAAATGTGTTGATCTGACATCTATCAATAAATCACAACTTTTCTTCACTAATATTAAATCAAACACCCTTGTGTTAAGGGAACACATATTGTCTCATATGGTAAAACTGATTAAATTTAACTGACCTTTAAGATGAGCAAAAAATTACTGGGCAAATATCGTCTTGAATATGAGATTAGCTTTCATTTTCAATGTGGAGGGGTTATTTGCACAGGGTTTCACTGCATTAGTCAGTTTTTAGTCAAGTAATCAGCAACGGTTCTGTATCCCTGGATGAAGTGTTTCATTTTACTCTGAAGTAGTATGAAGCAGACAGAAGTTAATTATAGCTTTTTGTTATGGACGATCAGAGCTTTAGAATATTGGAGGTTGAAAATCAGTCACAAAAATCTCTGATTGGTGCTTCTCTATATTTAGGTTGTTGGTAAAATCTTGGTAACGACTTAGTTTTTTTTAAAGCACTTACTCAAGAATGAGCAGAGCCCTCGGCATTCGCTCTGCTTCTGCCAAAAGGGATCTCACTGCAGCATCATCACCCTGCAGCCAATGAACCGCTGCCTTCAGGACCAGAGCCCACCATCGACTCACCGGGTCGCCCACTGGCAATGAAGAAACGAATGGAGGAATATTAAAGGACACACAGTAATTTCTTGTAACATCCAATCCATTTTATTTATAAAGCAAATCTAAAAATTGTTTAAACCAAAGTGCTGTACTGAAACCAATTCACACTGTGTCAAAAGCCACTGAAAATAGATGTGTTTTTAAGAGAGACTTACAAACAGTAAGAGAAGAGGCCTGTTTGATATTTAATGGCAAATTGTTCCATAATTTTGGTCACAACTTAAAAGGCTCTATCTCCTCGGAGTTTCTACCTAGTTTTTGGTACAGTCAATAGAAGCTGTTCGGATGATATAAGAGCCCTTGGTGAAACATAAGACTGAAGCAAATTTTGAGAGGTATGGAGGAGCAAGGCCATTTAGACATTTAAAAGCTAAGAGTAGTATTTTAAAATCAATTCTTTGGTGCACAGGCAGCCAGTGGAGTGAAGGCATAGTTGGAGAGATATGTTCGTGTTTGTGTGTTCCTGTTAAAAGACGACCAGCAGCATTATGGACCAGTTGAAAGCGTGAAAGAGAGGCCTGGCTGATCCCAGTATAAAGTGAGTTACAGTAATCTAGATGAGTTTCGATAAATGCATGGATTATTATCTCAGGCTCATGGTTTGACAAGACTGGTTTTAGTTTCGCTACCTGACGTAGCTGAAAGAAACGTTTCTGCAATACACTGCTGACCTGTTTACTGAACTTGAAGCCTGAATCCAGCGTTACACCAAGATTTGTAACCTGTTGCTTGACAAATGGTTCCAGATCACCAAGGTTTGAAAGAGGGGTGCGTGAATTACTATTGTGGCGGAATAAAATCACTGTTTTCTTGTCATTAAAGCTCAGAAAATTCATAGCCATCCATGCTTTGATATCATCGAGGCACTTTAGGAGAGGTTGGATGGTGCTTGGACTGTTTGGCTTTCTAGGGAGGTAAATCTGGCAGTCATCCGCATAACAATGAAAGGAGACGCCATGATTTCTCAAGATTGACCCTAATGAAAGAAGATGCTAAGAAAAAAGGAGAGGGCCAAGGATTGAACCTTGAGGCACTCCGCAAGAGAACGGTGCTGATTTGGACTTAAACTTTTCGGTGTGAACACAGAAACTTCTGTCCTGCAGGTATGAACAAAACTAATCTAATGCAATTTAATCCCCACCCATTGTTCCAAACGGGATATCAGAATACATGGTTGTAACTTTGTGGATGAGTCTTTAGCTGTATCAAGATGTACTAAGGTTTCACTTTCATCCTCATATTAATATTTATCACGACTAAGGCTTCTACGGTTTTCTATGCATGCCATTCAAACCTGAATTGGTGGTGTGACTGGGAGGAGTCGAGAAGGGGGTTGGAGGGGAAGGAGAGTCTTCAGTGCAGCTGTTCAACAACTCTAGAAACTCCAGGGCACTGGAGAATTCCCTGGAGAAGCAGCAGAGTTATTAGACAACACAATAATACATAAACAATAAATCATAGAGCGTGAGCTCCCTGACGGAGAGATGAAATATCTAATTTTCTCACCCCAAGTTGTTCTTGCAGCCGCCTGCATCAGAGTCGCTCTGCGGCTGGATGAGTGTGTGAACAGCTCTTTCCAACAGCTTTCTGCAGAAACACTGGTGCAGCTGGGCGATGGGGTCGGCTGCAGAAAGTAAGAGAACAAGGGAGTGTAAAAACAAAACATTACACTGGCGGAAAAAAGAAGGCCTGGAAAGTCACAAAGTAGCAAACCTGGGTCTCTTTGAGAAGTAAACACTTCATCGATGCCGTCTGATTTCACCGACCAATCACAGCTTAGGAAAAACTGACGCCCCAGGGGAGTGAAGAGCCAGCGCAGACAGTCGGGGATCTGCTTGGTCTCCGACTGGTTGGCCACGCTCTCAGCACAACCAATAAGGTATCCCTGGGAGACAGACAAACAGAAAACTATGTTCCTGTCTGGTTTTTGTTACAGTAGCACAACAGCAACAGAAGACTAAAGAAGACACTTACAGACAGAAAAGTCAGATGGTGACCCAGGACGGTGCGCAGGGCTGTTGCTGCAGTGACATAAATCTGAGCAAACTGAGCTGGGGCCATCTTGCCTTGGGCGCTCTCGCTGAGGTTGACAGCACTCAGAGACAGAGACAAAGCCCACAGGCTGCTGCGCTGAGGCAACTTTCCTACAGAGGCAAGAAAAAAAACATACAATTATCCCCTCTGGACACTTCTGACTGTCAGGCATAAACTGTTGCCAGCCGAATTTGAGTTGACTTTGTTCCCTGACCCGTGAGCTGCAGCTGGCTCAGCTGATGATAGACCAACGCTGCATCTTTTGCACTCGTCTTCGCCTCTTCTCCCTCGTACTTCCCCCCAACCTGGTGGACCAGCCAGCCAAAAGGCACTGGACGATGCAGACAGTAGCGTATCAAATTCCAGGAGAGGGAACAAACCAGGTCCAGACCGCTTGAGGGAAGAGCTCTTGTCAAGACGGAGAGACAAGTCTCTAAGCTGGCCATCGCTGCTGTGTAATCTCCCTGCAGGAGAAAACACGTGGAACGAGATGCTCAGTAATCAGCACAGAGAAAAGTGGATGGTGTCATGACTCAAACATGAAAAAGGATTTGAGCACATGCTAAAAATAAAAACCACACGGGGAGCAGGAAAGCTATATTGAGACATCAAAACAGAAACAGTAAAGCGTTTCTGGGTAGGTGGAATAAATTCAACCTAAACCTCCATGTAAAACTCAAGCGTTAGAAAAAGAGAGATCTGCAGTGCTTTACAAAACACTTGAACTTTTTTACATTTTGTCACAAAGTTGTTTTTTCAGAGACAGGAAAACACAAAGCAGTGCATGATGTTCTCTGCTGTTATTTGCATTTTTTTGTAAATAGTCTGCTGTTTTTATGCACTGTTATACATTTTGTGCATTTTGTACAATTTCAAAGCATATTCATGTGTTAAATGTGTTGAGTGGTGCAAACACAGTGACTCAATGCAAAAGATTTGCAGCTGTAATTGCAGCAAAAGCTGTTATACATATTGACTCAACAGAGCCAAATACAAACGCAAGCTACCCTTTCAGGCGTTTTAGGTTTTCATTTGTAAGTCACAGAAATGTTAAGAACAATGTATCATTTTTTTTCCACTTCACGGAAATGTACTAATTTGTGTTGGTTTTATCACAAAATCCCACAAAATTGTTTAAGAGGTGAATACTTCTGCAAAGCCACATTAAATAAAGTAGTGAGAACTTTTTACTCGTACTTGTAGTCTTCCGCTTATCCGGAACCAGGTCGCGGGGGCAGCAGACTCAGCAGAGACACCCAGACGTCCCTCTCCCCAGACACCTCCTCCAGCTCCTCCGGGGGGAGCCCAAGGCGTTCCCAGGCCAGCCGAGAGACATAGTCCCTCCAGCGTATCCTGGGCCGTCCCCTGGGCCTCCTCCTGGTGGGACGTGCCTGGAACACTCCTGAGGGAGGCGTCCAGGAGGCATCCGGTATAGATGCCCGAGCCACCTCAACTGGCTCCTCTCGATGTGGAGGAGCAGCGGCTCTACTCCGAGCCCCTCCCGAATGGCCGAGCTCCTCACCCAATCTCTAAGGGAGTGCCCGGCCACCCTACGGAGGAAGCTCATTTCAGCCACTTGTATCCAGGATCTTGTTCTTTCGGTCATGACCCAAAGTTCATGGCCATAGGTGAGGGTAAGAACATAGACCGACCGGTAAATCGAGAGCTTTGCTTTTCGGCTCAGCTCTCTCTTCACCACAAAGGACCGGCACAGCGCCCCCATTACTGCGGCAGCCGCACCGATCCGTCTGTCGATCTCCCGCTCCATTCTTCCCTCACTCGTGAACAAGACCCCGAGATACTTGAACTCCTCCACTTGAGGCAGGAACTCCCCTCCAACCTGAAGAGGACAAGCCACCCTTTTCCGGTTGAGTACCATGGCCTCTGACTTGGAGGAGCTGATCTTCATCCCTGCCGCTTCACACTCGGCTGCGAATCGCCCCAGCGCATGCTGTAGGTCTTGGCTAGAGGGGGCCAGCAGGACCATGTCATCTGCAAAAAGAAGAGACAAAATCCACTGGTCCCCAAACCAGAACCCCTCCGGCCCTTGGCTGCGCCTAGAAATCCTGTCCATAAAAGTTATGAACAGGACCGATGACAAACGGCAGCCCTGCCGGAGTCCAACATGCACCGGGAACAGGTCCGACTTAGTGCCGGCAATGCAGACCAAACTCCTGCTCCGCTCATACAGGGACCGGATGGCCCCTAATAAAGGGCCCCCGATTCCATACTCCTGGAGCACCCCCCACAAGGCATCACGAGGGACACAGTCGAATGCCTTCTCCAGGTCCACAAAACACATGTGAACCGGTTGATGAAAGAGTCCAACCCCGAGTCCCCAGCCTCTGTTTCCACCAGGGAATGCGTGAAGGCAGGATTGAGGAGATCCTCGAAGTACTCCTTCCACCGCCCAATAATGTCCCCAGTCGAGGTCAGCAGCCTCCCACCCCCACTATAAACACGGGTTTGGCGAAGTGCTTTCCCCTCCTGAGGTAACGGTTTGCCAGAATCGCTTCAAGGCCAACAGGTAGTCCTTCTCCATGGCCTTACCGAACTCCTCCCAGGCCCGGGTTTTTGCCTCTGCCACAGCCCGGGCCGCAGCACGCTTGGCCTCACGGTACCCGTCAGCCGCCTCAGGAGTCCCACAAGCCAACCACAGCCGATAGGACTCCTTCTTCAGCTTGACAGAATCCCTTACTGCCGGTGTCCACCTCCGGGTTCTGGGATTGCCGCCGCGACAGGCACAGCAGACCTTACGGCCGCACCTACGGGCAGCAGCATCGACAATAGATGCGGAGAACATGGTCCACTCGGACTCTATGTCTCCAACATCCCCCGGAATCTGGTCAAAGCTCTCCCGGAGGTGGGAGTTGAATACATCCCTGGCCGAGGGCTCCACCAGACGTTCCCAGCAGACCCTCACTATGCGCTTGGGCCTGCCAAGTCTGTCCGGCTTTCTCCTCCTCCAGCGGATCCAACTCACCACCAGGTGGTGATCAGTGGACAGCTCAGCCCCTCCCTTCACCCGAGTGTCCAAAACATGCGGCCGAAGGTCTGATGATACGACAACAAAGTCGATCATTGACCTCCTGCCTAGGGGGTCCTGGTGCCAAGTGCACTGATGGACACCCTTATGCTTGAACATGGTGTTCATTATGGACAATCCGTGACTAGCACAGAAGTCCAATAACAAAACACCACTCGGATTCAGCTCGGGGAGGCCATTCTTCCCGATCACGCCTCTCCAAGTGTCACTGTTGTTTCCCACGTGGGCGTTGAAGTCCCCCAGCAGAATAATGGAGTTCCCTGGGAGGGGCCCTATCCAGCATCCCCGACAGGGACACCAAGAAGGCCGGGTACTCCGCACTACCGCTCGGCCCGTAGGCCGAAACGACAGTCAGAGACCTCTCCCCGACCCGAAGACGCAGGGATGCGACCCTCTCATCCACCGGGGTAAACCCCAACACGAGACGGCTGAGCTGGGGGCAACAAGCAAACCCACCCCAGCCCGCCGCCTCTCCCCGTGGGCCACTCCAGAGTAGAAGAGAGTCCAGCCCCTCTCCAGGAGATGGGTTCCAGAGCCCACGCTGTGCGTGGAGGTGAGCCCGACTATTAGAACTTTTACTAGGTCATCTTAAAAAGGTCATGTCTGAGAAGGGTCTTTAACTCCTTTGCCTCTCCTCCTGTTCTCTACTCACCCTGTTGAGATGTAGGTCTGCTTGTTTGCGGTGCCTCCAGAAGGATACAGATTTGGGCGAGTGAAGGGGTGTTACAGGCTCCCACAGGTACAGCACCCTGACACAGCCCCACAGCGCCCCCACTCCACTCAGGACCCAAACGATCACCCACGGTAAGAGGCAGCGCAGCCAAGAAGCTGGAGAAAAGGAAGTAACGGGACATTTTATGAAGCCATTTTGGCTTATGGCATAAACTCTGATATATGCAGAAGGGACTCCTCCTCACCAAAGTCCTGTGTGTGAGTTGGAAACCAGACAAGTGTACGAGATGGGACGTGGGCTGCTGTCAGGCCGGGGTTTTCTGGGTCCTTTGAGCCCAGCAAAGAGGGCAGTGGGTTTAGAGACAGGCAGAAGAACGTCAGGGCACACAAAAGCAGCCGTGAACGATCCATCACTCCCACCGTGGAGGGAGAATCTGGCTCGCTCTTCACCTGGAAGACAGTGAGAGGGATTTTGCATATTTCATCTGCTGCACAAGTGAAATATGCAACACTCATATAATAATAATAATAACCGTGCCCTCGTGTGCTTTACCAGATGGTGATCCAGTAAGGGGCTTCCTGGCTCAGAGTCGACACAGTACGGAGAAAACTGGTGTGGGGAGCTGGAGCCGGAATCTGAGGCCGGAGGGGACATCAACACTCCCTCCTGTTTGAGCTCCATGTCTTCTGACAGGATCACAGGCTCTGGGATAGAAAGCATTGAGCTGCTTCACAAAATACTTTTTTAAGAAATAGGGCCTGATATGTTTTTGTGCAAACAGATCTCTTGGGCTCAGGGGGGTTCTACAGATTTTCATCCAGCCAACAGGTGGCGCTACATTGTAGTCACCTGTGTAATTAAAAGAAAATAAAAAACTAATCTTGCATAGCATTATGTCAAAAATATGTGCTGATCTTGTTTTTTAGTCTTCTGCTGGTGGTTTGAGATGGGAGTATTCTTTGTTGTTGCCACTCTGGCGCCACTTTTTGGTGAATTTTATAACTGGGCATTTACTGGAGCTGCATCCCTGGTCCATAGTAGTGGTGTCCAGTTCCAGTCCTTTTTGGTCAGTGTCTTGCATGTTTCATACGTTTCCTGCCATGACACACCTGATCTGAATGCACAGGTAATTTGTTGACCCATGCAGAACATTTTGACATGCTGACGAGACAATTCAATTTGATTTCTCAGTACATATTGGAATTAGTTGTTTTTCAGCTTGATTGACCCAAACTGGTTGCCCGCCAGGAGAAAAATTCCAAAATCCCATTTTATCCCAATTAGCGAATGTAGCATACCTAAGCGCTACCAGATGTGGAAATTGTAACCGAGTAAACAAGACTCTAATGTGGAAATTTGTTTTTTCAGTGAGTTGTTAAAAAAACGTCAGAGGAAACACAACAGCTGAAAGAAGCTTCTAGAAAGGAAATAGTTTATTCTATGGAGGCATGTCAGCTGCTTATTAAAGCTGCTGCAACAGAGAGAAGGACTTCTGGTCAATTTGTCAAATTGGTGAAGGGGCCAATAAAGAAGGAGCTGACTTCAGCAAGTAACAGGAAGGCTAACATAATACAGGAAAATGTATGCGTTTTATCCTTTTTAATTTTAAATCTATCTTTTATAGGACATGTTGGATTTGGAAATGTTGAGACTTTTGGAAATCTCAAAGTTAAGGTCTCTTTAAGAAAGTTATGCAGACTACTGTTTTTGGTGAGTAATGCAAGCTTTACTAATGGTACTAATTGCTAACATGTTGAGAACAGCTTAAAATGTAAGTTCCAAATCACATTGTCTTCATATTAAACGAGTCAAACTCTGTTTTACAGGAGCTGGTCTCTCTCACACAGTGTGACATCACCTCTGCTCCTAATATAGTTGGACAATAGCCACTCATGGCAGAAAGGTAAGAAAGAAATATTTTAAATATTTATTTATAGTTCCTAAAAACAGAATTGGGAAATGGATAAAGTCTGTATTGGTCGGTCAGAACTCTACGAAAAACAGATCAGAAATCGGCCACCAATCTTTTAGTGCATCTCTAAATCGAATCATAAAGAATAAGTGTTGAAACAAGAGTCCTGCTAATTACCTAATTATATGATTCAGGTGTGTTGAAGCAGAGACGTATCTAAAACATGCAGGAAAACGGGCCTCGAGGACTGGAACTGGGCACCACTGATCCAAATGTCAATAAATGTGGCTTAAATCATGGTTTAGAGTGTGTTTGACCATCAGCTTGACTGTAAAGCATAAGTGATGTCATTGTATCTCTGCCTCCTCACTTAACTACATGCATTCCAGAATATTGTTACTAAATATGTGTTTGCTTAAAATCTGTCATTATACTGTTTCTTTTATGTGATTTGGTCTCATGTTTTTATGTGATGCTGAGTTAGTCTTTTGGATGTATCAAGGTGTTTTATTTTATCCTTTAGTCTTAGTGTAAAGCCCTGTGAACTTACCCGTTTACCTGATTCGGCTATACAAAGTCGCCTAGCGTAGCAATGAGGTACAGATGATGGGCCATCACATAGGCTTCCCTGTCAAGCAGATGGCCAAACACACTCAAACCCATAAATTAAGCCTTACTGTTCTTCTGGTTGGCCATCTTGAGGGTGAGGTTCTCTTGTCGTAGCTTGTGGTTGACCTGCTGCAGGTACTTTATGTAGTCAATAGTTTTCCTCAGCACTCCTGATTTGTGCATCTGTTACAACAGAGACAGAAGAGGTTTGCATGGTTGTGCTGAGCCAAAGCATTTTTTTTTCTTTCAGACGGTCCCCTTTTACTTTCCCACCTTTGCGTCGTTGCCCATGACTAGGTCTCTGAGCTCTATGATCTTATCGTTGATGGAGGACCTGTATCTCTTCTCGATGATGTTGTGGGTTGTCCTCCTTTCGCCCTCCTTTACCACTACTCCTTGCCCTGCCACTGCTGCTGACACCGGGCTCTGCTCCATACTTGGTCTGGCAGCATTAGTGCAAGGGATGGAGCCGTGCTGGAGCTGTTTGATGGGCAGCCTGTCTCCTCCTCCCATCATAACAGGAACTGTGGTCAGAATGTTGCTGCCCATCAGAGTCTAGGAACAGAAATCAGGCATGATGTAGGAGCGATCATTTCAGATTAAGGACTACTTAATAATAATTTTGCCCACTCTGCATACCGGGACTTGTAACGCTGTGTTCTGGATGGGTGTGTGCAGGGTGGTGATTCCTCCAGGGCTCTGCATGGTGGACAACAGCTGAGTCCCATCTGGTTTGAGCGTTGTGAGAACCAGTGAGTCTGTCTTAAGAATCTGAGGCTGCTGGACCAGAACCTAGAAAGAGCATAAGAAGAAACAATTGTGAGGATTTAACATTTGCTTCCACTTCAATGAATTGTTCCTACACTGCTGTGATGTTAAATTTAAAAAAAAACCTGAGGATGGATGGATGCATATAAAATATCCTCTCACTTTGCTGGTATCTGACAGGTCACTTACCGGAACTTGTTGCATCTGTTGCTGCATGGTGTGGACAGCAGTGGGCGCTGTAGAGAGAGTCTGGATAGTTTGACCTGTTGGGGTCAGAACTCGCTGATGCTGAATGGTGACTGGCTGCAGTTGTTGTGATGTCATGATGCTCTGCACTTGTGGCTGGAGTACTAGAGGAACAAGGAAAAAAACAGATGCATTTAAAATACGCAGCAGCCTTGAGAGAAAACATCTGTGAGAAAACACGACAATAACAATGAACTCTGTACTCACCTTGGAAACCAGGAGCGGGACTCTGATGGCAGATGACTGGGTTCTGGATGAAGCGAGACTGCCCCCCGTTGGAAGCAATCATCACGGTTTGGGCTGCCTGTGTCTGGATGGGCAGGGGCGTCTGGGTGTGGGTCTGAACCAGGGTGTGGACCGGGAAGTGTTGGGTCTGCAATGCAACCCCCTGGGTGTGCATCTACATTTACAGAAAACATAAATAGACTTATCTTAATCATAATATATGATTATGCTGTATGCTATATGATATGCTGTTCTTCCTGCGAAGTATTACAAGTCAGATCTTTTAGGGAGCTTTTTGTTTGTTCTAATTTGTAAAGTTAACATTTATCCTCCAGGCTGACAGCTTGTCTATAGCTTTGCAGAGGAATACAAAAGTGTTTAAACCATAATAAAACAATGAACTAGTTGGAAAATTACATCAAAACCTTGCAGCTACAGCTTAGAACCTTTTTACATTTTGCCACATTACAACCACAAACGTTGACATATTTTATGCTGATTTTATGTGACAGACTAACGCAAAGTTGTGCATTATTGTGAAAATAAAGAACGAATTTGTATTGCAAAAGAGTAAAGACTGAGGCAGAAGTTTGCCCGCCATCTGGACAATGACTGTAAGCATATAGTCACAGCTAAAATACGCTGCTCAAAAAAATAAAGGGAACACTCAAATAACATATCCTAGATATGAATAAATGAAATATTCTCATTGAATACTTTGTTCTGTACAAAGTTGAATGCGCTGACAACAAAATCACACAAAAATCATCAATGGAAATCAAATTTATTAACCAATGAAGGCCTGGATTTGGAGTCACACACAAAATTAAAGTGGAAAAACACACTACAGGCTGATCCAACTTTGATGCAATGTCCTTAAAACAAGTCAAAATGAGGCTCAGTATTGTGTGTGGCCTCCACGTGCCTCTATGACCTCCCTACAACGCCTGGGCATGCTCCTGATGAGACGGCTGATGGTCTCCTGAGGGATCTCCTCCCAGACCTGGACTAAAGCATCCGTCAACTCCTGGACAGTCTGTGGTGCAACGTGACGCTGGTGGATGGAGCGAGACATGATGTCCCAGATGTGCTCAATCGGATTCAGGTCTGGGGAACGGGCGGGCCAGTCCATAGCTTCAATGCCTTCATCTTGCAGGAACTGCTGACACACTCCAGCCACATGAGGTCTAGCATTGTCCTACATTAGGAGGAACCCAGGGCCAACCACACCAGCATATGGTCTCACAAGGGGTCTGAGGATCTCATCTTGGTACCTAATGGCAGTCAGCCTACCTCTGGCGAGCACATGGAGGGCCGTGCGGCCCTCCAAAGAAATGCCACCCCACACCATTACTGACCCACTGCCAAACCGGTCATGCTGAAGGATGTTGCAGGCAGCAGATCGCTCTCCACGGTGTCTCCAGACTCTGTCACGTCTGTCACATGTGCTCAGTGTGAACCTGCTTTCATTTGTGAAGATCACAGGGCGCCAGTGGCGAATTTGCCAATCCTGGTGTTCTCTGGCAAATGCCAAGCGTCCTGCACGGTGTTGGGCTGTGAGCACAACCCCCATTTGTGGACGTCAGGCCCTCATACCATCCTCATGGAGTTGGTTTCTAACCGTTAAAAGCAGACGCATTTGTGGCCTGCTGGAGGTCATTTTGCATGGCTCTGGCAGTGCCCCTCCTGTTCCTCCATGAACAAAGGCGGAGGTAGCGATCCTGCTGCTGGGTTGTTGCCCTCCTACGGCCTCTTCCACGTCTCCTGGTGTACTGGCCTGTCTCCTGGTAGCGCCTCCGGGCTCTGGACACTAAGCTGACAGACACAGCAAACCTTCTTGCCACAGCTCGCATTGATGTGCCATCCTGGATGAGCTGCACTACTTGAGCCACTTGTGTGGGTTCTAGAGTCCGTCTCATGCTACCACGAGTGTGAAAGCACCACCAACATTCAAAAGTGACCAAAACATCAGTCAGAAAGCATAGGTACTGAGAAGTGGTCTGTGGTCCCCACCTGCAGAACCTCTCCTTTATTGAGTGTGTCTTGCTAATCGCCAAAGATTTCCCCTGTTGTCTATTACATTTGAACAACAGCATTTGAAATTGATTGTCAATCAGTGTTGCTTCCTAAGTGGACAGTTTGATTTCACAGAAGTTTGATTTACTTTGCGTTATATTGTGTTGTTTAAGTGTTCCCTTTATTTTTTTGAGCAGTGTAAAATGTTTAAGCTTGTAGAGAAATACCCCAAAATACTTGCAGCAGTAATTGCAGCAAAAGATGACTCTAGAAAGTCCTCAGGGGGGGCTGAATACATGCTAGCCCAATCTTTTCAGATTTTTATTTATTAAGAAATTTAATAGCCATGTAACGTTTTTACTCAACTTCAAAAATATGCACTACTTTGTACAAAGTCCCAGTAAGACACAACGTTCATGGTTAAAACGTGACAAAAAGTCTAAAGTTGGATTTGTTAGGAAGACATACAACAGCTACTTTCAATCGGCATAAATTAAGTATCTTATGTCAAGTTGGAAAATAAATAAAAGGTGGATTTTCAATTACCTGGATGGCCGCCTGGGGAGTCTGCTGAAGTTGAGGCTGGATGGGCTGGACCACCTGAGGCCGTGGCTGAAGCAATGGAGGGCTGCGGTTCAACTGCTGCTGCACTAAGGGAGGAGTGTTGGGGGAGGGGGTCTGTGCAGGGGTGAGGGGAGGCGTAAGAGGTACAGACTGAGGAGACAGTGTCTGGGATGGGGCGAGGCCCATGGTGGAAGTCTGGAAAGCAGTGGTGCTTGGGGTCTGGGAAGTTGGCGGGGTTTTAATCGCCAGCCGCTGGGCAGAGCCACTGACGCCGCTTTGTAGGGAGGCTGCTGTGGTCATCTGGTCCTCAAACATGTCCTGGAAGTCCCCCACCTGGTTACTAACAAACTGCAGCATCTCTGTAGACAAATAGAAAGGGAATATTACGAAATAAAAAAAGCAAAGAACACAGAGTAATACCACCAAATTTACATTTAAAATACATAAATAGAAACTCATGTCAGCAAACAATAAGATGTCGTGACGTTCCGTATTTTATGAAGATCTCTAAATGTTGCAAACAGATATGAGCCAGCAGTGCCCTTGAACCTGCAATGACATTCCTATGTGCATTGCTACCGTTCAGCTCGTAAATTAATACAAAGCAGCCTTAAAACAACCCAGCCTTGAAAAAGGCTGCGCTAATCTAGATGGCCTTTACAGATGGCAGATAGATGCTTTTTGAGTACTGTAATATATGTATTCTGGTTGGGGACACATGCCACAATTATTCCACCACCCTAAAAGTACTAAACAATACAGCAACCGCCATCATACATTTATTCAACGCGATAAAACAAAATATCCCACATTAAGAAATTATTGTTTTGTTCATTTATACAAAAGTACCTCCCTTAAAAGTCTTTTACTGTCTTTTGCAATATTTTGTTTCAATTTACACTTCCTGTTGTAAAAGTAGGACATGCAATGTCATGTGGCTATTAGCTACTCTTCAAAACGGTGTCCGAGCTACCGCACCCTGTTGGCGGTCAGACGCCTCGGAGCTCCTCCGGTACTTGGTCCCCATGAAGTGATCACACACTCTATCTAAAGGCTCTTAAAGGAACGACTCTAGCCAGTTTCTAACTTTCAGCTCTTTTTATTCTAAGTTAAGGCAGAGGAATGATTACAGAGATCAGCGCTGAGGCTCCCGTCTCGGACCGTCGCCGTCTGTTAGAGGATGACGAAGAGCCTCGATAGAAGGTCACATACAGTTTTATATCTGGCAATCCAATGCAATGGATGTGCTCTAATCAACCCAGTTATACCAGCTGCTCCACTATCAGCCCCAGTGCCCCAGCTTCAGGTCATTTATGACAAACCTTGGGCCATTTATCCTTGTACTGTATGTTTATGAGCATTCTTATCCTATTGTAACAGAAGGGAAACATTAGAACTTATATTTTATTTCACTATGGTATAAATGGGAAAAACAGCTATGAGTCATATTAATAAAAGTTATTCCTAACAACGGGAAAGACAAGAAAACATGTTATTAAAAAAAAAAGGGTCCATGTGCATTTATCTCCATAACTACTCATCACTATATTTATCTACTTACCTAAACCTGTAAAACCTGCATCTACAGCTGAAGCAAAAAGTGACAAACAAGCCTGGACAAGGACTTAAGCTCATCTTGCTACCATAATCACAGGGCAGGATTCGCTAAAAGTGTTAGAAAATCTCCAACTGCTTCAAAAAAAGGATCCTGGGGGTCCATAACAATCTATCTGAAGGTTTTATTTCTGCATGTCTTTACCAGGGGGCACCAATAACAGTGGAGGACACTGCAGCTGAATCAGAACAGGGTTACAGTGTTGATTTTCCTCTATATGCACTTTCGTTGTCCGATGAGCTAACCCCTCCCACCTACTTCCTATTTCTAAGGGGATTGCTCAATCCAGCTCTCCATCCAACGGGTCCGGACTTCCCTAAACCTGAAAAGTCTTACTAAGCAGGTTCACTGAAAGTTCTGTTTAAGCTGGTGTCGGGAAATGACTCGCCTAGCCTCTGACAGCCTACATCCAGAAGTCTCGCCCTTCTTCAACCGGAGGTCTGGACGACTGAGTAGCCAACGCAGTCGTTCACAGTCCGACAATCACTCCTGTTAACGGCTGCTCATTCCCTAATATTACAACTGGCACTTGGTATATGGGCTAGGTTAATTTTAGTGACTCGGCACGAGCCCCAAGGGCGTTGTTTTAACAACTTGGCTAAGGAAACCTATAAAAACCTCCTATAATTTCTTAGAACCAGGCAACAAGACTTTTTACCACCAATGAAAAACCAAAAATAAGGTGACTCAAATAATTGAATGTCCACGATTTAACTAGAATTTTATATGCTTCCTTTAATTAGTAACGCTTTTGCAGGGGTCAGTAACAGCTTAAATTCAGCAACACAATAAATTCAATAATAGAAATAATTCAATCAACTCAACCTGTCTTTCCCTGATGCTGAACTTAGTGAGTTTGGAGAGGCTTTGAAGACAGAGGCTCGTCCATGCACCCGATGGAGCTGTTCCTTAGGGTAACAACGAGTGGGGGGTTTGTTTTTTTCTTGAGGGGGATACGACTTGATCTTCAGTTTTCTCCTTTTAAGTGACAGGCTCTGATGCTCCAGGCTTCGATGGTAAACAGAAAAACTTTGCTGACATATGTCTCAGGGGACAATGGCTTCAGAGGCTGAAGAGTTGAAGGAAAAACCCGGGGACATAATTGAGGTTGATTCAGGACTTCCAGGAGCCTGAGACTTGGAGCAATCAGCTGTTCACCGATCAAGTTCACTTCTGTTGTCTGGATAATAAGGCTGTAGATGAAATCAGATTCTTAATTTTGGGCGCAGTCCTTCAGGGCTCACGGGTTGATCTTTTTTTTTTTTTTTTTTTTTTTTTTTTTGTTTTCTCTTTTAATGCAGTCGATCAGCAGGCTGTGTCTCTGGTACTTCTTCCATCTAAGCATCTTTTTCTCCGTCCGATCTTGTTCACTGGTCTTCTGCGAGGAAACAACACAACTAGTTCCTTATTCTTGACCCATTTTATAGAGCATTTCCACCAAAAACTTTGTGCTCATTGGCCAGTGGTTGTTGCCATGGCTGTCCCCATGGTCACCGTGACATAAGGTGATCTTTTTTGGAATTTTCCCGAGTCGTGTCCATTTCAGACATGCCATTCATCACCCTCAGTCCCTGAGCTGTCTGCTGGCCCACCCTTCTTTGACTTGTGCTCGCCTCAGTCATCCCGCTTTGTGCTGTAAGCTACAGCTCTCACTTCCCCAATTCCTGAACATCTGGTCTATTACTGTCTCACTCACACATTACACTTCCTCTTAAACAGAGGTTTAATTCTTTAATCGGTGCTGCTCAAACTTTTTTAGTTACAGCGTTCACTTCATTTACAGCTTAAAACCATTACTTCATTCTTTTTATTCATGCTTCAGAAAGGATTACGTTATATCTCTTTTCATATATAGTGATTGAGAATGTCAACCCTTAATGTTTTTTACTTTAACTCTCAGTTCTTAACCACATTTCAATCATACTTTTAAAATTTGATAATCAAAGATTACTAATTTCATTTAATACATGTGAAAGAATGTAAAATCATCATACATCATTTCTTTGGATACACTTGTTTATATTTTTTGCAAAAGATAAGACAGATAATATATGGCCGGAAATATGTGGCTCCACACAGGCCTCTCCAGTCTTCTCAGCTCCAGAATATGACAACACGCCTATTTCACTCTGCACTGCTCCATCTGTATATTTTAATAATTACCTCATGTATCACACAGAAATATATCTATTGTAATTGTTATGGCTTTATCTGTAAGTACTTCATGAATGCTGCATGGATTACATGGAATGATCTCACCTTATTTTGACACTGGTTAGAGGTTTTTAGTTTTGGTATGCCACCCCAAAGTATGCTGGAACCTTGTTGATCCCAACCATTTTAAAGTGTTAGAATGGTCCTGTCAAAGTCCAGACCTGAATTCAGAAAATAATCAATTTCCTTCACTTCAAAATTATGGGATGTTTGTTGTTTGAAATGTATTTTATATATAATCCCAATAAAATTTGAAGTTTGTGGTTCTAATGTGACAAAATGTGAAAATATGAATATGTTCACAAGGCCTGTATACCAGTGGCATCCATCAGGCCACCCTTTTGCAAACATTTAGAAGTTGTCCCTGCATGGCAACAGATAAGAAGTTCTCATGTTGCTAAGAGAATGAAGAAAATCATCAAAGAAGGCTGGTTAATGGGCTTTAAAATCACCAGAGTAGCTTTTACACTATCCTCACCCTACCCTCCGCTGATGTAACTAATGGGCTGTAAAACTGTGTTATTTGTTCTGCATGCTGAATGTAATTGCACTGTTTTCTCAAAGCCCAACACAGCTGAGGTTTAATTGTGCTTTTGTTTTAAAACCTCTTGGGAGAACGTTGCTTTTCTAACAACATTTCATGTCAAACTGTCCATCACTGTTTCATTTATTGGATGCTGATAAAAGATAAAGAGAGAGGCTACAGTGGGAATGGTAATGGTTCATCCTGGCAGCTGCCTCGGTTCACATGATTTGTGTGAAGTGGTGCCCAGGGAGTAGCAGCTGTACTTGTGGCTGTTTCAGGGTCAGCTCTATTTGAGCTTGTATTCACAATGCGAATGCACTGAACACTCACACTGAAAGAATGAATCAGGATTACTGTTAGAGCTTTGATTACATAGTTACAAACATTTATGTCTTTGCTGTGTACTGTGGAAGTTATTAACTATGTTCTTCGAAAGAATAAATCTAGATAACGGACCGCATATCACTGGCTTAATGAGCAGGTTAATGCACAAATCAAGAATAATCCATGCAATACATATACCCACTAGGGAAAGAGAATACTTCACAAAATTCTAACAATCACAGTTGTTTATCTACGTCATTGTTCCACATTATTCCCACAAAAATAAGAATAAGAGCTTTGGAATTCTAAGACATGAGACCCTGATCAACCTCTGTCCCAGTCGAATGTCTTCTGCAGCCTCTGACAGGTTTTCTTCCTGTTTTAAGCTCGATCCATTTCCCAAACCCTGACCCTGCTAAAGAAAAGCATCCCCACTGCATGATGCTGCCACCGCCATGTTTCACTGTGAGGATGGTTTGTTTAGAGCGATGTGCAGTGTCAGCCGTCTGCCAAACTGTGTTTACTCTCTTCCATAAAGGCCAGATTTGTGGGCTACATGACTAATAGTTGCCTTCTCACCAGATGACCACCTATGTTGTAGATCTCTGTAACTCCTTCAGAGTTACCATGGCCCTCTTGGCATAAAAGTGCACACCACCATTTTTAGATTTTCTTTTCACTTCACAGTTCTGCACCACTTTGTGTTGTTCTATCACATACAATCCAAACAATACAAAAAAATTTGTGGGTGTAACGCCAACAAATTTGAGAGAGTTCAAAGTGCTTTCAAGGCACTACAACCATTTACAATGAAATAGTAAACAAGCTATTGCATATTGCGCTAATAGCTCTATAGTTAAATCTAGTTTGATTGATTTTTTTGTTTGATTTAAAGTCATTAAGCTAACTTATATACTTAAAAATCTATGATTAATCTTATACAATTAGGGATTTTCTGAGGGTTCTTCCTAAGCTAGTAATCATGACAAAAATTTTAAGATCAACATATCCATTGTATCTTTTAACACCAAGACCAGCTTTACAAAGATGCAAGTTGTTAGTTTGTTAAACTGGTTGTGAGTAGGTGAATGCAGAGCAAACAGCAGAATATTTTAATATATTAAGTTTATTGTAGATCAAACCAGTTGTCCTATTCAGGAGTGTGAGAATCTGTTGTTGTAGATAATTGTATTTACTTGATTTTGTCCTGTTTGCATTAGATTATTAGCATAAATAATCCCTCGGTCCCATGATCCCTTTAGTGTCTGAGCTTTTGATCATGTATCATTCCAGCATCATGGACAGACACAGTTAACTGCAGTGTTGTCATGGAGATTTTTTTGTCCAGACGTTCATTTTCCCGGGTCTCTGTGTAAACATGCCATTAACAGTAAATGTCTTGACATTACTTTGAATGAATGGAACATTTACTGTTTATTTCTGAGACGGGTGGATCAAATGTTCGAGAAATGTAACTGTTATTTTTTGAGGGTGTTGTACAAGGTGCAGATCCTGAAGTAGCGGTTAAACTCCTTTTATTGCCATTTATTTACTACTTTTATTTGTTGAAACATTATCAGATTGGAAAACGTCTCATTGGGGTTGCCTTCAGATGATGATAACCAACACTGAGGGTCAAAAAAGAGGTAGCTTGTAATCAAGATGCTATTCACAAGCGTTTGAGAATAGCCTAATACAATCTTGTTCAACTCTAAAACAGTGTCATAGAGTGAATTCAAACCGTTAAGATTTCTGTTTTATTATTTGAAAATTTGCTTTGTTATTTATTCATGGCAAATAAATTTAGACATTATGTATGTTTTTATAGTGTGAAGAAATGATGCAGCTGGAGGAGAAAACGATGTCTCATTTTGCTTTTACACAGCCATAATTTAGAACCATTTTCACACCAGCAGAACTGATGGAAACATTGCTACAAATTATAAAGATGACAGTGGTTTTACCATGTAACTCATTTAGGATTTCATTAGTATTCATGTAGCAGATGTTCGATTGCCTGGATCAGAGAAGTAAATCAGGGGTATCTTGTGGAGATGTCTCCTCTCAACGTGTGGCATTGTAACTCATTCTGACATCAACTGCAGGACTGTTTGAAATATGGATGGAGCTGTTAACACATTCTGGAGGCACAATTCAAAGGCATGGTCCATTTGCGGGGATCTGGCATGCTACGTGAGCAACAGAAGGTCTAATCTGGTGATTAGAGCTTTTTTCACACTTTCAGAAACCTCAGACCTTTTAAGTCAGACCAGAAACAGTAACTTTACCTTCATAGATGGACCAGGGTGAAATATAACTATAGCAATAGTGATCACCACAAGTTCAAGAAGATGGCAAACAATGGAGCAGACGTACTGTGGAAGTGCAATCACAGCTAATCCTTCATCATATTTTTGACAATATTTCTATAGGTTGTCCCGATCAGGACTCTTAGCCCCCAATACTGACCACATCCATTGAGGAAAAGGCATTTACTAATACCTATTCGCATTCCACTACTTCATTATAATCAGAGTCATTTACGTGTTTTAACCCTTTGTAGCTCCTAGCAGTGTTTATTGGTCCAAAAATCCAGAGAATATATAAATGTCTGGTTATCATGCTTAAAACCTGTGAAGGTTTAAAATTATTTCATAATTAGCCATTACTTTGAATATCAATAATTATTCAATGTTTTGAGTAATACCTTGAATGTGTATGTGGTGCATTAATGATATGCCCAAGATCATAGATGAAAAACTGAAATCAATGTCAGTCCTTAAATATTCATTATGGTAAAAGTGATTATGTTGTTTGTGATCAATTTTGTAGCTTTGAAGGATTTTCTGACACCTTCAGGGAATGTTTAAAAAAATAAAAAGGTAATTGAAACAGCCACTCAGTGGTTAACACTAAACAAGTTAGTCCCCTGGTCCTTCACCTCCATCTGATCTGGCTACCCTGGAAGACAGAGACAGTTTAGGTACACAACTTAATGACGGCTATTCAGATACATTTTTTCCTCCAGACCATCAAGTATGTTGTCTAACCTTGGAGTGACCTAATCCAGCAGGTCCAGTTTGACCTTTTTAAAATTGCTTTGTCAGCACAATATGTTCGTAGGTTCTGTCCAAAGTTCCTAAAATACTTTGTTTCTTCCCCATTTCACTGAGGAGACTAATTCATCTTAGTGTCAGCAAGGTTTTCTTTTTTTCTTGTTTTGGTCACACTACCAATCCTTCTAAGTGTGACCAAAAGTCAAAATGTAAAAGTTTAAAATCGCATCTCTGGCCAAATAACCTCCAACCTGCCTTATGCAGGTATCTGCATTATGACATTTTTACTAGGTTTTCAACATATTTCATACATTTCACAACCTTTAACCTCACTGGATGGACAAATAGGCTTAGAGATGGACTAATTGGGACATTTAACTTGGCCGATAGTTGACAGCTCAACATGCCAAAGTATTGCAATATCTAATGAGGATCAAAGTGTGATCATCTCTGGTCTCAGTTTTCATTACTGAACTCTTACTACACTTGACTGCCCAGACCACAAGACTGAAAAAGCCGTAGAATCTTAAAAGCCTTCAGGCTAAAAATGAAAAAAGAACTAAATGATTGATTAATGACCTTTCACCCAGTCAAATAAAGCATGTCTGTCTTCAGATTGCTGAGTGACTAATGCTGGCGTTTCACTGTGACTTAGGTCAGAATTGAGGTAAATGAGTGACTGGTTGACTGACGTGAGCAGTTAACAGGCTGAGATGTACTATTGTTTTTCTCAAGAAATGATAGACTAGGGAGCAAGTACACAAGAAGTGTATAATGGCCTTGTGTGTGGTTAAAATGCAACATACACTGACTGACAGTTACACACTCTTTTGAGCATTAACCACATTTTTAAGAAACTCCACTAGACATACTGTACTTGCACACAGCCTTCCTATCCTGTGTTAAATGCAGGTCTTTCCTTAATAGACAAGTAAGAGCATTTCAAAAACAGAGGAACATAAATGCACTGCATGGTAGATATGCAGTTGTAAGCATCATGCAACCTTCAAGCTAAGCAAGTAATGAATGCAAATGGTCTAACTGAAAATAATATGCATGTCCTTTGTTGCTCCAGCCTTTCTCTAGGAGAGTACAAGCACTGTTCCAATAAGGCTGTGCATTTTTACCTCCTTGAAAGAGCTTTGCAGCCCTACAGGAATAAAAAAAGTACATTTATATGTGAATGTAAATTTATCTCCTTGGTAAACACTTATGCTCAAACCTACAGTCAATTTGCAATTGCAAGGGAAACTTACATGCTTCACATTTCTTTTTTTTAAATGTCCTGTTCTGGCAGCTTAGGCAAACAGTACGGTGGGTCTGGTTGCCATGTGGTGTCAGACGCAGATTGGTTACACATGGTCAATAAGACCTCTGGTCAATTTCCTCTGAATTTTTCAAATTAATGCCATTACAGGCTGTATGACAAGCAGCTGAACAGGCCACAACAATTAAAAAAACAAAGAAACAGGGATGTCATTAATAGTATTACCAATGCTACGACTACTAGTGCCTTTTTTCATTCTTAGTAGTAGTAGCACTACTAAGAATGAGGAAAAAAAGTCCAATACAACAAAAGTCAGTCCTAAAGCAGGACCAAACTGCAGACAGGAATAAGGAATAAACATTGTGAGGATTTATTAAAAAAGGAAACATAAAGGACATGGAACACAGGCAGAGTAACTGGCACCGGAGAGCATGGAAGAATAATGAGAAATAACAATACAATCCTGCAGAGATCTAACTCAAAGGCACAGAAAACGAAACACAATTAATAAGAAACTAAACCTAAAGAAATGAAATAATGAGAACCCATAGAGGACATAAACAACAGGAACATAGAGCAAACAGGGACATAAATGAAAACCAAAGCCTAACACTCAAGGACAGGGACATTACAATACCAGCAGAAAAATTCCGATGCATGCAAGTAAATCTGTAATTCTGTGATGTGTATAGCTCAATATATATATATATATATATATATATATATATATATTATATATATATGTATATATATGTAATCTCCACATTGCAATAATTCACGAGAGCTGGTGTGATTGCTCCAAAACAATCAGTGCACAACTTTTTTCTATGCATATGATTCCTTTTGAGTTCAGTTCTTAAATTATGCAGAAAAAATATTGCTCACATACAAAACGAAAAAAAAACTCCAAAGCTGTGATTGATAGTGAATATTGTACAGGGCAGTTCTGTATATTGAACAAACTGTGGCAGACGCATTATGTCCTGCAGGCCTTGCAGATCCAGAAAAGTCTGAACTCTGTCTGATGGGGACCTTACCAAGAATTTAGCCCATCAATTTGCTCACACCTTTAGGCTATTTAACATACAAACATATACTGTAAGTTATTCAAAACTTTACTGAAATTATGCCTTTTGGAAAAAATGAAACTGTTTTCCTCAGTGTGTAAAAGCTGCTCTGTCAACAACATATAGAAAAAGCTTCGAGAAATGGTGAAATGGAGAGGTTGTTGTCTGTGTAATGCCACATCAGCGAGTTAATGTACATAACAGAAAACCTATAGCAGCAAGTGACAATAGCACCGTTAATTTAGAAGATTTGATGATTGTGTTTAATTTAGCTAATTATCTCTGCATTGGTGTTGTTGTGACTAGGAATCTGAATATATTATTTAATATTAATACTTTAATATTTTATCAAATAATATTTCATTCTGTTAAGGGTTATCCTGTGAATACCAGCCCAGTAAGGCGGTGGTATTAGGACAAAATCGAAAAGGGTGAGCCAAGCTCTGACATTATTGAACAGCAAAACTCTGCACACACATGGAAGGAATTCACACAATTTCTTAAAATACAAGAATTGATTAACAAAAATAAGTCAAGTCAAAGTCAAACATATTTCAATCAACAAACTCTTTACTTTGCTAAAACAATCCAACTAAACTACTAAATAGAATGAAAGAATAAGGAAGACTAATGGGCTATGTAGAATATAAACAAGTAGATTAAAGATGGCTGAAACCATGACCAAAAGAGTGATGCAACATTACCATGCAATGTTTATGTTTGAGAACCAAGGATTATCTTGAAGAATCTGGAAGTGAAGTTAAGTAAGTCTTGGAACTAACTTAGGCAAAATCAGCAAACCTTTAGACAACCATTCACAATGCATGATCAGATAAAATATTGTTTTAATAAAATAATGTTTTAAAGAATGATCTGCTGAATAAAACCAACCTTCTGGATGACTAATTCTCAGTGGTGTCTCATTAGCTGCCTTTATTTATTAAAATAATATTTAAAGAAATATTATTAAGGAAATGGTAAAATGCATAAGCGCGGACAGTGCGTTATGATTAATCTTCTGTGTTTAAAATCAACCTTTAAATAAAGTTTGTCTTAACTTTAAAAACATACAAACACAGAACACAAAACTGAGCACGTGTGCTGCAGATAGCCTGCTAGCACTAAGATAGCTGAGTTTCACAAACAAAACCAAACTTCATAAAATAAAACATTTAGATAATTTCATCCTAAATCATTTCTATCACTCTTCCCAAACCTAACCTCATGAACCGTGCTGAGGAGAAATGTCCGGGCGACGACGAAGTTTGAAGAAATGTCCACAGTCAACGAACGGTTAGCTACAGCTAACCTCCTTAGCTGCGGAGAGTGGAGGCTGTTCTGTCAGCTGGCCAAAACTGCACGTTACCTCGTTGATGCGGTCCTCCTTCAGATCGGGAAACTGCTCCACTCGGCGTCATAGAGACGAGGTCCCTGCAGGGAATTCTCTGATCTACAGAAAGCAAACTGTGTTTGCTTTCTGTAGATGTCAGAGAGAAAGTCATGCAATGCTTGTGCCTTAATCACCCCATTCATGAATGAATCTACTGGATACACAGACAGTAATTCATTCGTACTTAACTCAGTGCATATGATCGATGATCGTATGACACCCTTGGTTCTAGTTGAAGAGTTATGTCTTTTTGCCAGCAAAGAGACATTAGCGCGCTGGGTCTCTCTGTCCAGGCCCCTGGGTGGCCCGCGTAGAAGAGACAGGATGTAGCAAGAGCAGTGCTTTTATTTGGACAGTGACGTCACAGGAAGTCTGCAGTTACCCCCTTTCCCGGCTGTGCCGGAAGTAGGTAAATGCAATTTATTTTGAAAGTTCCAGAAAAGTCTGTACTGGCCTTTCATGTTGTAACCATGGCTGTGGTCCCAACAGTGTTTATATGTGTAATTTGTGTGTTTCAGTCCTGAGAAAGGATTCTTGCTCTTTGGACATTTTTTTATGATTATGAAAGAATTGAACAATTCTAAATAATTGAACAAACCAGGAGAAACCATCAGAAACAAGAAATACTGAAGCTTCACCAGAAAGAGTTACAATGGATGTCAGCAGCTGCTTCCTTTCCCTGTTTCTCTGTGGGACTGAGTGGGTGTGAAGGAACCCCTCCAGGATTCCTGGTTCTCTCACAGCTGCTGCATGCCAGCTCATCAGTAAACCATCTTGTCAGTTGAGGCTCTCCCATCAGTCTTTGCCAGATTGCTGTGCTCTGTCTGTCTACCTTTTCCTACTCTCTTTTATCAACTGTATTGAATTATGTTTAGTGAGTTTCTTGTGAGGTTTTCTGTCTGTGTCAAATGCCTGTTTATCTCCTTCTGTTACTTCTAATTTTAGCACAAAATCCAGTACATGCTTTGGATTCAGGTAATAGATAATTCAGCTCGCTCGCCTGGAGCTGCTCAACTCATCATCTCTCAGTACAATTGGACTACATGGACTATCCTGCATTGCCAAAGTGGTTTAACTAATCTATCCCTCCTAGTATTATGCTTTCAGGGTGTATCTGTTGCTAACACATCTCTCTGTGCCTTAGTATTCAGAAACCTGGTATTCCTGGTTCTGACCGCATCCACAATACTCACCTGCAAAACCTAGCTCCACCCACAAAAGTTCACATACCAGGTCAACATTACCTTCATTCCACTGCCTGTCTGCTCAGCTAAAGGAAATCAGAATAATCTGTCCACCATCTGATTCAGGTAATCAGGGGTCCTTTGCAAACCCACAATGATTTTGTACCCTCTGGAAACTTCTCGACTCCAAGTATAAACCTTGCAGTTATGGTGCATTACATTTGTACATGGAAGTTGGAATGTCCCCGTTCTGACTTCCAAGTTTAATGAAACGCAAAATTAATACATTATTAAGCAACCTCCCCAAGCCTCTTGATCATTTTCCACAGCTTCAGGGCATTTGTCAGCCACTGCACAGTCCACCTGATGAAGACATCAGTATCTTTATACCATTATACAACAAACGGCTGATTGCAGTCTTGGGATTTGTAACAAACTTTTCATCTAGTGAACTGAGCTTCATGAGCAGACTGGAAGCAGGATGGGGAAAGATCAGGAAGGTCATCCACATCTGGTGCCAGAGATTAGGAATGTTACATTTGTCTTTACACTTGCACTTTCTTATTCACCTGGTACCTGATAAGCAATAAATTAACTCAAACTTCTAGTTGTTTGTACATTTGGGACAAATGTTATCTCAAAATTTCATACAATCAGTATAATAGAGATGTTTGTATTCGTGCAAAAACAATTTCAGGCAATGGTTCCTTTGATACTGAAATTCAGGAAAAAAAAAGTATCATAGGGCTGCTGAAACTTTTAGTTGGTTTCTGGGCCCATTTTCACAGATTTAAATGGATTAGTTATTTCATAAACCATCTGTAGAGTTCCAGGATTTTCTTTTTCTTTCCTTTTTTAATAGAAAAAATTTGGCCGATTCTATATAGACAAGTGTTTGAAATCCTGCCCAGCTCATCTGCTATGCGTGCAATTTGACGCTCTTCCAAGGACTATGGAACAGGTGCATGTTTTTGTGATGTGGAGTGCCAGAGTAACCCATGGGTCAATTCTAAAACAACACATCAACACATCCAATGAAATCAAAAGCATTGCAATCAACTGTAAAAACCCGCACTCATGATTATTGAGATGAAAAAAAAAATCTCCAGCTGTTTCTGCTAACTCTAAATTCAGTTCTAAAATAAAGATTTTAGAAGTAAAACACCTGTTAAAGCTTGCACTTTGTGACAATGCATCCAAAAGGGTTATCACTGGTTATAATACGTTTTAAATTTTATAACCTATACATGTGGAAATAAACAAGACCAAATACAAACACTGAGAATGTTTCATCTAAAAGAACAACCATCTCCACTCTGTTGCATTTTCAAGCTCTGCACGATTTTTCCACCGTTGTTAGACTATTCAAGAACTAATTCTCATTTATAAAAGACCTGGACCGTTAACATCCCTTGTGCTCAATATCATCAAAAAGTTAATGTATTCCAATAATTCAGTTCACAAAGTGACCTACATAGATTCATTCTACACAGTGATGCAATTCATTGACTGACTTAATACTGACTTAAGTTGGGGACTGTTACTTGAGGAGCATAAGCCCCATTGCACATAAACGATGGTGCACCACTTCAAACTTATTCTTCTTTATGTGTTTCACAACGTTCCTCTTTGCACAGTGCCACCAAGTCAAAGCACATGTAACATGGGTGCAGTGCTTTGTGACAATACCTGGGTAGGCCTAATAAGTAGAAATCACCTACAAACAGTCCACGGTGTCTGGGTGTTTGTGCACCGATCATAACTCAATCACAAGATTCTGAAACCAAAAAGCTTTTATTTTACTTCCACGACCCCCCTCCAAATATGTCAGCTGGCAGTCATTGTTCTCCACTTCATCTAATGCAGGGGTGCCCAACCCCAGTCCTTGAGAGGTAATATCTTGCAGCTTTTAGATACTTCCTTTTTTCAACACAAACGGATCAAATTGTTGAATTCTATCATTAACAGTCAGTGATTCGGCTCTGCAGAGGCCTGGTAACGAGCCTTTCATTTGATTCAGGTGTGTTGGAGACCTGAGGCATTTAAAACTTACATGGATTGTTGCTCACTCCTTAAGCGGTCATTGTTTAGCCTAAATGGTGATGGTGTTATGAATTCCTATTCATCTAGATGCTGTTGTTCCTTACAGTAATCCTGAAAGGCAAGCAAGAAAAACAAATACTTTATTCAGCCTTTAGAGGCACTGAAGTTCTGAAAGAGCTGAAATAAATAAGAAATAAATAAACAAATAAATTAACAAATAAATAAATAAATAAATCCTCTGGTGACATTACAAAATATGTCTATCTCTTTTTGAGCCTCTCTAGGGCTGAACAGCAGAATAAATTATTACAAATGCACACCTTTTGCTTACATTGAGGGCGTCCTAATTATTCAATGGACTGTCAGGGCTTTTTGACATCCTTGGCATCCCAGCAGATACATACCACACCCAAACCACTCACTATAAAGCTAAATACTTACTTTGGATGACAGATGGTGACTCACTACATTTCAGACTTGCCTCTAAAAACTAGATGTAGACTTATGGTTTTGTGGACTGAATTCACATGAACAGTCTTTATTTATGATATTAAAATGAGTGACAGCGAGCTGACATGAAAGTCACAGATCGCAGCTCTGACACGTGATTTGCCTATTCTTTGACCTTCTATTTCCCGTAAAAAGGTGCGTTTGATTTGTGGCCCAGGAAAATTTGTGGTACACGGACTAATAATGTGTTATAACAATCTGCTAATATTAACTATAGCTTTAAAAAAAGACAAGAGGTCTCTTAAATGCTGTATTGAATGCATTTGGCATTTTTCAGAAATTAACCTACCTCTGACATCTTGGTCTCTCACTGTTAAGCTTGCATTACTATAAACAAAGACACTTCTGGATTTAATAAAATAATAGTGTACTCATTCAGACATTCAATATTCTTTCTTATTCACCCACTACTTTGACTTTGCTCCTCATTTTGTAATTTAGAACATACCTTGTGAAACGTTTAATTTAGACTTGACAACAAACTTTTTAAAAGCAAATTTAGGGCATCGTTTCCTGAGGAGCCTACAAACCCAACCTAGAACACTTGACAGTATAGGAGTGGAAAATAAGAACAAAGAGATTCATGAGTGTTAACTTAGTCGGTACAAGGACACTAATGGTTATTTAAAGAGAGGCAGGGTACACCCTGGACAGGTCGCCAGTCCATCTCAGGGCAACTGTTAGAAAAATTTATATAAGTTACCATCTGTTTAGTTTATGTTTGAAGTTCTACTCTAGCTAAGATGATTCTTATGATTGCTTTTTAGTGTGAAAAAGGGTTTGTGGAAGGTTAAAGAATGCGGTCTGGAGTGAATCACTCCCTGGACATGATAAGCTTATACCATATATGGGAATGACTACACTTTTCGGTTGAAATCTCTGTAAGAATTGGTTGAACCAATTTCCGCTTTTTGCTTGTTGGAATGTGAGTTGTAAATAAAAGGCTGGTGCAAGGATTTTCCCTTTGTGAGAAGGAAGTTGCTGTTCTGGCAGAGGACTGTCTCACCCTTGCAAGTCAAACTTACTTGGTTCACTTGTGTCTTATTTTATAATTGTCTGTATTTATCATCTTTCTAACTCTAACATACAGAGACATACAGGACAAACAACCATGTACACATTCATTCACACCTAAGGGAGGAAGCCGGAGTACCCAGCCGGAGTACCCAGTGAGAACCCATACAAATGCGCGGGGAGAATATGCAAACTCCATGCGTTTACTGCAAGGCAACAGTGCTTCCAACTGCGCCACTGAGCAGCCCTATGTAATATAATTTACATAAGATTAAATAAAATTTTCTGAAAGGGATCATTGTTGAATGTTTTTGTTTTAAATTAGGCCCAGGGACAAAAAGGTACACAATTTGCATTCCTGACCTACAGCAGTGCAGTCGATTAGGTAGAGACAACATTCAGGTGATTAAGGAGAATGTGTATTTTATTTCCTAGAGACCCAAGCCATGACTTGACTTATAAACGTCTGTGTTTTGGACTCCCAGCAACCGGCAGTGCTAAGTTTGCCCTTGCCCTTCTGTCTGACTCAGAAACCTACTCCAGTGGCAGTCAAGATGTTTTTTTTTTTGTTAAAGGAGCATTTTGAAAACCTGCTAAAGCAAGGGTTATTGTGTTTATGCCCTAAAAGCGTCAGAGTCACTACCTAACCATATTGTACTTGGCCTTGCATCAGCATACCTCAGCTTCCAGTATAACTAACAGGGACCTTCATGTCATTTTTGACCCAGATTTGTACCTTAATTTCCATTTTAAACATGATTATGCCGTGCCCTTCTTCCACCAGAATAATATTACCAAGATCAGAGGCATGCCTTCCCAAGGCAAAGGTGAGAAAAATTGCTTCATGAATAAATCACATCTAAGCTGTACTCCTGCAGTGCCATTTAACTGGACGTCCAAATAATTTTCTGAAAACCTTTTAAGTTGGTCCAAACTGCTGCAGCCAGAGCACTGACAGGTACTGCCAGAAGGGACCCCTTCCCATTCTATGTTTGCCTCTCTACACTGGAATCCTGGAAAATCTAGAATAGAATTTGAATTGGCTCTCATCAAGAGAAAAGGCCTTTAATGACCAAGCTCCATCTTCTCTGAAGGATCTCATCTTTTCCTGTCACCAGACATGAATTGCTCACTCCCATATTATGGGAGCTCAAACGGGAGGCAGAGCTTTCAGCTTACAGTAGCAGCTTCAATGGAGCCAGCTCCCATTAAAAGCTGAGAGACATACAGCCTCTCTGATTTTAACTCTATAATGTTTTTAAATGCATGATAATAATTGAATTCTCTATTTCAGTTATCTTCTGTCATTATACTGTAATTACAACGAACTTTGTATTTTTATTTGGTCTTAACACTGTTTGACTATTTATTTCTTTAGGTCTTTTGCACTTTTCCTGATTGGTCTTCATGTGCAGGGCTTTTATTCCATTCACAAAAGTATGTTATAGATTGTCAGTATTTTGAGTTGCAGTTGTAGTTACATTAAAAAGTGCTCTTGAAATCAGACTTTTGATTTTGTTTAACCGTTTGTTAGAGACATTACTCACACGGTCGGCCCAGGCTACATGGAGACACATTAACGTAATCGAGCTGGACGTGTGCAGACACAGATTGCTTCCCTGGAAGGTTTCCTGGCATAAGAATTGCTTCAGCCTACAGTTTCGTCATTAGGTCTTGAATCAAGTTATATTTCTTGCATTGCTTGATGCATACAGTTCATATTTAAAGATAATGTTGTTATGAAATGAAATGGAAATTAGGAAAAACAAACATTATTCAAGTTTTACTATTTAGATAGAAAAAGATTTTCAAACTTACGAAGAAATTAAAATGTACAGCTGAACAAATGTAGTTTAGAAGGAGCCTTCAGTCCTCCCTTATAAGGTTCTGTTCGAAGGTTTACAGTCTGTCATGGTTAGCATGATTGTCATATTAACTCTTGGCTTTACACAATTTATTTAAGCCACTATTTTTCGGGGTGGAATAGCAACACGTTACAGCAAACATGTTTACTTTTCTTTAAAATCAGGAATTAGGTGCCAAGTTTTAAATCTTAGCAGATTTTCTGTAATCCACAAAGTCAAAATTGTACAAACCAGTTCATATATGACCTATCCAGGGTCTACCCCACCTCTGGACCGCTGGATATCAAATATGTTAATGTTAATACTCTTTATGGCAAAAATCATACAGTTCATTTAAATTAGCTGGTTTTCTGGCGTGTAAGCACTACCACCCTAACCCTGCCACTAGGTAAAAGGGTGGGCCAAATTTAACTATTCACCACCCTTGGGGTCACCTGGTCTCCTTAGCAACTATTAAACACAGGTGGAGTTTGTTAAAACCTGCTCAGATGTTTGAGGGCACCTTATTGTTTGGTCAGAAGATTCAACTGATTGGCTACAAGCATTTGAAAATAAAACAAAGGATAAATATGTGAAAAAAGTGGTATGTAAAGAATATTTGATTCTGTGGAAAGTCTCTCTTTCAAAAAACCTGGGAACTTTGTCAGAATCAATGGCAACTTTTTGGACTAGCAGGGTATTTTAAATAATAAATCAGAGAATGGTATTCATGGGTTCTTTTCCACAGAATATTGATCCAAAACATTGGGCCAAATCAGCACAGACATGCTTCACCAGACACAAAATGGGCTTTTTTCCATAAAGAGGATTGGCCAACCTGTATGCTTCAGCTATGTGCAACAACTGTCAACAACTGTCTCAGTGAAGCAAGAACAAAAGTATTGAAATTAAATGTTGCGATCATGTTGCTGCAATAAACAAAATCATAATTTTAAAGCTTTTGCACATCTTTATTTTTTTCCCCAGAAATGTCCAACCATCCAAAACTATTTTTTGACAATAAATGATAAAGAACTGCGAAAAACACTTTTAACAATTACACACTCTTTGTAACAGAGTAGAACCAGTGATCAGTCACCAAATTTGTCTTTGTTCTAACTGATGAGACAACTAGAAGTCTCATCTCTCGTACTATTATCCATCAGTATATTAAGCTGCTGGCGAAAAGCCCAAATCCAGACAGAAATAGCTGACAAGGTAATGTAAAACATTTTAATGTTGGCTTCAGCAATTAATCTTTGGTTAGGTTTGATTAACGCATTTTTTATCTGCTGAATTTTAAACTTTTATGTATTTAATTAGGATATTATGTGAGAGGCCAAAACAAAGTAGTGCATAACAAGAAGGTGGAAGAAAATTAAGACATGGTTTACAACTTTTAAAAAAGGTCAAACTTTTAATAGTGTGGCATACATCTGAATTTAGCTGCCTTTACTCAGACACCCCTAAATGAGCCTCTGTGTGTAACTAACTCAGAATCCAGCTGTTCTATCAAGGTTTGTTAGAGAACATTAGTGACCAGACATCATCAAGATCAAAGATCAAGGACCACAGCAGACAGGTCAGGAGGAAGTTTAAAAGTTTAAAGCAGGGTTAGGTTCTAAAACAATATCCAACCTTTAACATTTCACAGAGTTCTGTTCAATCCATCATCTGAACATAGAAAGAGGATGGCACAACTGCAAACCTACCGTTTGTGATGTTGGATCTAGTAGTTTACCAAAACCAACAGAATGGTCAAGGAGAACATTAATCACTGAGCCTTTTGCCGCAATTGCAAGTCATTTGCAATGTTTGGGTCTTAATTTCTGTTTACACGTATGCAATAATTTGTGTTGCCCTATATAATAACATTCTAATAAAATACATTTTCATTTGTAGTGAACCTGAATTCTTTCGCAAAGTATGCGTCCTGCATAGGTCCTTTCTGCACAAAACTCAGCCTTATTTTGGTTTTCTGCCTTCAGATAATTTGAAGTTTGCTGAGTGAGAAATATTTATAATTTTCAGTACTGAACACTTGAGGCTCAAGCTTTGCTTAATTCACAGCTTCAGCTCTGTCTGGCTAAGTAAGCCAACACTACCAACTCTGTTAAAGAGGCCTGTTTTAGTGTCTGTCTTTGAGTGTTTGTGTGTTTTCTGGACACGTAAACAATGGGCAGTAAATTCTACGATGATTATCGCTGCTTGGGCTCATTGAGAAGCTTTCATTCCTCACTCTGAAGCAACCAGAGCACACGTTAATCTTGTAAAGCGCTGCAGGCAGCAACAGCAGCAGGACATTCCTCACCAACCAGCGTATTAGAAAGCTTGCTAGGGGAAAAAAGCAGTAGCCCAATAAAGAGCATGTCAAGTTGAAATTAAGTCTATTATTTAAACATGGACTCATATTTACTGCGATATGCGTTTTTAGAGAAAGAAATTGCTATGTTGTCAGTTTTTGATCATGTTCCCTTTGTTGTTCTCTCCCACACTGACTTCCTAATAAATGTGACTCATTTACTGAATATCAGAAGTCCGTCTGATAGTCATTTTGTGTTTCGTGCTGGAGGATGAAATGGTCAAGGGAAAACTGCTACCACAACTTGATATTGCCCTACTTTGTGGTGACCCTCAGGGAAGGATCATAGTGTGGGATGTGGTCACTGATAGATACAAGAGCACTTTAAACCTATTCAGAGTAAGGATCCTGAAGAGACTGCTCATGAAGCTTTGACTCAATATTTTTCAGTGTACCTCAGGAGTGAGCTGTCACCCTGGCAGCACTGCCAAGATTTCTAGTAGGCACAGTAAGCGCAAGTCATTCCTACTCATTCCAGTGTTGTCCTTCTTGTATTTCTGTCTCAGATGTGGGCTGTATATGGAATCAGGATTTGTCTCATAATCACCTGTTATCCATTCATCCTCTTAACTACATTAATATATGGAACGGAGACGATACTGACCTGTGGAAGAAGAGTTAAGCAAAGAATATGCCCTCCTATTCGTATGACGCTTTTGATTCTTCCACCATGACATTTAGGTTAATAAAAAGGTCCAAATGTGTGATAGAACTAGTTTCCTCCACCAAGAACTTTGTGTTTTCAGTTGAGTCTGTCTGTCTGTCTGTCTTATTTTTTACCCATTTTGTTATAATAATAAAAGGAGATGGAATACTGGAAAATAATAGGTTAAGGCAGAACCTCTGCTCAGTGTTGATGTGTGAATAATTTTTTAAACATCAAAAGCTGGTATCTATAGGTGGTGGACAATGAAACTGAAACACCTGGTTTTAGACCACAATAATTTATTAGTATGGTGTAGGGCCTCCTTTTGCGGCCAATACAGCGTCAATTCGTCCTGGGAATGACATATACAAGTCCTGCACAGTGGTCAGAGGGATTTTAAGCCATTCTTCTTGCAGGATAGTGGCCAGGTCACTACGTGATACTGGTGGAGGAAAACGTTTCCTGACTCGCTCCTCCAAAACACCCCAAAGTGGCTCAATAATATTTAGATCTGGTGACTGTGCAGGCCATGGGAGATGTTCAACTTCACTTTCGTGTTCATCAAACCAATCTTTTACCAGTCTTGCTGTGTGTATTGGTGCATTGTCATCCTGATACACGGCACCGCCTTCAGGAAACAATGTTTGAACCATTGGATGCACATGGTCCTCAAGAATGGTTCGGTAATCCTTGGCAGTGACGCGCCCATCTAGCACAAGTATTGGGCCAATGGAATGCCATGATATGGCAGCCCAAACCATCACTGATCCACCCCTATGCTTCACTCTGGGCATGCAACAGTCTGGGTGGTACGCTTCTTTGGGGCTTCTCCACACCGTAACTCTCCCGGATGTGGGGAAAACAGTAAAGGTGGACTCATCAGAGAACAATACATGTTTCACATTGTCCACAGCCCAAGATTTGCGCTCCTTGCACCATTGAAACCGACGTTTGGCATTGGCATGAGTGACCAAAGGTCTGGCTATAGCAGCCCGGCCATGTATATTGACCATGTGGAGCTCCCGACGGACAGTTCTGGTGGAAACAGGAGAGTTGAGGTGCAAATTTAATTCTGCCGTGATTTGGGCAGCCGCGGTTTTATGTTTTTTGGATACAATCCGGGTTAGCACCCGAACATCCCTTTCAGACAGCTTCCTCTTGCGTCCACAGTTAATCCTGTTGGATGTGGTTTGTCCTTCTTGGTGGTATGCTGACATTACCCTGGATACCGTGGCTCTTGATAAGTCACAAAGACTTGCTGTCTTGGTCACAGATGCGCCAACAATTTGTCCTCTTTTGAACTCTGGCATGTCACCCATAATGTTGTGTGCATTTCAATATTTTGAGCAAAACTGTGCTCTTACCCTGCTAATTGAACCTTCACACTCTGCTCTTACTGGTGCAATGTGCAATCATTGAAGACTGGCTACCAGGCTGGTCCAATTTAGCCATGAAACCTCCCACACTAAAATGACAGGTGTTTCAGTTTCATTGTCCAACCCCTGTATCTGTCCATCTGTCTGTCTGTTTATCTAGCATCATTTCATGTACTGAGAATACCCAACACGTTCTCACTCCCAACACATTTGGACGCTTGGTCAGGCTCCCTCTGTGTCACAGATTGACGCATCGGGTAGCCCCTTCTTGTCATTATTTGACGTGCAGGGTGCTCTCATTGACTGTTATAGAGCTCCCTGAACGTCCCTGGACGGCTCTTTCTTTTTTGTGTGTTTATTTTAACAGAAACATACATAATTTAATATGGTAGAATTAAACCAGAGTCAAAGATGTCATCGTAACATCATGGTTATAAATAAGGCCTTATTTTTTATTTAACATAATACAAAATTAAAACAAAGAATACACTAGGTGGATGCTTTGACGTTACACACTCATGTACAGTAGGTAGCGGTGTGTGCCGCTGAGGTCGTTTGCAATCCACCAATATTAATATGAAGTTAATGTTTAAGAGGAAGAAGATCCCATTCGCCAAAAAACCCAAAGAAGAAAAGAAGAAGCTGATGTCATCGCATGCGTCAGCTGCGCCCGGGTGAGTGCAAACCTGAATCTGTCAATTTTCGGACTAAAAAACACAAAAAACTTCTAAAGTCTTACTTTACAAAGTTGCTTTTTGATAGTTTTAAGAATTAGTGGTGGGAAAATCTGTGGAACAGTGAATAGCTGAAGACATTTAGATATTTTTTAACCTATTTTGGGCGCAAAAAATGAGCGGTAAGCTAGCTAAAGTAGCCGCTGAGAGCTGATCAAATTCAAACCTGAGGTGTACTTTTTACATTAATTAGCCATGGTAGAGTCACGGTGAAGTTTCTACTCATGCTTGCTGTTGCCATTTTGAGGCTTCAAGTCCACCCAGGTTTTGTTTTTTGTATAGCATGCTCTTTCAATTGCATTTAAATCAAAGCTTTGACAGCTTCCCAGCTGAGTGACTGGATGTGCTCACATCACTGTGATTTCATTGTATAGGTTGTATGTACCGTACAAGGTTTAAAGGCAAAATCAAATTTGCATCAGCACAGCCAAAGTCCTCTCCCCCTGTCTTTTGCTGTCTATTCCCTGTGGCAAACTGATGAAGAGCTTCTGAAATCAAAAATTTTTTTTTCTAAACAGGTTTTTTTTCAGTAATCCGACATTTGCACCATACCAAAGCTCCTTTGACAATTTTTAAACAAAGGCACTTTTAAGACCACGTCTGTCATCCGTCTTTCCTTTTTTTCCTCTTTGTGTCTCCTGTCCTTCTCTTAGTGTCTTGGCCCCTATTTTTTTTGTCTTTTGTGGATTGTTCTGTTTGTTTTTTTTTGGCCCCGTCCATCAGCTGTCTTTGTATCATTTTTTTGCACTGTGCCAGAAGTCCTTAAACATGACACCCCCCAAATTCAAGCCCTGCGCATCTTGCCAGACTGCCAAATCAGGCAAACAGAAAGACCTGCTTGTTTGCTTGAAAGCCTTTCCCAAAAAAAAAAACTAAATGAAAAAAGCACAATCTTGGGATAGAGAGTGGGGACAAGCTGTTGTAAAAAACAGAAATGTTGGCCGAATAAATTTTTCTGCACGTATTGCAGTAAGTATCAGTTCTTGACTGAAAACCTATTTTTTCATTTAATCCCTTATTTTAAAAGGATCACAATGTAAACGTTATTTGCACATAACATCTTGTTTTTACATTTACCTTGCTCCTTTGACTTTACCCATGTTAATGGATTGTATGAAGATGTTGACATGTTAACACCAAAGAAAACATGCTTTTGACAAGATAAAAACAATATTTTTCAAATATTCTGCTAAGATAAAAAAAAAAAACTCTGCTCTAAAAACTGGTGGGTTTAAGTAATTTATGTCATGGATTATTAATCTCAGGTGCGGAAAAAAGGGCTATAAGCTTATTTTATCTTTGGAAAAAAGGGGAACGCTTCAAACAAGTGGGTAGCAGATGTCATCACCCATTTGGATCCCCTCTACGACAAGAAATTTCCTGGGAAAGATGCAGAGAGCCTATGAATTTCTCCTCTCTAAAGGTTTTTTTAAATATTTAGATTTATTTTTATATATATAATTATATAATTTTAAAATTATATCCCGATCAAAATTTTTAAGACCTGTTGAAAAATGGCAAAAAAGAAACGGGGGGGGGACAAAAAAAGTATTTTTCACTAACTAAAATAGGCTTTCATCAGCTGCTCAAAAAGGGTTTTGGGACATATCTCAAAAGAACTCCCCAAAACGGAATAAAAAGTTTCAAAAAAAAAACTTAGTAAAAAGTAGCTGCTCTATGCTTTTAATCACCTCTAAATTTTTTTTCAGATCTTTGATGCTGGGGTTTCCAGGAGGTTAAAGGGAATGTTTCTTCAAGTGGTGAAGATGGCTTCACGGAGGTCATCCACTGTCTGGAACTGGTGTCCATTTTTGTAAACTTCCTTTGCCATCCAACTCCAAATTTTTTTCCCGGATTTAGATCAGGGGAACACACAGGATGATCCTACAGAGTGGTGTTATTTCCCTGGGAGGAAACCTTTGTCAGGCAGGCGTTTTTGAACTGCAGCATTGTCTTGTTTAAACAACCCCGTGATCACCACAGAGACGATGGCCTCCGTTCATGAGGGACGCCCCCCTGAAACATCTCCAATTGCTGCTGCAGTTTGACCCCTCTACACAACATGAAGCTCCATTGTTTTAATTGAAGGAAAAAAGCCCCCCCAGATCATGATGGTGCCCCCCCTTATGCCGAATTTAAAACATCTTAGATGGGATATCCTTGTCATGCCAGTAACATTGGGAAGCCATCAGGGACCATCTAGATAATTTTTTTTTCATCAGAGAAAAACCTTCTTTCCCCCTTTCAATGTCCCATGCTTGTTGCTTTCGTGAAAACTCCAAGCAATGTTGTGCCTATTTTAGGAGACGGGTTCTCAAGACTTTTTTTTTTAAAATTGAGGGCCTTGCTTATGCATCTCAGCAATCTGACCGCATTGAGAGAAAATTTTTTGTTTGCCATCCGGGGGGTCATGACAGTGTGAATACCTGACAGAAAATGACACTAAATCCCCCAGTTTTGAAAAAGTGGGAAAGATGTGGTCTTAAACTTTTCTCAGCTGTTGAACAGCCTATTTTTTGTAATGGTTATTGCAATAAATTGCTTAAAAATTTTTGGTCACAACTTTTTTTTTTCCCCAAGGAGCAGTGGGCTGAAAAAGACCGCAATTAAACTTCTTTTTCATTGACCTCAACTTCTGAAAATTAATGCTTGTCTTAGCTTTGGGGTGTGAACATTTTGGACCATTACACAGTATTTAAGTATGTATGTTATTGTATTTTCCATTTTAAAATAGTTACAGTTACTGTCATTCCCAGACCTAATATTAGAAAAAGAATTCACATTGAGAAGAATTTAAGTTATTTGAGAAAAATTTTTTTAAATAATTGTAAAGTATGAAAGTCACCACACAAATGTTCACTTTTTGAGGGTAAAGTCCTTGATTTAATTTTGTATTTAGTGTATATAGAATAATCTTAGTTTTGCTTTTTTTTTCCAGGTTGCTGAAAATGTAGTAGGCAGCGGTTTGTTCCAGTTGAAGCAATCACTGGGGGCCCCGAACAATGCGGGGAAACTTAAAGCTTTTACAAATAAAAAAACTGAAAATACGGTGTGCAAAAGTATTCAGCCCCCCTTTTCTCTGAGTGCAACCATTGCCTTCAGAATTGCCTGATGATTGCTAATGACAAACTAGAGTCAACCTGTGTTTAATCCCAACCCTTCCTTCGGGGTCTTGGACGAGGAGTGGGGAAGAATGGCGGGCGGGAGATCGACTGACGGGTCGGTGCGGCTGTGGGGGTGGGGGGGCGGTGCCGGTCCGTTGTGGTGAAGAGAGAGCTGAGCCGAAAAGCGAAGCTCTCGATTTACCGGTCGGTCTACGTTCCTACCCTCACCTATGGCCATGGCCATGAACTTTGGGTCATGACGAACGAAAGAACGAGATCCCGGATACAAGCGGCTGAAATGAGCTTCCTCCGTAGGGTGGCCGGGCACTCCCTTAGAGATAGGGTGAGGAGCTCGGCCATTCGGGAGGGGAGTAGAGTAGAGCCTGCTCCCTCCACATCGAGAGGAGCCAGTTGAGGTGGCTCGGGCATCTATACCGGATGCCTCCTGGACGCCTTCCTCGGGGAGGTGTTCCAGGCACGTCCCACCGGGAGGAGGCCCAGGGGACGGCCCAGGACACGCTGGAGGGACTATGTCTCTCGGCTGGCCTGGGAACGCCTTGGGCTCCCCCCGGAGGAGCTGGAGGAGGTGTCTGGGGAGAGGGACGTCTGGGTGTCTCTTTTTCATTTACAAACTATCCAAGTTTCATTTCTGTTTCTGGGGATTTTTTGCTTAAAACCTCACTTGTACAAAAACTTTAAGTATCATCTGTGACCAGAACAAAAGTTACATAAAATTTTTTTACACCTTACACAGCTGTCACTTTTTTTGAACATTATGCATACAAAATAACAATGTTTTTGGTTCCATACTTTGACCCCTGAGGGACACCACAAACAATTTTAGTTTTGTCCAGTGCATGCAATGTCAAAATTCTGTCGCATTTTTTTGCACCATCAGAAACTTGTTGCAAAACTCTTGACTGCTTTATTCTTTTTTGACATTTCATCAAAACTACTCCCTAATTTCAGACTAAACTCCAGTTTTCTTTTAATGTCATTGGGTTGTTAATTGCATCAATGCTTTTTTGAAATGATTACACCAACTGGCAAGATTTCTTTTTGTCATTTGAGGATAGTGACTTCCAGTCATGGCTTTCATTAAGCCCAATGACTGCTTTTCTGTGTGGTTCTAATGATTTCTTAATCTACATTGACTCTTTTTAGTCAAGTGTAACCATGTTCTTCACATAGGATTGATTTCTGTAATTTCCATGTTTTTAAAGCAAAAAGTTTTTTAAATTGCTCCCTGATCTAATTGCTAAAAATTCCATCCAAAAGGTTTGGAACAAAATAAACAAAGTAAAGTAATTTGTTAAAAAATGTACAATCCAGGCCAATAAGGTCCCATCAGATTTTCATACTGGGCAAGACTTTGCTGTCAATGTCCAGATCAAATGTCTAAAAATGCTGAACCTGCAGAAAGGACAATGGACAGTCCTTGACAATCACCATTTCCATAAATTTCTGAGATTGACCTATTACAAAGCCCAACTTCAAATTTATGTCATTCAATTTCCCTTTTCAAAATGGCTAGACATTCTTCAATTCTATAATTTCCACATAGAGTCCAATTGTTTCATGGGACACATGAAAATCCTGTCACTGATTACAATGAATACATTTTACATTCAGTAGCAGACTGTTATTTAAAAGTATTTTTTTCTGGCTTTGAAATCCAAAAACCCAAGGTAGGTGTTACACATTGTAAGGAATGATCTTCATCTGATCAGTTCATCAAATTGTTTGTGGTTATACTAAATTTGTCTTTACAATGTTACAAAGAAGTAAAGTTGCTTTTAAGTTTTTGTGCATCTTTGTTTCACACTGTACACTGAATGTTCAGAGCACAAAAACATAAAGTCAGGATTGACAAACTGTCTAGTTTGTCTAAAGCTTTTTTTTTAGAGTGGTTTTAAGTTATCCTGAGCTATCTCTGTAGTTTTTATGGCTGCTATAGGCTTAGGCTGCTGGAGGACATAATGACCACTTTCACCCTTTTGCTACATTCTCACCTCTCCAATTTTGCATTTTTTCGTTATTTCATTTTTAACTTTTATTTCTCTCTTTTTTCTCTTCTAGAAGCTACACCTGGCCTGATTCTTTGTCTACCTGTGACACCTTTCTGGAGAGGGGCACGTCCAAGCTTCTGCTGGCAAAAACTTAATGCTCACCCTCTACCGATGATCCACATGGCCCTGTCTTTCAGTGTTTAACCCTTTCCTCTCCTAGACATAGCTACTGACTGAGCTTTTACTGTAACTCTATGTCCTCTTCAGACTCTAAACTTGAAAACTGGCTCGAGTTTATCTGTTCTTTTTTTCTAGGTGAAAAGAAAAAGGGAGCTACCCCATTAACATTTACTTTTCCTTCCCATAGAAAATCTCCAGGATCAGTGCTTCTTTGTTCTCTTGTGTCTCTGCTCTGTTTTTTAAAAACCCCCAGCGGTCGGGGAGATGGCCGCTCACACTGAGCCTGGTTCTGCTGGAGGTTTCTTCCTGTTAAAGGGAATTTTTCCTCTCCACTGTCGCTACATGCATGTTCAGTATGAGGGATTGCTGCAAAGTCAACGCCAGTGACTGTCCACTGTCTCAACATGCAGCATTCCCTCCTCCCGGATGAGCAAGTCACTGACTGGATGCAATCTGGTGGGTTTCCTTAGATAGAAAAACTTTTTATACAATTTGAATAAATAACTAACTCTGACTGCACTGTTCAATGGTTAGGACTAATTGGAATGTATATACCTGACTTTTGTGAAGTGCCTTGAGACAACATGTGTTGTGAATTGGCGCTATATAAATAAAACTGAATTGAATTGAATTGAATAGATCAGGCAGGCAGGCAGGGATGGGACGCTGGACATTTACTCACACAAGGTTTTCGATAATCTGGCGCTGTTTGTCAGCCAGCGCACAGCATATAAAGCTAGGACAACATGTGGGATGAGTGAGGCAGGATTAGGGTTCTGGCAGGTGAGAAGCAGGTGAAAAAAATGTTCTAGATTGCTTCTGCACACAGAGGATCAGATGCAGACAGGGGCGGTACAGACAAACAAACCCTTATGATTACAACCCTGAGTCATGTGATTGACAGTCACCCGCAGCAGCACCCTACAATACAGTACAGTAAAACTTCAGTGTCCAACAGTCTGTACATTATGTCATGTTTTAAGACTGGATTCTTAGATTCTGCCCAGGTAGTCATAAAAGCTCAAGTGGCTTTTGAGAAATAAGTCTACAACATACAACTTTCTAAAAATAGAGACATAGGCACATTACTGCCACCTATAATTTTGGAGTGGTAAGCAGAATTTTACTTGTACTCGTAGTCGTACTCGTCATCTTCCGCTTCATCTGGTACCGGGTCGCTGGGGCAGCAGACTCAGTAAAGACACCCAGATGTCCCTCTCCCCAGACACCGCCTCCATCTTCTCAGAGGGGAGCCCAAGGCGTTCCCAGGCCAGCCGAGAGACACATTCCTTCAAGCGTGTCCTGGGCCGTCACCTGGGCCTCCTCCTGGTGGGATGTGCCTGCAACATCTTCCAAGGAAGGCATCCAAGAGGCATCTGGTATAGATGCCCGAGCCACCTCAACTGGCTCCTCTCAATGAGGAGGAGCAGCGGCTCTACTCCGAGCTCCTCCCGGATGGCCGAGTTCCTCACCCTATCTCTTAAGGAGTGCCCGGCCACCCCTTGGAGGAGGCTCATTTCAGCCACTTGTATCCAGGATCTCGTTCTTTCGGTCATGACCCAAGTTCATGGCCATAGGTGAGGGTAGGAACGTAGACCGACCGGTAAATCGAGAGCTTCGCTTTTTGGCTCAGCTCTCTCTTCACCACAACGGATTGGCCCAGCGTCCCTATTACTGCAGCAGCCGCGCCAATGCGTCTGTTGATCCTCCGCTCCATTCTCCCCTCACTCGTGAACAAGACCCCAAGATACTTGAACTCCTCCACTTGAGCCAGGACCTTCCCTCCAACCTGAAGGGGACAAGCCACCCTTTTCCGGTCGAGAACCATGGTCTCGGACTTGGAGGAGCTGATCTCCAACCCAGCCGCTTCACACTCGCCTGAGAACTGCCCCAGCGCATGCTGTAGGTCTTGGCTACAGGGGGCCAGCAGGACCATGTCATCTGCAAAAAGAAGAGACGAAATCCACTGGTTCCCAAACCAGACCGCCTCCGGCCCTTGACTGTGCCTAGAAATCCTGTCCATGAAAGTTATGGTTGAGAAAGGGCAGCCTTGCTGGAGTCCAACATGCACCAGGAACAGGTCTGACTTAGTGCTGGCAAGATGGACCAAACTCCTGCTCCGCTTGTACAGAGACCGGATGGCCCCTAATAAAGGAACTAATAAAGGAACCCCGACTCCATACTCCTGGAGCACCCCCACAAGGCACCATGTGTGAAACAGTCGAATGCCTTCCCCAGGTCCACAAAACACATGTGGACAAATACCCTGCACAGGTGGTCCAGTGTTCCACGGCTGGGATGAAAACCACACTGCTCCTCCTGAAGCCGAGGTTCGACTGTCGGCGGACTCTCCTCTCCAATAACCTGGCATAGTCCTTACCAGGGAGGCTGAGGAGTGTGGGATCATACTCCTCAGCACCACCACCACCCCAGTCTGCCAGTCCAGAAGCACTGTCCCTGACCGCCATCCAATGGGGTTGTCAACCATGACAACCCCACAACATCCAGAGACCTGAGGCACTCAGGGCGGATCTCATCCACCCCCGAAGCCCCGCCACCATGGAGCTTTTTAACTACCTCAATGATTGCAGCCTCGGTGATGAAAGAATCCAACTCCGAGCCCTCAGCCTCTGCTTCCACCAGGGAATGCATGACAGCAGGATTAAGGAGATCCTCGAAGTACTCCTTCCACCGTCTGACAATGTCCCCAGTCGAGGTCAGCAGCCTCCCACCCCGACTGTAAACAGTGTTGGCGAAGCACTGCTTCCCCCTCCTGAGGCGCCGGACAGGTGCCAGAATTGCTTCGAGGCCAACCAGTCGTCCTTCTCCATGGCCTTACCGAACTCTTCCCAGGCTCGAGTTTTTGCCACAGTTTTGCCTTGCCATAGCCCAGGCATCACAGAACCCGTTAGCCGCCTCAGGAGTCCCACAAGCCAACCACAGCCGATAGGACTCCTTCTTCAGCTTCACAGCATCCATTACTGCCAGTGTCCACCATGGGTTCGGGGATTGCCGCTGCGACAGGCACTGCAGACCTTACGGCCACAGCTACGGGCAAGAGCATCGACAATAGATGCATAGAACATGGTCCACTCAGACACATATCCAACATCCCCCGGAATCTGGTCAAAGCTCTCCCGGAGGTGGGAGTTGAATACATCCCTGGCCGAGGGCTCTGCCAGACATTCCCAGCAGACCCTCACTATGCGCTTGGGCCTACCAAGTCTGTCCAGCTTTCCCCTCGTCCAGCGGATCCAACTCACCAGCAGGTGGTGATCAGTGGACAGCTCAGCCCTCCTATTCACCCGAGTGTCTAAAACATGCGGATGAAGGTCTGATAACACGACAACAAAGTCGATTATCGACCTCCTGTCTAGTGTCCTGGTGCCAAGTGCACCGATGAATACCCTTATGCTTGAACATGGTGTTCATTATGGACAATCCGTGACTAGCGCAGAAGTCCAATAATGAAACACTACTAGGATTCAGATCGGGAAGGCCATTCCTCTCAAACCCCTCCACCACATTAAGATAATGGTTCAAGGAGGGGAGCAGAAATTCAATTCAATTCAGTTCAGTTTTATTTATATAACGCCTATTCACAACACATATCATCAAGGCACTTTACAAGGTCAACTCAATCGAATCATACAATTTTAAGTCGGGTACATACATTCCAATTAATCCTATTGCCCCACACCAAGATGGGACAAACTCACCCAGCAAGAGGTCCCTGTCCAGCACCCGGGGCCGGCACCCCCTTCCATGTTCCCCTTAACCACACAAACACACCACATCACCGCCACTGCAATGATAGCCCAGGGAGAAACATTATCCAGATCATCAGATCATGTCCATGTGAATTAAATTATAATTTGAAACGGGAAAGAAAACATAATTTTGCCAATGTGATAGTTATTGTATTTTTATGCATTTTGTGCCGAGATTTAATGGGAGAAATTGTGGATTTGCAGCATCTACACATACCCTGAGCCAGCCTCATTCCAGCACCATTAACTCCTGTTGTCAAGGAAGATCAGAAATATGCTTTAATGGACTGCAGAGACAAAGTGGGTTGACGCCTCCTCTACAATGGAAATCGACTGCAGACAAATACTTAACCCTCAAGAACATCGTCAGGATTATAATATAGCCTGTCAGGTAGAATCACAGCTTACAAACTTAATATCAAAATCTAATTATTGGAATTTTGATTCTAATTAAGATGGAAATTTATTCAGATGATGAAAATAACAAAAGAATACATCTTTAAGTCAAAGCATTCGTTTTTCTAACTTTTATCAAAAAGAAAAATTGCATAATTTCTTAAATTTTCATTTATTTAGCCCAATCATGTAAATTCCCCCATGACCTCAAATCATCGATGCAGATCTTGTTGATTTTGCCTCCACAGTGAAATGATACTAAGGATCCACTTTCTCAGGCCTGTCTGGTGCCCTGTGTTGCTTAATAATTCCGTCTGTTTGCTGACCCAGCTTCTGGAGCTTCTCTATCGAACCATTTGTGGAAACATGTTCACCACTAGGGAATCCTGAAAAGAGGGGGAAAGTTCAAGATTCCTAATTGCTTATATTCCTTTTACCTTTCTGCTAGTAACCTTGTGTTTTCAGAAATAAAAAAAGATAGACAATAGACATCTATACTATGAGTATAAATGTGTGCTTATAACCTTATTCTGATTGTAATTTGTAATGGTTTTAATTGAAACATGACATGGTTGTACAAGTTTAGCAGCAAATGGAAAAATATGTCTAAAATTCTTTGTGGGCACTTGAAGTATTTTGCTGTGATTTGTATCACAATAATCATTTCATTGATAAGGTGCATAGTAAAAAATAAATGTCTGTCCAGCAATTCTGTTTTTTTTTATTGTTTTACACCTTCAACAAGAAAAACTGGAGTTATCGCAGACCTTTGTTGATTTTAATGTGAAAGCCTTTAAACTATTTTCACATCAGAATTGTATTATTTGATACATGTTTAAAAGAGATAGGAACAACACATTTATCATTTTAATTTATAATTCTACAAACAGACTGAAAATTGTAATATGTCCAATTTCAGGTAGTTAATGCTTTTTTACAGTCTGATAGACCAACAGTCATACAAAGAACAGACAAAATAATATTTTAAAGAATGATTTGCTGAATAAAACCAACCTTCTGGATGACCAGTTCTCAACAGTGTTTAATTAGCTGCCCTTATTTATTAAAATAATATTTAAAGAAATATTATTAGGGAAATAGTAAAATAAAATTTAAGGAAATATAATTTTGAATAAGAACTAAATCTTTCTGGAGAAATGGGGCTTAATGGTGTTTACTTAGTTTTCAAGTTTAGCAAAATAATATTTAGGGAAATATTATTTTCTAGATTGAAAACTAACAACCTTTTTGGGTAAATGATCTTAGCAGGTAAGCACGTGTTCTTGGCTGTTAGCGGTTGAAGCTAACGAAAGAAGCTTATAGCTTTTTAGAATCAAACACATACCTTTAAAATACCATTAATAAAAGGGTTGAAATGCGTAAGCGTGGACGCCACGTTATGGCCGATCTTCTGTGTTTAAAATCACCCTTTAAATAAAGTTTGTCTTAACTTAAAAAAAAAAAAAACAAACACAGAATACACAAACTGAGGACATGTGCTAGCAGATAATCTGCTAGCAATAAGATAGCAGAGTTTTCAACATAAACAAAACCAAACGTCATAAAACGAAAAATGTTTAGATTTTTTCATTTGTAAGGATTATTAATCTGAAAATATTATTTAATATTTAATATTAGTAATTTAATATTTAATCAAATAATATTTCTGTTGGGACCATCCATTTTGGTCGCACATTTTGACATACACAGCTCAACAGATGTCGCAGCTCTGTCGTCACTGGGAGTATAAATCGGCCGAGATGCAAAGTTTCGTTGCCATTTTCCCGCCTGTCTCAGACAGCGCATAGGAGGCGCATATCTGGAGAAACAAAGCTCGCAGGTGAACTTTTGCTCCACAAGGCCATTCCCGGAAGAGCTTGAAAGCTGGAAATCTGTCTTATACGAGAAGATCAGAGGATTTATTTGCCGATCGAAGACCACGCCACACTCAGTGTAGGTGAAAAGAGGTTCTGTTTTCCAAGGAGATGAGTTTTCCTCCTTGTATCACGACCAGAGACAGAGAACCCAAATTCAGCCAAACACTAAGTGATAAGTAAAAAGGTTTATTCAGAAACTCAGGATCAGAGAGCAGAAGAACAGCAGTCAGCTTCCAGGAACCACTGAGAACAGAGAGACTAGTTAGTGGCTGAATAAAACTCAGGATCTGCAAGGAGTTAGATAAAGCCACTAAGCTTCTCAGTCTGGTGATGAGGCACAGAATCCAGAGGAGGAAGAGATCCAGACAGTTAATGAGGAAGCGTCCAACAGACTGAAGTCGGATTGCCGACTGATCCAACTCCTCCGGGGAACCAGCTGACGCTGTGACAGGAACACAGAGAGCTGTGATTGTCCTCTTGACAATAAATCCAGGCAGACCAGGGACAGAAACAGGGTCGAATTCCAGGGCTAGAGGCGTCAGACAAGGGGCAGGCAGAGACATAAACCAGAGGCAGAAAACAGAGTCGAAATTCAAAATCCAATCCGTCAGACAAGGAGCAGGCAAGAGGGAATAATCCGTAAGGCAAGGCAAGGTCATGGAACGAGATCAGTCAGGAAGGAACGCTGGATAACTACTCACAAATGTTTTCGAAAATCTGGCACCGTCTGCTTGTCAGAGGGCTGTATATAACTGCAGCTCCACAGGTGTGTGGCATGACGGTGATTGCGCAGCAGCGCAGCAGCAGACAGGTGAAGCAGATGAGTTAATTGCAAGAGTGAGAGCAGAGCAGGCAGACGGGCCAGAATCATAACAATAGCTGTCTCAAGGTCTGAGTGGTTTAAAAAAGGAAAACCTTTTGTTCACTGGATCTGTTTGTGTTATAAAAGTAACCTTTGTAACGTTGTTTTTACTGTCATTCAGTTCGTATTGTTTAAAGAGTTCAGATTTTTTGATTAGAGGATTCTGTAAAGAAGTTATAAAAAATATATCCAAAACAACCTAGCCTTATGTGAAAAAGTAATTGCCCTCTAAACCAAGTCACAGTTATTGTGACTATTGGCACATAAATGTGGAGCAGAGTTAGGATACAAGTCTTTTCCGCCAAGTCTTGAGTTAAGTCCCAAGGAAAGACAAGCAAGTCACAAGTTGAGTCCACTGTCAAGATATAAAAGGCCCAAAGTCGAGTTCAAGTCATACACTTAAAATTTTGAGTCTTGAGTTAGTTGTCCAAATTTGTAATTTAATCACTGAGTAGTAATTTCTAGAATTTATAAACTCTTTTGTTTTTATTAACTTTGACTTATCATTCTGTGTAAGTTTAATTGTAAAAAGGAATCAAATGTTGTTGCCTTTATTTTCTCTGTGTTAGATCTGGGGATTATGGGTAGTTACTATAAATCTGGTAACAACTAACACTAGTTTTTACTGATTCAAGAAATGTTTAAGTCACACTTTTTAACAGATGTTGATCCTTATAAGTACAAATTTATTTCATTTTAGTCCATTTGTGTCATTTTTTTAAATGATAATAAAAAAATCATAAGGCCATCTTTTATTTTGACAGATTACAAATCAGACCCCTGACCACTTGGTGGCGAAATTAATTACCTGTTTGCAGCAGCGCTGAAGCAGAGTGCTTGCTGGGATCAGGAAACACCTCGTTCGATGAGTCTTGCTGACTTCTGATCAATTCATTTGGAGAAATTTCAAAACTTTGGCTGAAGTGGCGCTTGTAATTCCAGTCTCTAGTGTGGTGGCAGAGAACAAATTCAGCCTCCACAACAACATTAAAACACCCACGAGAAGCCGTCTGTCCGAGGCAAAAGTCAAAAACCTCATGACAAAAGCTTCTGCAGCAATAATACTCGAGACATTTGATTACACACAATTTGATTACACACAGGGTGCTCAATTCAGGACCATGCGGACCAGGAGGAAGTTGTGGAACTCTGTGTTCAGGCCACAGCAGATGATGTGATCATATTTGAAGTGAAATTGTTTAATTTCATTATTTATATGTAGTTACTGGGACCACTATCAGTGTTTTTTTGTCACTGCAGAGTAAATGTATTAATCTGGTGGATTCTCTGTTCAGCTTTGCCAGACTGAATATAAATTGAAATGAATGAAAATAAATGCTATTTAATTATTAGCATTTAAAAAAATAAAGTGATGGGTAAAAATAGATTATGAAAAGATTTTTTTGACCCGTACAACATAAAAGTCTAGTGCAACCTTTGTTGTGGAAATTTCTTTCTGTTGAAAACAACAGAAATTCAAATCATTAGTTTCAACCCTCCACCCACACTCCCAACCCAACCAGCCCAATACTAAACCTCACAATTATGTTTAACATAATAGTGTCCTTAATCTTAATGTATTGCTTGAAGCGTTGTATAGCTATTAAGTATTGCTGTACTGCAATTGAGAATAACTCCTGAGAAACATGCATCTGAGTCCAAAGTGAAGACCACTGCAATAATCTAACCGAGCCGTAATAAAAGCATGGATTAAAATCTCAAAATGATGCCATGAAAGAAATGGTTTGACTTTGGCCAGTTGCTTCAGATGATAAAAACTGGACTTGATTACAGATTTAATCTGTGCATCAAGTTTAAAACTACCATCCAGTCTCACATCCAGGTTTGTTGCTGTCTGGTTCAGATACTCTGTTAAAGAACCCAGATCAGCATGGGCTTTTAAAAACATTGGCTGGTGGTCGGGTGGGTGGGGCGGGTGGGTGTATCATGTCTTGTGCCTGCACTGGGGCGGTTAGTGGGTTGTGCTTGGCCTGGAGCTAGATAATGTTTCGCCCTGGGCTATCGTTGCAGTGGCGGGGCGGTGATGTGGTGTGTTTCTGTGGTTGCGAGATGCGTGGTGGGGGACACTGGCCCCGGGTGCTTGCCGTTAGCCGGGGACCTCTTGCCGATTGAGTTTGTCCCGTCTTGGTGTGGGGTAGGGGGCTCTGTTGTGGGCGTGGTGCCCGTGGTGTCTGCCCTGTTGCGCTTGTGGGCGGGTGCTGGGGCGGCACTGCGCCGGGCCCTTGCCTTGCCGTTGTGGCGCGGTGTATGGTGGGAGGCAGGATGCAGCAGGGGTGCTTGGAGAGGGGTGCTGTATGGGTGTGGCCTTGTCAGCTTTTCGGGGATGGAGCTCACCTGTGGGGGTGTGCCCCTGTGCTGTTGGGAGGGGATTCATGGTGTTTAGTTCGGGGGTATGTGTTCGATATCTGTGTCCCAGTTGGGGGTGGCCCTGTGTTAAAATTCATATTGGGGTTCATGGGAGGTGGGGGGCTCATTAGGTTGAAATCAGTTAGACCCCTCATTTGTACATGGTCCTTTCCCCGGATGAGGATGGGGGTCGTTGGGGACTGGGGTCGGGGTGGGGGATCGGGGTCACTCGGGTTTGGGTGTTGCTGGCACTAGTCTGGGCTGGTGCAGCGGCAGTCTGGCTGTCTCCACCAACCGGAGGGAAGTGGACCACCTCCTGGGTCTGGAGGCTGGTTGTCCGTATGGGGTATTGGCACCTGGACCTGGGAGTATAGAGTATGTATTGGGAGTGTGAGTGAGTGTACAACGTCCATTGTTGTTTGTCTTTACGTTGGGTGCATGGGTGTGAGTGTTTTTATGTGTACGCATGAGGGTGGGACTGCTCCCTCACCTGGATCAGTTTAGACCCCCCATCAAATGTGGGGCCTATTTCCTCCCCGCTACACTACCTGCCGGTGGTTGGTGTCTCTGCCCGCTGGTGTACCTGTGGTTCTCGGTGTTTTGGGCTGGTTGCTTTGGTGTGTGCTGGCTCACTCCCGGTGGTTGCTTGCCGGGGCCTGGACTGGACCCCTGGGCTTTGAGAATGATATGTCCCGGGGTCTGGATCTACTTTGGCGCAAACGGCTGCCGGCAGGGCCTGTGGGCTCATTGTTGCAGCTCCCTGGTGCCTCTGCACTGTGGCTGTTGGGTGGTTCCCCTGGGACTCTCCCCTGCTCTTCTCTGGGGTCTTTAATGGTTCTCCCGGGGTTCCTGTGCTCTGGGGGGCGTTTGGAGGTTTATGGCTTAGATCTCCTCTATAACTGTCCCAGGACCAGGGGGGCAGATCTGTGGCTCCTCACACACGCTATTGCATATTTTTATGGAGAAACCTTGTATACACAAGTGCACTCACACTTAGACTCACAGGTGTTAACAGATACATAAATGTTCTATATTGAGCCGCATTTACCACTAATTACATCTTGTATCAATAAGTACCATGCACTCTAAAAAAGCTATTAGGTATGTTTCTGCAGGTGTAGAAGCAAGTACGGTGTCATCTTGTATTCTCTTCATCCTTCTTTCTCTCTTCCATTATTTTCTCCTACTCTCCCTTTTTCCTTTTTGCCCCTTACATGCTTCCCTCAGTCTTTTGTTCATTAAAATTCAAAAAATTCTAAGACATTTATGCTTTGATTTCAGCACTAAATTCCAGAAAATGATTCACAGAGTACTGGTTTCCTTGTTTCAGTGGCATATAAATTTGGCTGTCATCAGCATAGAAATAAAAGGCAATACCATATTTCCAGAGGATTGAGCCAAGAGGAATTAAGCAGAGGTAGAAGAGAAGAGGGTATGGAGCCTTTGGGAACCCCACATGTAAGGGTACTGAAGACTCAACAGATCCAACTGGAACACAAAATCTTCTCTCAGTTAAATAGGACCTGAACCACTCAGGAGCAACACCATGAATTCCCACCCAGTTCTCCAGGCAAGAAATAAAGATCTGATGATCCACTGTGTTGAAGGTGGCAGTTAGATCCAACAGCATTAAAATAACACAGTGACCAGAATCTGTGGCCAAGAGAATATAATTAAAAATCCTCAACAGTGCTGACTCAGTACTATTACAGGCTTTAAAAACAGATTGGAATAGTTCAAGAAGGTTGTGCTCAGTCAAATATAAAATCAACTGATTATAAACAATTAGTAGCTACATGCATGCTCAGTATGAGAGACTGCTGCAAAGTTAAAAACTCAATGCAATCGACTATACGCTGTCTCTACATGCTTGTCCAGAAGTGAGAGCTGCAAGTCAATGACTCGATGCTATCTACTAGGCAAGGCAGGGCAAGGCATGTACAATTATATAGCATATTTCAACAATAAGACAATTCAAAGTGCGTTACAACTTTACAATGGCAAAAAACGAACATAAGAAAGTAGATTACAGTGGCATGACGAGGAAAAGTAAAGTAAAGTAAAGTTGTACTAAAGTAAATGAGTAAATTTAATAAAGTAAATTTTTGTATTTTAGGGCGTAACGACCCCCTTCTGGAAAAATATAATTCTTTAACCCAGTCATTAATACACTTGGTGCTTCTTGGTCCATGTTTTTTTACCAAAAAGTCAAATGTTTCTCCCTGGGGAGGAGGCAGTTTGTTAGAACTCGGCTTCCATTTCATAGCTGTGCTTCTGTTTCCTGACAGAATTTTACTTCTATTCATTTATGCATCTGGGTAATGGGTAAAATATTGTTTTAGAACCTGCAGACGTCTCAGCAGGAGTTTAGAGCATTCTGGCACTCTAATCGCCTTCCTCCTAGAAAACGCATTTTCTGAGGAGGTGGCGTGCACAGACATTTTGGGGGAAAGGTGCTCAAGTGGAAAAAAAGGGCACCTTGTGCGGCACATGGAGCGGTCAGCTGCCTTTGTAGTGTGAGATTTATTAAAGGCAGAGCTTGAACATCATGTATGTATTAATCAGTACCCACAAAACAAGCAGTGGGATCTAGGGGAAGGATCACCCGGGAAAGAAAATGTAACTCAAAACAAGGATGCATTTTAAGTGCGTTTTACAAAGCAACAAATTTGTCATAGATTGATTAAAAGTTAGATTACTGACTCACAAGCAGCCTTTAACCTGAACTTTCTAGGTCAAATTTGAAAATTACATTAACCTTAATTTTTTTGTCTTTTTACACACTGAACACAATGTGTTTGTCTTGACTATATCATTCTGTACTTTATCACAAAATATCTTCTGCACCTTATAACCTTATGTTGTAGCAAAGCAGGTTACCTTGCCAAATTTACCAGGTAAGTCACACTAAATGAGTTATCTTCAGAAATATGACTAACCAGTGACTAACTACAGTGTAAATCAACTAAATCCAGAAAAACAGTTTAAAGTTTATAGTCAAAATGAAATCACCAGCAGAGAATATGGTCAGTTGACAGAAATTATTCTTAGAGTTAAGATGAATGAGATTAACTACAATTCCTAAGAACTGATAACAAGATGTCTGCTATTTACATATTAAAATACTCTGATCACGTCATCATTTTTACACAGACAGAAATAGAATAGAAAACATTACAATAGAATTGTAATGTTACCCAGCTCATTTGTCCTTATATGTATTTAAATGAAATATTTATCTTGTCTACTGCATTTGCAATAAAGAAACATGAGTCAAATAGAAGTCATCAGGGACCATGTAATAACAACATCTATGAGATACATTTGAATATTATGTTTTTCCTATTCATTCTAAGACCAACATTCTTCTGGTGCCTGGTGGCGACAAAGCGGGTGTAGTGACTATTTATCCATGAAAACCAAAACAAAACTTAAGTGATCAAACTGAAGTTGAATAGAACTCAAATAATCTCTTGATGCACGCTGGATTGTGGTTTTCGCAGTACAAAAAATGTCCAAAAAAGATAACGTCAAAAATTGCAATTCCATGGTGGATTTATTTCAAGTTTTGCAGGCAAAAAAGCGATACATGTTCACAGGATGTCCTCTGTCTCTCCTGCCCTCCTTGCTGCATTTACTTGACTGACTGACTGCCTCACCTGGTCACTACTAACTTAGTGACTGGCTGATTGGTTCACTGCCTGTGGCTGACTGGTAAAAAACCATATGACCACCAACATCCCTCCGGAGCTGCCTAATGCCTACGTATTTATGTGAAAAACCCATATCCCAAACAAAATAAATGTATAAACTAAACAAATTAATAAACCACAAATTTACTCTAAACAGCTAAAATTAAACAAAACTATTAATTAGAAATCCACCAAAAAATAAAGAATTTAATAAACTGAATTTAAAGAATTAACAAAAATAAAGAAATAGCTCCTACAGCAGGTAAAGGTAAGCCACAGGTATACACAATGAGGTCCGCCCCACTTTCTAAGGTAAAGATCTGAAACGACCCCAGTTGTAACCTGTGTAATAATTTTTAACTTGTAGTCTGATTAGCAGAACCTTGTATATTAGAGTCAAAAGCCAATCTAAACAAATGGGGTTTTACCTTGATTTAAAAGAATTTAGGGATTGAAGTTTGTTCTAGATTAGTGGAACATAATAATTGAATACTACTTCTTCATGTTTGGTTCGGATTTTGGGGATGTAGAGTGGACCAGAAGACCTAAGTGGCCTGGAAGGTTCATACAATGACAACACATCTTGAATGTATTTTGGTGCTAAGTCATTCAGTGATTTATAGAGTAACAGAAGTATTTTAAAGTATATTCTCTGAGATACAGGGAGCCAGTGTAAGGAATTTAGAAGCGGGGTGATGTGCTCTACTACTAATACTAGTTCTAGTGAGGATGCAGCCAGCAGCTTTCTGGATCATCTGTAGCTGTCTGGTTGACTTTTTAAAAAGACCTGTAAAGACACTGTTGCAGTAATCATTTTAACTAAAGATAAACACTTGGATGAGTTTTTCAGGATCCTGCTGGGACATTAGTCCTTTAATCCTGAAAATGTTCTTAAGGTGATTGAAGGCTGACTTAGTGACTGTCTTTAATGTGCCTGTGGAGGTTCAGATCTGAGTCCATCACTACAGCCATATTCTGGGCCTGATCTGTGATTTCTAGCTGTAGTAACTGAAGCTTTGTGCTGACTCTTCATCGCTCCTCCTTTGGTCCAAACATAATTACTTTAGTTTTGTTTTTATTCAGCGGAAGAAAATTATGGCACATCCAGGCATTGATTTGTTCTCTGCATCTAGCCAACGCTTGAAAAGGTTCAGAATCACCTGGTGACGTTTTATATGATGATGTGTATCATCTGCATAGTTATGGTTATGATCTGAGCTAGGGGAGCATGTAGATATTGAATAGTAGGGGTCCAAGTATGGACACCTCTGATACCGCCCAAGTGATTTTTTTCAAACTGCAATGTAAAGTTACCTAATGACACAAGTAATCCCTGTCCTTCAAACAACAGTCAAACCAGCCAAGTGCTGTACTGGAAAGTCTGACCCACTTTTCCACTAGTAATATAAAGTGATCAACAGTGTTGAATGCTGCACTGAAGTCCAATAATACCAGCTCTTCCACTGTTTGCATTTATGCACATGTGACTGAGCACCTTGACAGTCTTGGTACTGTAGTGGGCACAGAAACCTGACTGGAAGATGTCAAAGTGGCTGGCCTGAGATTGACAGGTAATTGACAGGTTGTTTTGTGATCTGTTGTCGCTGAATCTCTCTTTGTTTGTTTGTTTCCTGGTGAAGGAGTGGAGTGTCAGAGGTTGGACAGGCAGGTGAGTTTAAGGTAAGTAATCGAGAGGAGAAGTTCACACTTTTCTTATGGAGGCAGTTTTTTTTAGGAACGGGAGGGAGAGTCACGGTTGGACCAGCATGATGGTGTACATTTACCCAACCACAGAGATGGGTTCAGAATATCAGGGTTAAAGCCCTGATATGGATCCTCAGGATTACCTGAGAAACGGAGAGGAGCACAAATTCAGGTAAGACTAATGTAGAAAACAGAGAATGATTTGCCTGCTTACCTAATTACAACAATGGGAGAGCTAACAATCTGGCTTCTTCCTTTAAGTTTTCTGCTGCTTTTGAGCTCCCCTCTGATTAGTCTTAATGCGCCACAGCTGCACCTGCCACTCATAACCCTGCAGAGAAGATGTGAGAGAGAGAAGACAGCACAACACAAACACTAACCTGCACAAAGCTCAGAGGTATGACATCACCACCCTCCTTAACTGGCACTTCCTGGCAGCCTTCCGGAGGTCAAAGCAATGGAAGCCTCAAAGTCCATGATGAGGACTGTGCTCAAGATAAAGGGACCGAGAGATCCAGGAGCAATCTGTCGGCCCATAACCCTTCCAGTACACCAGGTGCTGGACTCCCCTGCAAGTCTTTTGAAGTAAGCCTTGAGTGGAGAGCTTTTTGAGGATAAACCTACATCTTGTCCAGCTGAGTAGGTGGGTGCCCGGATATTTTTCCTGTGGGTGATCTTTATATTTCAGAGAGAGGAAAGTTGAAGGCCAGCCTTGGTTTGATTCCGGATTCTGCGGCTGCTAAGAATGTGAGTTCTGAGAGATGGAAGAGCAGTCTCAGGGAAGGAATGAAGGTTTGTATCCGAGGGAGACCTTAAAGTGGGATAAGCCAGAAGCTGCTAAGATGTGGGAGTTGTGGCTGTTAGTTTGGTGACAGCTTGAGGAGAGCAGGTGCCTGGCCCCAACCAATGAATAGTTTGTGACTTGAGGGTGGGTGGGACGTAAAGGTGATCTGGAGGTCCCCCTACTGGGTCTGGCTCGTCCTGCATGACTCGACGACTGTGATATTCCAAATCCCAGATTTGAATCCTCAGAAGATTACTTGAGAAACAGAGACTCGGGTAAAACTAATGTAGAAAACAAAGATTCATCTGCTGGCCCGATTACCACGCTGGAAGAGCTAACAATCTGGCGTCTCCCTCAAGGTTCCTGCAACTTTTGAGCTCCCTTCTGATTAGCCTTGATGCACCACAGCTGTGGGAATGCACCTGCTAGTCACAACCCTGCAGAGAAGAGGTGAAAGAGAAAAACACAGCACAACACAGCCTGCAAAAACTGAAAAAATCCTTAAAAGGTTTTAAAACTTTTTTCATTGCAGTGAATATATCAAAGGACACTTGCAGAATAAGTGGCAGATTGCCTTAGAAAATATGTTTTCTGACCAGTAAATTATGTTAAATAATTCTGTATTCATACAAATCTAGACTGACTGGCAAAACATTTAGCTTTAGGCACCAGATGAAATAAACTAGTTTGGACCACTAATTTAGTACACATGAAGAACAGCAATGACTTTTCTTCAAAGGCACAGTCCACAATAAACCCTGTAAATGTTGACAAGATTGACAATTGCATCTATGAGGCATCCCTTATCTGGTGATCTTATCGATGGACAGTTGGACAATCAGCTACTGAATCACTGTTTCTCACTTGTACCACCAACATTTATGCTGGTGTTATAGACATGCTGTTATCCTGACTTTCAGTTTTACACATAATAATGGAAATAACAAAGATAGACATAACATGGCTTAAAATTGGTGTTGTTTTGCCAACAAAAGCAATCATTCTACCGATAATAATAAATAATATTTAAGAAATATGCCGTGATTGAAGATATCCCAATGTAATACAATTACAAATTTGTGTTAGGGCTTGAGATGAGACATTGAATTAGCAGTGTATTCAGCTGTAGAGCTGTGCTGTAAAAGCCAGACATGCTCCTTGTTGTCATCTCTGCTCACCCCCCTTAACCCCCCAAACCCCCCAGTGGTATTAGGCAGGGGGAGCCGCTTATGGAGTTTCCACAGGCTCACACACACTTCATGCTTTTTGTGTTCAAATGAGACACATCGAGAGACTGCTAATTTATAAGGAAGAGTCACAGGTAGGTTTTTGTCCTGGTTCCATTAGCCTTGTACAAGAACGTGGCAGTGAAGAGGGAGAAAGCTGATCTGAAAAGCACAACTCTTTCATGTCTTCAGTGGGACTAAATAGCACTCTCATAGCTCAAGTAAATGGTAGATAAGCCAGACTTTAGTTGGTGATAGTCATTAACAGCAGACAGCCAAGAGAAAAAATCAATTTGTTCTCTGATCCAGTTGCTCATTTATCTTCAAAAAGTAGAAAAACAAATCCAGGCACAGGTGTGCCATTTAAAATTGATTCTGTCCTTTAGTTTGGCCTTATTTGAGCTAAAATTCTGCATGATTAGCACTGTGTTTCATTGAGAAGTGCTTGAGAAGTGCTAACAAAAACACCACTCTGTATTTTTTTTGTACTCACTCAAAAGGAGCAGGCTTGCATACTTTTTACCATGTGAAAAAGTGTTTGCAACATACTGGAGACATCTACTGTAACAGGATCTTTACTTTTCTTCACTTTTTTCTTTTTGAGGGTGTTCTTTTAGTTCAGTCCAGTTGTATTTACAGAGCTCAAGTTAAATAAGAGTCATCTATTGGAACTTCATGGATAGCCAGTATAGTGTACACAGATTTGATTTACTGTGTGTTACAAGTATAGAAAGCATACAAGGTGGCAATAAAAATTAATACAAAACTGTCAAAATACTGATTTAAGTTCTTACGTTAGATTATGAATATAGTCTTGGAGTCAAATGTGACTCTTAAGCATGTCCAATTCAATAGGATCAGTGGATCTTCCATCTAGATCATGGAACAGTAAACTAGAACTTTATCCTCACAGCTCAGCTGAGGGGTCATGGGACTTTGACTTTCCTGTCTAGATGTGTTTTTTGGAGCTACAATCGGCTTACGACTTCATCCCCCAAATGAATAATGTCAGGGCTCTTTGTTTTTTTGTTTTTTTTTTTACAGACTATCCAGTTTCTCTGTAATCAAAGCAAGTTTCATGTCTGTGATCTCTGTACTGGCTTGACTTTTACCCTGCTTGTGGTGTTCATTGACAGGAACTCAAAATGAAGTCATGGATAGAAGGGTTTTGTCATTGAGAACCTCAGGTTTTAATAAAGGAATAATAAACCGAACCAATCTGGCCGTAAGGGAAAAAGTAATGCTTACTGAATCTAATTACATTTTGGATATCCTTTGGCTACATCCCACAATGATGACCACTTAATTGTAAACAGTGCCCTGCGGAACCGGATAATGAATGCTACTCATCTCCAGGCACATTTAAGGGAGGCGAGAGGCCCCCAGATGTCACGTCAGAATATTCCAAACCGTTCACATCAGCATGGTCTGGCTGCTAGATGACCTGCAAGGAAACCTGACCACACCACCAGGCACAGACATCATGGTCTTGCATGTGCCAGGAAGCTTTTACACTGGACGAGGGACCAGTGGGCCACAGTGCTGGTGCCTGATGAAAGTCAATGCATGTTGAGCAGCAATGATGGTTGCCAACAATGTTGGAGATATCAAGGAGAGCGCTGTGCATCAGCCATTGTTATCAGCAGATGAGCCTTTGGTGGTGGTGTTACAGTGTAGGCAGGTGTGTCTAGTCAATACAGAACCGCCCTACACTTTGTGTATGTGTTAGAGTTAGAAAGCTGATAAACACAGACAAGTGTAAAAGAAGACACAAGGTGAACCAAGTAAGTTTGACTTCGAGGGTGAGACAGTCCTCTGCCAGAACAGCGACTTCCTTCTCACAAAAGGGAAAATCCTTGCACCAGCCTTTTATTTACAACTCACATTCCTACAAGCAAAAAGCGGGAATTGGTTCAGCCATTTCTTACAGAGATTTCAACCTAAAAGTGTAGACATTCCCATATATGGTATAAGCTTGTCATGTCCAGGGAGTGATCCACTCCAGACCGCATTCCTTAACCTTCCACAAACACTTTTTCACACTAAAAAAGAAATCATAGGAATCACCTTAACTATAGTAGAACTTCAGACATAAACATGATTTAAAGTAAACAATAATAACCTATATACATTTTTCCAACAATTCCCTCCTGTTTATTATTGATTTGTTTAATATCACATCCATGTATGCACTTCCAAAAGCTGTACGCATACACCTCATTAAACATTAAACTATTGTTAATTTTAGTGACTTCTCCCCCATAGTGTCATCATAGTCCTGAGACATAATCCTGGGACAACATTGTAGCAACAATTCCTCCAACCATCCTTAATATCATTGCTCTGATACAGGGAACAACGCAACGAGTAAAAAGGCAAAACAACAATAACACAGCAATGACAGGGGTCATGATTTTCAAAAGCAGTTGCCACCACGGTCCTGAAGTAAGCCACGAAAAAAGGCTTCCTCGGCCAGGATGGACATCCTGCTGCAAACTTCCCCTACCGAGGCCGTCAGCAGGTCAAACACCATCCTGTTCTGCAACACAACGGTTCGAAGAGCTGTGACGTCTGTGGACAGTCCTGTAAGAGCTTTTGTGGTTGCATTAACAAAGAGTCCCAGTCAATCTCCCAGTCGATAATCTATTGTTTCCAATCTAAGCATATTCTTTCCTACTCTCAACCATGGGAATAAACTTAGCAAAATCTTATTTCCTGCTGATCTATGCTTGAATTCCTCAGGAACATCTGAGCCCCACACACTGTCATGTGGCTTCACATGGATGAGTTCCCTCTTACTGCTATTTAGGGAAGGTTGAACTGAAATGATATAAGTGTGATCAGTGACATAAACAGGGTCACAAACACCACTCCAACTTGGAAGCAACTGCAAATAAATTCCAGTTCCACACATCCTGTAAAATCCATCTATTGCATAAGTGCCCTTTAGATCATGGACCTTTCCCCCTGGTCCAGCTTGGTAGAAAAGAAATTAATAAGTCATGTTGGAATAGTCCCCACTGGGATGGAACCAGTGCCTACAACACAATGAGTAAAATGGGAACCTGCAAGAAGCTCAATATAGTTGGACACAGGGGTTGTAACATTGAACTGTTTATATTCTGTAACATCACAGTTGTAAAATGTTACATTACCCATTACCACGCGGAAACTGGTACTGACACCAGAAACACTATTTCTGATAAAACACTCATTCCTTGGTACTGGTACTGGTCTAGCGGTCAACCTGGGCTGGTTGGAAGAGATAGGAAGTTCAGTGCATACATAAAAAACAGAAATGTTCCTGAACTTGGTCACAATTTTTGCATATTGGTACCAGCTGTTAGTCTCACACATGTAATTTATATCTTGCATAAACATTCCATTCCATTGTGTATCCAAGTAGCACTCTCTTGGATTTTCACAGCGGTAGGAGTTGTCAATAACACTTGGAATAGACCCTCCCACGTTGGATCAGATACGTTTCCTTCTTAATGGTCACCAGGAACCTGTAGGGCTTCAGACACATAATTTGGCAGCTAATTAACATTTCGTATATCTCTAGACTGTAATATCTTCCTCATGTAATCTGCTATCGTAGCATCTTGTTGTGGATCTTTTAGGTCTTTTTGTAGATCAGTAATATAATAAGGTCTGCCATGTATTATTTCAAAAGGTGTTAGTCCACCCTGAGCTGATGGGGTTATCCTCATATCAAGTTTTACTATATCTAACCATTCAACCCAATTTATTTTTGTTTCTTCCATTGTCTTTCTAAGTTTGCTTTTTACTGTCCCATTTGTTCTCTCTATCAACCCTGCACTCTGGGACTGGTAGCTACAATGTGTTTTCAGGTCAATCTTAAAACATTTACCAAGTTCTTCAATTCAATTCAATTCAATTCAATTCAATTCAATTGAGTTTATTTATATAGTGCCAATTCACAACACATGTCGTCTCAAGGCACTTCACAAAAGTCAGGTACATACATTCCAATTAATCTTAATCATTGAACAGTGCAGTCAGAGTTAGTTATTTATTCAAATTGGATAACAAGTTTTTCTATCTAAGGAAAGGAAACCCAGCAGATTGCATCCAGTCAGTGACTTGCAGCATTCACTCCCCCGGATGAACTGTAGAGGAAGTGGACAGTCACTGGCGTTGACTTTGCAGCAATCCCTCATCAAGCATGCATGTAGCGACAGTGGGGAGGGGAAAAAACTCCCTTTTAACAGGAAGAAACCTCCAGCAGAACCAGGCTCAGTGTGAGCGGCCATCTGCCACGACCGACTGGTTTGTTAGAGAGAACAGAGCAGAGACCAAAAAGAGAACAAAGAAGCACTGATCCAGGAGTACTTTCTATGGAAAGGAAAAAGGAAAAATGTTAATGGATGTAGCTCCTTTAGTCTTTTCACCTAGAAAAAAGGAACAGATAAACTCTGAGCCAGTTTTCAAGTTTAGAGTCTGAAAGAGAGCACAGAGAGTTAGTCACAGTAGAAGCTCAGTCAGTAGCTATTCTAGGAGAGAGAAATGGTTTAACACTGAAAGACGGGGGCAATGTGGATCATCGGTAGAGGGTGAGCACCAAGCTTTTGCCAGCAGAAGCTTGGAGGATTCCCCTCTCCAAAAAGGGTTACAGGTAGACACAGAGTCAGGCCAGGTGTAGCTTCTAGGAAGAGGAAAGGAGAAAAAGTTAAAAGCTGAGAAAACAGCAAATAATACAAAATTGAAGAGTAGTGTGAGAAAGTAGCGAAGAGGGTGAAAGTGGTCATTAGCCCCTCCAGCAGCCTAAGCCTATAGCAGCATAACTACAGAGATAGCTCAGGATAACCTAAGCCACTCTAACTATAAGCTTTATCAAAAAGGAAAGTTTTTAAAACCTAGCCTTAAAAGTAGACAGTTTGTCCATCTAGAGCCCCTGATGGGCATTGTTATACTAAAAACCACAACGATTGGGATACCTCTCTCTGTCAGATTGCCCTAACCATTGGAAAAGGGGGGTCATACAGGTAGCAGAAATGGAGGGTGTGTTTGCACCTCAACTGTAACTGAGCCGGTTTTTCTAAACCTGACTCCCCCTTACTCCATCCAAAAGGGGGAAAAAAAACGGAGCTAAATAAAGGAGATAGCTCAGGATAACCTAAGCCCCTCTAACTATAAGCTTTATCAAAAAAGGAAAGTTTTAAGCCTAGCCTTAAAAGTAGACAGGGTGTCCCCCTCACGGACTAAAACTGGGAGCTGGTTCCACAGGAGAGGACCCTGATAACTAAAGGATCTGCCTACCATTCTACTTCTAGAGACTCTAGGAACCACCAGTAAAACCTGCAGTCTGAGAACGAAGTGCTCTGTTAGGAACGTATGGAACAATCAGATCTCTGATGTATGATGGAGCTAGAACTTAAAGGGCTTTATATGTGAGGAGGAGAATTTTAAATTTTTATTTTGATTTTAACAGGGAGCCAATGAAGGGAAGCTAAAATAGGGGGAAATATGATCTCTCTTTTTAATTTTTGCAGAACTCTTGCTGCAGCATTTTGAATCAGCTGAAGGTTTTAACTGCATTTTGTGGACATCCTGATAGTAAAGAATTACAATAGTCCAGCCTGAAGTAACAAATGCATGGATTTTTTTTCAGCGTCACGCCTGGACAGGATATTTCTAATTTTGGCAATGTTCCGGGATGCAAAAAGGAAATCCTAAAAACCCTTTTTAATATGGGATTTTAAATGACATGTCCTGGTCAAAAAACCCCAAAGGGTTTTTTATTTATTATCGGAGGTCAATTTAATGCCATTTAGGTTAAGTGATTGACTAAGCAGTTTATTTTTTAAAGACTCCGCCCAAACGAAAAATTCTGTCTTGTCTGAATTTAAAAGCAAAAAATTTAAAGTCATCCATTTTTTATGTCTTCAAGACATGCTTGTAGTCTATCTAACTGGTTGGGCCAGGATTTATGGATAAGTTAAAGCTGAGTATCATCAGCGTAACAGTGAAAATTTATTCTATGCTGCCTGATAATTTTACCTATTGGAAGCATATATATAGTAAAAGAGAATTGGCCCAAGTACTGAACCCTGTGGTACTCCACAATTTAAAAACCTGGAGTTTTAAAGATGATTTATCATTTACATGAACAAACTGGAATCTGTCAGACAGATAAGATTTAAACCAGTGTATCGCTGTTCCCCTGATCCCTACAGCAATTTCCCAGCTTTTTCTAAGAGAATATTTATTGACTGTATCAAATGCAGCACTGAGATCTAACAGAAGCAGTAAAGACACAAGTCCATTATCTGAGGCAATAAGAATATCATTAGTGACTTTCAGCAAGGCTGTTTCAGTGCTATGATGAGCTCTGAAACCCTACTGAAAGTCTTCAAAAGGTCATTGCTGGAAAAATTCACACATTTGATTAGCAACTATTTTCTCAAGAATTTTTAGATAAGAATGGAAGATTGGAATCGGTCTGTAATTTATTAAGTCATCTCGATCAAGCGAAGGTTTTTTAAGCAAAGGGTTTAATTACAGCTACCTTAAAAAGTTGTGGTACATACCCTTTAAAAAAAGATAAATTAATCATATCTAAAATTTGGGCTTATAATCAGAGGGAACACTTCTTTAAAATAATTTGGTTGGGATTGGGTCTAACATACAAGTTGAAGGTTAGATGAAGCTAATATTTCTGATAACTCTGGAAGCTGCACAGGATCAAAACAGTCCAAACACAGATCAGGTTCTACAGTTACTTCCAGTGTTGTCTCACTTGTTGAGGATGAAGTAATCATCTTCGGGAGTATGTCAAGATTTTCTTCTTAATAGAATCAATTTTATTTTGGAAGAAACCCCCTAAAGTCATGACTGCTGAGAGTAAAGGGATGGATGGCTCAACAGAGCTATGACTCTGTGTAAGTTTAGCAACTGTATTAAAGAGAAACCTAGGATTATTCTTGTTCTCTTCTATTAAAGGGGAAAATAAGCTGTTCTAGCTTGGTGAAGTGTCTTTTTATACAACAGTAGGCTATTTTTCCAGATTAAGTAGGAATCCTCTAGGGGTGTAGAGCGCCATTTTCGCTCCCAATTTTTTTAACATTGTGCTTTAAAGGTACGCAGCTCTGAATTAAAACCAGGGAGCCTGCCTCCTATGAATAATTTCCTTCTTTTTCAAGGGGGGGTGCATTGTCTAATGCACCACGCAATGATGAAATAACACTCTGAACAAGAGAATCATTTTGAAGGGGAAAAAAACAAAATTTTTCCCCTCCACTCTGTTTTTTTGTGATAATGAGGGGAAATTAAAAGTGGAACAGATTCTTTAAAAGGGTTGTTACAGCATTGTCTGATAAGATCTACTATAATGAAAATTTTTTTTCAGGTGTGGAGTACTCGGTTTAAATTAAACTCAAAAGGGTTATTAAAAAATGGTTCAGACAGCACGGGTTGTGAAAAATATTGTTATGTCTTTTCACTCAATGCCATATGTCAGCACAAGGTCCGAGAAAGAAGACAAAAGGGGTAGGTTTGTTAATGTTTTGAGTAAAGCCAATTGAGTCTAAGATACCATTAAAAGCTTTTTTAAGCTATCACTTTCAGTGTCAAAATGAATGTTAAAAACCCCCACTATAATAACTTTTTCTGATTTAACACTAAATCAGATAAAAAAATCTGAAAAATGATCTAAAAATGAGGGGAAGGCCTGGGGGACGGTACAAAACAACAAACAGAAGTGGTTTTAGTGCTTTGCAATTTGGATGAGGAAAACTAAGGATTAAAAATTTAAAAGAGTTGTAGCAATTGATTGGTCTGGGACTAATCAATAAATCGGACTGAAAGATGGTTGCTACTCCTCCTCTCCAGGTTTCTGTGAGGCAAAATAAATCAATCTGATTGTCACAAATCAGGTCACTAACTAGCAAAAATCTTTGAAGAGAGAGATCTTATGTTCAGTAAGCCATTTAATTGTTTTATGTTTATTTTTAGTCTGAGTTGTGTTTATTTTTTTTAGATTTTCCTGATTTTCTCTTTTTAGATAATTTTTAATCTATTCAATTTTTGGGCCGTGGGCGAGACACTGTCTTAATAGGGTAATGGGTGGGTAGCAGTACAGAAGCTGCAGAGAGGAGTGTTAAACTACGACCCTGCTTCCTGGTCTGAACCCTGGGTTGTCAGAGGTTTGGAGAACTAATACATTCGGCCAGATTCCTCGAAAGAAGAGCTGCTCCATCCAAAGTAGGATGGATGCCGTCTCTCCGGATCAGACCAGGTTTTCACCAAAATGTTTGCCAATTATCAATGTAGCCCACATTGTTTTCTGGACACCACCTAGACAGCCAGCGGTTGAATGACAGCATGCGGCTAAACATATCGTCACTGGTTAAATCAGGGAGGGACCAGAGAAAATTACGGAGTCCGACATTGTTTTGGCAAACTTACACACCGAAGCAACACTAACTTTAGTGACCTCCGATTGACGTAACCGGGTGTCATTACCGCCAGCGTGAATAACAATCTTATTGTATTTACGCTTATCCTTAGCCAGCAGTTTAAGGTAGGATTTGATGTCGCCCGTTCTGGCCCCTGGCAGACATTTGACTATGGTCGCTGGTGTCTCTAGTGCCACGTTTCTGACTATGGAGCTGCCAATTACCAGAGTTGGCTTCTCAGCGGGTGTGTCGCTGAGCGGGGAAAATCTATTAGAAACGCAGACGGGTTGGTGGTGACCTGTGGGCTGAGATCTAGAACTATGCTTCCTGCGTACCGTCACCCAGCCGGCCTGAGATCCCGGCGGCACGGGCTCTGCTGGAGGACTGCTACGGGGAGCTACCCTCGGTGGCTCCGCGCCATTCATTCCAACACTTTACCCATATTTCTCTCTGATCTAAATCTTGTTTTTTAATCTTTTTTTTATTTTTAATTTTCTCCCAATCTCCATCCATCAACTGTTTAATTTTATTCAACCGATTTACACTTAAACTTCCACCTTGTGGAAAACCAAATTTATCTTTCCAAATTAAAGCACATTTAACACAATCATCCCCAACTTTTTCTTTCATTATTTTGTAAATCGCAGAGTTTGGAGAAGGACGCACCCCTGATGCCTTTGAGGTTCCGGAACCCATTTTACCCGTTCAGCGGCACGTTTGCCAGACTGGCTTTTCCCTTTAATAAGGTGTAGAAAAATTGCTAAAAACCACCTGCAAAACTCTTGTTTTGCTTTGTCTTATTGTTACCAATAAGACCCTCCCTGTATTTCTACAGGGTGACCTGGCACACAGCTGATGTCCTCCTTCTCCCAACTTTGGAACCTAATTAATTAGTTAGGAGATGATGGTTAATGTGTAAAAAAAAAAAAAAAAAAAAAAAAAAAAAAAAAATATATATATATATATATATATATATATTTATGATTCAGAGCAACTTCTCACCCAGATATATATTTGTAGACAAATAGTTCAGATCCAATCGGCCAGAAGCCGCGGGCGGCACGAGGATTCCGCCTCCGTAAAATGGAGGTGGACTGAGGACAGCTTAGTCTCCAGGCTGGCCAGGCGTCCTTATCCCCTCCTGCGTTCCTCTGGCACGTCAGATCCTGTTCGTTACGCCAAAATTGTAGTAGAATTTTCTTATCAAATTGAGAGAGAAGTCAGCTCATTAGTAGAGAAAATCCGGACTTTATCTTTAAAAGGTTTATTCAAAGGCAAATCAGCGTTTGTGTCTGAACAAGTCAGTTAAGCAGAGCCCCGAACACAAGTCACACACATGTATTTATACCAAAAAGCAAAGTGTCCTCTCAACTTCAAAGAGTTTAGTTTTATGGCCCCTAGACCCTTCCCGGGTCAGAGGTAACAAAGTTATTTACGAGCGGACCATCTGCTTTTCCTGAGACATCACCCTAAAGGATGGCTTTAAACCATTAAACTTCTGATAATGGCTTTACAGCTTCCTCCTCTAAACACAAATGTTCTGAGGGGGAGAGGTAACCTAAAGGTCATACACTTTGGAACACTTCAGAACACTCAATAAAAGAATTCCCATCACAGTCTTTACACTCAATAGCATAATGTCAGCACAAGGTCCAGAGAATGAAGACAAAGGTGGGTAGGTTTGTTAATGTTTTGAGCAAAGCCAATTGAGTCTAATATAGCATTAAAGGCTATATTTAGGCTATCACTTTCAGTGTCAACATGAATGTTAAAATCCCCCACTATGATATCCTTATCTGTATTTAACTCTAAATCAGATAAAAGGTCTGAAAACTGATCTAAAAACTGAGAGTAAGGGCCTGAGTAAAACTAAGGATTAAATATTCAAAAGAGTTGTAGCTATTGATTGGTCTGGGACTAATCAATAAATCGGTCTGAAAGATAGTTGCTACTCCTCCTCCTCGCCCAGTATTTCGAGGAATGTGAAAATTTAAATAATTAGTAGGAGTTGACTCATTTATAGTAACATAATCCTCTTGCTGCAGCCAGGTTTCTGTGAGGCAAAATACATCAATCTGATTGTCAGAAACCAGGTCACTAACTAGCAAAGTCTTTGAAGAGAGAGATCTTATGTTCAGCAAGCCACATTTAATTGTTTTATTTTTCTTTTCAGTCTGTGTTGTGTTTATTTTTTATGAGATTTTCATGATTTCCTCCTTGTACATTATTTTTTAATCTTTTCAATTTTGGCCGTGGGCGAGACACTGTCTTAATAGGGTAATGGGTGGGTAGCAGCACAGAAGCTCCAGAGAGGAGTGTTAAACTACGACCCTGCTTCCTAGTCTGAACCCTGGGTTGTCAGAGTTTTGGAGAACTAATACATTCGGCCAGATTCGTAGAAAGAAGAGCTGCTCCATCCAAAGCGGGATGGATGCCGTCTCTCCGGATCAGACCAGGTTTTCCCCAAAATGTTTGCCAATTATCAATGTAGCCCACATTGTTTTCTGGACACCACCTAGACACCCAGCGGTTGAATGACAGCATGCGGCTAAACATGTCGTCACTGGTTAAATCAGGGAGGGGACCAGAGAAAATTACGGAGTCTAACATTGTTTTGGCAAACTTACACACTGAAGCAACACTAACTTTGGTGACCTCCGATTGACGTAACCGGGTGTCATTGCCGCCAGCGTGAATAACAATCTTACTGTATTTACGCTTATCCTTAGCCAGCAGTTTAAGGTAGGATTTGATGTCGCCCGTTCTGGCCCCTGGCAGACATTTGACTATGGTCGCTGGTGTCTCTAGCGCCACGTTTCTGATTATGGAGCTGCCAATTACCAGAGTTTGCTTCTCAGCGGGTGTGTTGCTGAGCGGGGAAAATCTGTTAGAAACACAGGCGGGTTCGTGGTGACCTGTGGGCTGGGATCTAGGACTATGCTTTCTACATACCGTCACCCAGCCGGCCTGAGGCCCCAGCTGCGCGGGCTCTGCTGAAGGACTGCTACGGGGAGCTACCCTCGGTGGCTCTGCGCTGGCTAAGGTGCCTCGGCTATCTGGAGCTGGGCCCCCAATTCCGACACCCTCGCCTCCAAAGCTATAAAAATGCTACATTTATTAGACGTACCATTATCGCTAAAGGAGGCAGAGGAGTAACTGAACATTGGACACAGAGAGCAGGAGAGAGGAGGAGACTCAGAGAGAGAAACAGCAGAACGGGTAGCCATGATGGAGCTAACGCAAAGCTAGCGACCCCTTACCAGAAAAATCTTTACCCCTTACTAGAAAAATCGTGTAAGAGACGGAGCGTCCCCAAACGTTAAATGCAACAACAGAAAGTATGTGTTTTAACGTGCTTATGTATTAGAACAAGTAAGAGATATCACAGTAGAGAGAAATCAGATGAAACGAGAGAGCCTCCACACACCAAACAACCCACTGAGTGCAACATTGAAAACAGGAAGTGACGAATACACCTTACCACGCTTTCAGTACACCTGCACTTTGCCTGCACTTTACCAATCACTTTGCCAATCAGCTACCATAACAGCTGTTGTTGTGCCCAACATGCTCATTCGTGTTTTCTACCTGGCTACTGTAACAACAGTTTAGATGCAACATATTTTTTCTCATTCATAAAATGTTACAATCGGGGACATTGGGGACTGTTCCTGGAAATCAGGACGTCTGGTCACCATAGATATCAAGCATGTCCGTCTTCTGTCTATAGTAATTATTTAGTTAGTGATGGTAAGACCTTTTCATGAATCAGAATTTTCCCCATCATCATGAATCATATTATCGGTAAATCATAAAAGCAGGGAGTGGTGGCCTAGTGGTCACAGAGTCCTGAAGAGGCCAAAAGGACCCTGGTTCGAATCCCACAGCCTACCACTCTGGCAGGGTCCCTGAGCAATACCTTTAGCTCCTGAATGCTCTCCAGATGCTGCAAAATGGCAGCCCACTGCTCCCTACATAATGCATTAAATGCAGGACAATTTCTCCATAGTGAGAACAATAAAGTCTATATAAAAAACATGCTAACATTAGCTTAAGCCCTCAACGAAATTCTAGATGAAAACACAGAAAGACTTCAGTTTATTAAAGAATGTAGTTGAGTGTTTTTAGAAACAATGCATATGTTAATATAATAAGATATGCATCCTTCCTATTCAAGTTAAACCTGTGCTTAAGCAACAATATTTATGCAGACCTTGCATAAACTCTGGTTGGGACAACATATCTGACCCTGAATACAGATGGGAAAGACTACAGTGCTTGTAACATCACTGATAAGAGAGACTTACTGTCTGACTTTAAACCAGACTGAAATGTTGTTGATTTAAGTCAGCATGGGCTGTAATGGACTGATGACCTCTCCAGGGTGTACCCAACCTCTTGCTCACTGACCGTTAAAGATAGGCTCCAGTTCCCTGGTGACCTTGCAAGGATAATGCAGGGATGGAAGGATTATCAGAGACTGACAAAGAATTTTTTTTCTACTTTCTTCAAATTCAAGGTTTACATACATTTTCTGAGAACTGAGAAATTATCTCATAAACTGTATGACAGTGTAGTCAAACCACAGGACATATCTCTGACAATCAAAGTCTTTGTCTCTGAGTGCATGTACAAACTGTATTTTAGCTTATATTCAGCTTTTAAAGTAAAGACTACCTCTTTTCTGAGTGGCCTTTCAGCCCTGTACTGAACAGGACATGTTTCACTGTGGATTATGACACTTTTCTAACAGGTTCAGCCAGCATCTTCAAACTCATTTGCTCTTGTCCTGGGGTTGACGTTGACATTACACATTAAAACTCATCACTCATTTCTGAGACAAAGAGCTCAGTTCATCCGGAAGAGTATGATGTCTGAACAATCCAATGCTCTTTATTTCTACAAATAACTGTTTGAACAGATGAACAGGGCATCTTCAGGCATCTGGAATCCACAGTTCTTTTTATGATGTCTTGGCTGGTGTTCTCATCTCTCACAACTGGGCTACTGAGGAAGTACAAACTTGTCTCTACAATGAGAAAATGTATTGAGGAAGCTGTAAAATGAAAGTGTTCAACAAGACTGAAAACCACCCATGTATTACCTTCACCTATCAGAAAAATCACTAGCAAAAAAACAAAACACAGACATAGTCAAAATATTTATATAAATATAAGTCGAGATGACAATAGTCGGATATCAATAGGGAAGAAGGAAACAATCACAAGATTTAAAACGAAGAAACACAAGAGGTTTCTGTCTGAAACAATGCTGAATTTGTATCAAAAACTGATGCTCGAGATGCCTCATCTGAAGCTATCCTATTCGCTTTTTTGTAGAATAAAGCCATTTTGGATTGTTGCTCCAAACATCAGGGACAGGGAGACATGTGTCTGCAAAGTGCATGCCAATGCCAAAATGAAAGCAGAGAGGCTTAAACAGCTTTGCATCATTAACTCACAGAGTTTGAACAAAGTGTCAGAGGAGTTGTGCTGTGACACAGGTTAAGGCTTGTATGTACAGAGAATGTATCTTATGCAAGAACAAGTCGCTCACACATAACGAAAAGACTTTACGAGCAGGGGTCACATGGTGGTACCAGTGGCTCACAAAAAAGAAGACTATGAAAAAGAAAAGGACGGGAAAAATGAGACAATCACTGTGACAAAACCCATTAAACAGAGATGTGAGGATAGCGCAGAGCACCTACTGGATGATTTTGAAAAAGAAATGAAAGAGAAGGTGTGCAAGCACCTCTTCAATATCCAACATCAATACATAGAGCTATAGTCTTTGCACAGATCCCTGAAAGAAGATAAGGCTATTATTCACATTGACTACGCAGAAAATTTGCAGTGCAAATATTCAAAGGAGGTACAGCAAGTCCATTTTGGAGCATCTCATAGACAGACAACACTACACAATGCTGTTTTGTACACCACAGAAAATACTCTGACACTCTATGCCTTGTCACCCTCAATGAAACATGATCCTGCTGCCATTTGGGCTGAACTTGAACCGGTTCTGCATTGAACCATCCAAAAGTTCAACAAAAGTTCAAAAACTCTTCTTCATTTGTGATGGGTCAACCATGCTGTAAAGAGGCAAGAAGAACTTTTACTTCATGAGTACCATTCTTTTCCAAATGGGTTTTACTGCTGTGAACTGGAGTTTTCTGGAAGCTGGTCATGGTAAAGGGGCAGCTGACGGTCTCAGAGCCACCATAAAGAGAACAGCAGATTCACAGGTAGCCAGGTGTGCTGACATACCAACAGCGAAAGCATTTTATGATGCACTCCTTCTCCTCACCAAAGTCTAACTATTTTATGTGGAAGAAGAACAGATTTCAACAGTAAGTGCTCGCCTGCCAGAAAAGCTGCCCACCATCAAAGGCACACTCAGTATCCATCAGGTGATTTGTACGACTCCAGGCATCATCCATTATAGAGTGCTCAGTTGCTTCTGCAACAGAGAAGCAATCTGCCCCTGTTTCGAGCCAGTGTCGACCAACATTGCACAAACGACAGCCTTCAAGAAATGTATGTGCATCTGCTGAACCACCAATGCCAACCTCAAACTCTGGATGTCAAGGGACTCATAGAAGACCTTGTTGGCAAATGGTGTGTGGTCACATACGAAAATATCCATATCCTGGGATTATTGAAGATGTGGATGAAGGTGAGATATTTTCTTTTTCTTTTTCATTTATAACATACAAACTGTTTATTTCTCCCATAAGCTATTTTCCATTTTAATATTTCATAACACTTGAATAAGTAATATAACCAGTCATGTCCTTTGCCCTTTATTTGTCTTCAGGTGCAGTGGAGGTCAAAGTAATGCACAACATTGGATGAAAAAGATTTTATTGGCCACTAGTTGAGGACAACATCTGGTACACGGCAGACAAGATCGTCACCCTTATCTGTCCACCTCAACAGGTCACGAGCAGGCATGTCCAAATAAACCCACCAATGTACAAGGCTATGTGTGAAAAGTTAGACTACTGAACAGACTTCTGAGCCGCACACACACACACACACAACACACACACATCAATCATTTATGCGTTCATGTACTGTAGACTTTTGTGAAGCAGGTGTTCTCATCTTTTTAACCTGCGATAAACATTGAAACTCTCCCTCACACACACACACACACATACAGGGGTTGGACAATGAAACAGAAACACCTGGTGTTAGACCACAATCATTTATTAGTATGGTGTAGGGCCTCCTTTTGCGGCCAATACAGCGTCAATTCGTCTTGGGAATGACATATACAAGTCCTGCACAGTGGTCAGAGGGATTTTAAGCCATTTTTCTTGCAGGATAGTGGCCAGGTCACTATGTGATACTGGTGGAGGAAAACGTTTCCTGACTCGCTCCTCCAAAACACCCCAAAGTGGCTCAATAATATTCAGATCTGGTGACTGTGCAGGCCATGGGAGATGTTCAGCTTCACTTTCATGTTCATCAAACCAATCTTTCAGCAGTCTTGCTGTGTGTATTGGTGCATTGTCATCCTGATACATGGCACCGCCTTCAGGATACAATGTTTGAACCATTGGATGCACATGGTCCTCAAGAATGGTTCGGTAGTCCTTGGCAGTGACGCGCCCATCTAGCACAAGTATTGGGCCAAGGGAATGCCATGATATGGCAGCCCAAACCATCACTGATCCACCCCCATGCTTCATTCTGGGTATGCAACAGTCTGGGTGGTACGCTTCTTTGGGGCTTCTCCACACCGTAACTCTCCCGGATATGGGGAAAACAGTAAAGGTGGACTCATCAGAGGACAATACATGTTTCACATTGTCCACAGCCCAAGATTTGCACTCCTTGCACTATTGAAACCGACGTTTGGCATTGGCATGATTGACCAAAGGTTTGGCTATAGCAGCCCGGCCGTGTATATTGACCCTGTGGAGCTCCCGACGGGCAGTTCTGGTGGAAGCAGGAGAGTTGAGGTGCACATTTAATTCTGCCGTGATTTGGGCAGCCGTGGTTTTATGTTTTTTGGAAACAATCCGCGTTAGCACCCGAACATCCCTTTCAGACAGCTTCCTCTTGCATCCCCAGTTAATCCTGTTGGATGTGGTTCGTCCTTCTTGGTGGTATGCTGACATTACCCTGGATATCATGGCTCTTGATACATCACAAAGACTTGCTGTCTTGGTCACAGATGCGCCAGCAAGACGTGCACCAACAATTTGTCCTCTTTTGAACTCTGGTATGTCACCCATAATGTTGTGTGCATTTCAATATTTTGAGCAAAACTGTGCTCTTACCCTGCTAATTGAACCTTCACACTCTGCTCTTACTGGTGCAATGTGCAATCAATGAAGACTGGCTACCAGGCTGGTCCAATTTAGCTATGAAACCTCCCACACTAAAATAACAGGTGTTTCAGTTTCATTGTCCAACCCCTGTATATATGCCTCAACTGTGCCATCACATCAGTGACTGTGTTTATACATGTGCTTTTGAATGTGAGTGTGAGAGTGGACAGTCACAAGCTGAATTGATAGAAGCTGCTGGTCGACTCAAGTCGAGAGAACAACACCACGCATACTTGGACTGATCTCATGTTATATTCTTTTGTAAAGTCAATGGTGTATATATGTACATTTAAAAAGATATTTCTATTTCCATTATTATATATAAAAAAACTTCAGTGAGAGCAAAGTGTACCAGAGTCAAATTCCTTGTGTGTCTGTACAAACTTGGCAGTAAAGGTGATTTTGATAACTGTCAACATTAACCAATTACAGCTTCTTGTAATAGGCATAGCTTAGTGACAGGTCTTTCTAAGATGTTTGTCATTGTCTGACAGAGCGTAGCAGACCTTTCTTGTCAGGAAAAGTTTCTAATACTCTACCCAGAAGCCAAGATCCACATGGAGTGACATGATCCATCACAACAACGTCCCCAGGAACAAAATTTCTCCTATTTTAGTTCCATTTTTGCCACTCATGAAGCAATGGGGGGTATTCCTGTACCCATCTTTTTCAAAACAAATCTGCTAGATTTTGGACTTCTTTTCATTTCCTCTTTACTTAAACATAATCCTTGTTAAATACTCCAGGTGCTAAGACTGGTTCTCCAGTTCATCAGAAGAACGTGGTTGGGAGTGAGTGATTCCAGATCAGCGGGATCATCTGAGAGCTCAGTGAGGGGCCGACCATTCAGTACAGCCTCAACCTCACACAAAATGATCTTAAGTCCACCATCGTCCTTCACCATTTGAATGACACGTTCACAAACTCCACCATTATGTGATGCTGCAGGTGGATTAAAGTTCCACTGAATGCAATAACACTTTCTGTATTTGATTATGGTTTAAAGATGCAACTGCTTTCCTCTACTCTTATTTGGCTCCCATAAAATTTGTGCCATTGTCCCAACACATTGAAGACACCTGTCCTCTTCAACTGATAAATCTTTGTAAAGCGTTAATACATGCATCAGTGTCCAAGGATGGGGACACTTCCATATGAACATCTCTGCTTGCTAAACAGGTAAAGATGACACCTACACAAGCTTAAACCTCTTTTCACCTCCAAAAGCCCAAAATAATCGCCATGTTTTGTTCACCCAACTTTCCTTAATGTCGTCTGCAGAAATTGTACTGTGATATAGTTTTTTTTACACCTGACATAGCTTTTGTTATTCAGTACCTTCTTTGTAACCTTGACAGAGTGTGATTTATGCCACTATGGCAAATTTGTTGATGCATGTGTCTTAAGATTAGTGTGGAGATATGCTGCTCTTTTGACAAGATAAGTGGATGCTTGTCTCTTCGGGTAATGCTGCCTTACTCAAGCGGCCTCCAACTCTCAGAAGTCCATCCAGCAGACATGGGTCCAGTTTGTAAATAGAACTGTGTTTTGCCAAAGGTTTTCCATCTGATAGGGCAGCAATCTTCTCCTTTAACCTTTTCTTCTGACAATAACGAACAATGGAAACTTCAATATTCAAGAGATCTTCAGCTGACAAGGTTCGGCTCATTGCCTTTTTTGCCTTCTCCATCTCCATTGACACGTGATCTCTCTGCATACTTTCGTTTAGCCTACAGAGCATGCAAGTCCTTCCTCCTTTGGTTCCACTGCAGAAGAACCCTTTTCCATTTGAGAAATCATGCAACAGCCACCTTCGGTTTCCTCCAGCCTGAGAAGAGTCCAGAATGATGATCGTGTTTACTGTGGCATCCATTTTAATTTCTACATCCTCAGCAGCAATCATAGCCTCAATGATGTTTGAAGGCCAATTCTTTTCTGGGTCACAGAAAAACTTTGGACCTTCAATCTAGCTTCATCTATTCAACAAGTCTCTAACCTTCATACGTCTAGAGGCATAGTCAGCTGTCGTCTCCGATAGTTCAATTTCAATTCAATTCAGTTTATTTATATAGCGTCAATTCACAACACGTCGTCTCAAGGCACTTCACAAAAGTCAGGTACATACATTCCAATTATTCTTAATCATTGAACAATGCAGTCAGATTCTGTTATTTATTCAAATTGGATAAAAAGTCTTTCTATCTAAGGAAACCCAGCAGATTGCATCCAGTCAGTGACTTGCAGCATTCACTCCTCCCGGATGAGCATGTAGAGACAGTGGACAGTCACTAGCGTTGCAACAATCCCTCATACTGAGCATGCATGTAGCAACAGTGGAGAGGAAAAAGTCCCTTTTAACAGGAAGAAACCTCCAGCAGAACCAGGCTCAGTGTGAGCAGCCATCTGCCACGACCAACCGGGGGTTAGAGAAAACAGCAGTTCAGGTCAGGTCAGGTCCAGTTCTTTGTCCTGCTGGAATTTCTCTAAAGGTTTAGCATGCGGTTACACGTGTCAACCACACCATTCTGCAAACACAGCAGACCTTGGAACTTGGCTTTGTCTGTTCTCTTTCTTTGACCATCTGGAATAGGTATCCGTGGCCTTAGTTGTGTGGACATTTGATGCCATAACAACAGGTTTGTTGTCCATCCCTTGGTGACTGCTCTTTCATTAGGTCTCAATTGTAATTGTGTGGTTTTGGTTTGGTATTGGTTAACGTTTAGTCAGGTGTTTTCTGTTACTAATGTGACTTATTTCTTCAGTCCTTGTTTCTGGTACCTTATTTGTTAGTTGTTCTAGGTTCTGTTCTATTAGTTTTATTCTCAGATCTGTGTTCTGGTTTCCTTGGGTTTGTTTACAGTTAGTCTTGTCTGGTTCCTCATGTTCTTGTCCCTCCCTAATAAGGTTCACCTGCCCCTCTATCTCCCCGCGCGCCTGATCCACACCTATGTCTGTTTACCCTGATTACCTGCCCTATTGTTTCATGTCCACCTTCGTCTATATTTAAGGTCGTCCTTGTCCTTTGTTCCATGCGGTGTTGTTGGTCTTATTTAGTCTTGTTTAGCCTGTATTGCATAGCTTCGTTGAAGTTTGTGCTGCGATCCAGAAACCAGGACTTTCATGAACTTTGTAACCTGGATCTCGTGTAAGCCTGCACCGGCACTTGTAAGTTGGCTCACCTCATTAAAAGAGTGATCATCTCACCAACTCTCTCTGCTCGTCCTGCTCCTCTGGTCCACCATCAAATTGAAATTATGACATCAATACAATCATTTGATTCTATACTTAGGATATTGTCAGCAGTGGACTGGAACTTTTTGCATGCACTTCAACCCTTTGTTGAAGTGGATGCAGAAAGCTGATGGTGGTAAAATGTTGGTCGAGATGAGCTAGTGACCCTCTGGAAGTGTCTCAATCAAATGCAGTACAGCATTTCGACCTATACCCATCTATTGGACTGCAGAGGAGGTGTTTTTCTCTATTTATATTTCAAAGTCCCATACCAAGCCAGCTGGCCATAACAAATACCTTTAAATCAGTTGAATTTGGTTCACCAGGGACAAACTGAAAAGCTGGGCATGAACTATGAGATGAATGTAACTATTCAACTAAATTCAGATTTATTTATATAGTGCCAATTCACAACATATTTTGTCTCAAGGCACTTCACAGAATCAATTCAGTCCAATCATACAGATTTCAAGTTAGGTACATACATTCCAATTAATCCTAACTATCAAACAGTGCAGTCATATTCAGTTATTTATTCAAATTGGTTAAAAAGTTTTTCTCTCTAAGGAAACCCAGCAGATTGCATCAAGTCAGTGACTTGTAGCATTCACTCCTCCTGGATAAGGATGTAGCGACAGTGGACAGTCACTGGCGTTAACTTTGCAGCAATCCCTCATACTAAGCATGTATGTAGCGATATTGGAGAGGAAAAACTCCCTTTTAACAGGAAGAAACCTTCAGCAGAATCGGCTCAGTGTGAGCGGCCATCTGCCACGACCGACTGGGGGTTAGAGAGAACAGAGCAGAGACAGAAAAAGAACACAGAAGCACTAATCCAGGAATGCAGGAATATATGGAACAATCAGATCTCTGATGTATGATGGAGCTTGATCGTTAAGGGCTTTATATGTGAGGAGAATTTTAAATTCTATTCTGGATTTAACAGGGAGCCAATGAAGGGAAGCTAAAATAGGAGAAATATGATCTCTCTTTTTAATTTTCATCAGAATTTTCATGCAGCACTGAGATCTAACAGGACGAGTACATTATCTGAGGCTAGAAGAATATCTTTGGGACTTTCAACAGAGCTGTTTCAGTGCTATGATGCTCTGAAACCTGACTGAAACTCTTTAAAAAGATTGCTGGGTAAATTTTCACACATCTCGACCAAGTGAAGGTTTCTCAAGTAAAGGTTTAATAACAACTACCTTAAAAGCCTGTGGTATATATCCACTTACTAAGGATAGATTAATCATATCTAAAATGGGGCTGGTAATCAGAGGGAACACTTCCTTAAATAATTTGGTTGGGATTGGGTCTAACATACAAGTTGAAGGTTTAGATGAAGCTAATACTTTTGATAACTCAGGAAGCTCTACAGGATCAAAACTGTCCAAACACAGATCAGGTTCTACAGTTACTTCCAATGTTGTCTCGCTTGCTAAGGATGAAGAAATCATCTTCGGGAGTATGCCAATGATTTTGTTTTTTATAGAATCAATTTTATTTAAAAAGAATCCCATAAAGTCATGACTGCTGAGAGCTAAGGGAATGGATGACTCAATAAAGCTATGACTCTGTGTAAGTTTAGCAACTTAACTAAAGAGAAACCTAGGATTATATTCTTATTTTCTTCTATTAATGATGAGAAATAAGCTGTTTAAGCTTGGCAAAGTGTTTTTTTATACAACAGTAAGCTATTTTTCCAAATTAAGTAGGAATCCTCTAGGTGTGTCGAGCGCCATCTTCTCTCCATTGTGCTTTAAAGTATGCAGTTTTGAATTAAACCAGGGAGCCAGCCTCCTGTAAATAATTACCTTCTTTTTTAAGGGGGCTGCATTGCCTAATGCGCCACACAATGAGGACGTTACACCATGAACAAGAGAATCAATTTGTGAAGATTAATTGGAATGTATGTACCTGACTTTTGTGAAGTGCCTTGAGACGACTCGTGTTGTGAATTGGCGCTATATAAATAAACTGAATTGAATTGAATTGAATTGAAGGGGAAGAAACAGAATTATTGCCCTCCACTGTTTTTTTCTCTCAAATGAGGAAATTAGAAGTGGAACAGATTCTTTAAAGGTTGTTACAGCATTGTCTGTTAATGATCTACTATAATGAAATTTTCTATCAGGTGTGGAGTACTCGGTTAAATTAAACTCAAAGGTTACTAAAAAATGGTCAGACTGGGCAGGGTTATGAGGAAGAATTGTTATTTCTTTACACTCAATGCCAAATGTCAGCACAAGGTTGAGAGAATAAAGACAAATGTGGGTAGGTTTGCTAATGTTTTGAGCAAAGCTAATTCAGTCTAAGATAACATTAAAGGCTATATTTACTTATTTTACTTTCAGTGTCAACATGAATGTTGAAATCCCCCACTATAATAACGTTATCTGTATTTAACACTAAATCAGATAAAAAGTCTGAAAACTGATCTAAAAATTGAGAGTAAGGGGCTGGTGGACAGTACAAAGCAACAAACATAAGTGGTTTTAGCGCTTTGCAATTTGGATGAGGAAAACTAAGGATTAAATATTTAAGAGTTGTAGCTATTAATTGGTCTGGGACTAATCAATAAGTCGGACTGAAAGATGGTTGCTACTCCTCCTCCTCGCCCATTATTTTGAGGTATGTGAAAATTTAAATAATTAGTAGGAGTTGATCATTTACAGTAACATAATCATCTTGCTGCAGCCAGGTTTCTGTGAGACAAAATACATCTATCTGTCATGATCTGCCATTCTGGGGTTTTGTGTTTGTTTACCATTGTTAGTTAGGTCCTTCTCTTGTGCTTTGTGTTTAGTAGTTATGTTCATTTATGTTTTTCTCTGCCTAGGTTCTTCTATTTGCTTTCCCCAGGAGGTCTGTGCCACTTAGTTTTGTTACTTCTTTTCCCCATGTCCCTAGTTCCCTTCTGTTTTTTGTTATTTGTTTTTATTCTTTTACCCAGGTTTGTTATGTTAGTATAGTTCTCTTTGTTTAGTCTCTCATGTTTATTTCTCTTCTGTCAGATAATTAGTTGCAGTCAGTCACTTAGTGTCTGTTTACTATTTCCTCCAGATTTGTTCTTCCCAGGTTTTGTTATTCAGTTTAGCTTACTTTTGCTCTGTCCCTCATGTTGATTTCCATCTGCTTCATGTAATTAGTCACATTCCCCCTCAGTCTCCCAGCTGATCAGTTCCTCACCTGTTACCACTTACACCTGATTACCTGCCTTCCTCTCTCATTGGTCCACATTCCACCTCCCTCTGTTTATTAGCTGGTTTGTTTGCAATACCCCTCGCTGGTTCCTCATGTTTCTTTCCTGGAAACCACCCTAATGTCTCCTGGTCAATGTTTTGGCAATTTATGTAAGTTCTCTGTTTTATGTCATTAAAGAAGGAGAGATTGCCTCATGCAAATGCTGCTTCCTGAAGTTTGTTTGTGCTTCGATCCAAACCAACCTCTATCCGTGACACTATCTGATTGTCACAAATCAAGTCATTAACTAGAAGTCTTTGAAGAGAGAGATCTTATGTTCAATAAGCCACATTTAATTGTTTTATTTTTCTTTTCAGTCTGAGTTGTTTATTTCATGAGATTTTCATTATTTTGTCCTTTTAGATTATTTCTTAATCTATTAAATTTTGGTCATGGGCAAGAAACTGTCTTAATAGGGTAATGGCTGGGTAGCAATACAGAAGCTGCAGAGAGCAGTGTTAAACTATGATAAACTACGTTTTTTTAGAGTGTTGTGCTTGGGTTTTGGCTGACGCCAGTTACCACCCCCCTGGTTCTGTTGCATCACTTGGGGAATGACTTCGCACTTCTTCTTAGGCCTGTTCTCAGTTGGAATGTTTAACACTCTTTTTGCCTTTTCTTGCTCTGTCTGAACGGACATGTGTTTCCCACACAAGTTGTGCATATCTCCTGCATGAAGAGATTCTCTGTTATGAAATGCATGGTCACGTCATGGAGGTTGTGAAGAAACAAAGACTTAAAAGTGTGGTCTTCTCCAAGACCTGGAGCATAACATCCCTGAACTGTGGAAATATTCTCTGGGAGGTTCACCCTCTTTTTGCAGAACTGCCAACGCATCAATAGTGGCAGCGGCTTCATCTCTGTAAACATAGTACTCCTCTCTTAGAGCCTGGCAGAGAGCTGGATAGCTGTCACTAAATTCTGGGGGAAGAGTCTTTATGAAATGAACACATGAACACTTTAGCTGTTGTTTTCCAAATAAGCCTCAACCTCTCACGAGAAGAAGGAAAACACAAGTCAAGAAGACAATGTTCAACCTCAAGGAGGTAAGCATCAATATTTGACTCCTGACTATCTGGATCAAAAACTTCTATGTCCTTAGCAAGGGATTTAAGCTGCTTAAAATGGACACCATGCTCCCAAGGTGGACCATGTCCATCTGAGAAGTCAAGCTGGTTAGGTTCATGAAATGGTGGAAGATCATGATCTAACCTCTGGGGATTTAACAGGGAGCCAATGATTTAAACGAGAGCTTTCTAATGAATGGACTCCTCCAAGTGGTGGTGGGTCTGGTTGGATTGAGTCACCTGAGAACCATGTGCATCTCTCCTGGCCTCTAGGGGTCGACACAGAGTCAGTAGGGAGAGGGGTGCAGATCAGGTTGAAAGGCTGCTCCTTCCACCCAATTGGGCTACTTGCACATGATAAGTAATCATCTTGGTGGCTGTTCATTTGGCAGGACACCACTGGAGACCATCTGACTTCCAACACTTCTGTTAGGGTCTGTGGAAGTAAGCAGAACACTTGGACTAAGTTTAGGAAGGGGAGACACTGTAGGCACTGGATGCCTGTTGTCTGAGTCTGCCTCCTACTTAATGAAGTTGACTAACTCCTGAATCCTCTCATCACACGCAGCAAGGTCAAACTGATTTAAAGCATTCCGCTCATCTGGAGCCAAACAGATGAGATCAGCAACAAAAAGCTTTAGCATCTCCACATCTGCTGAATTCATAACGGAGTGTGATTCCACCATTCTGGCAGACACTACAAAACAGCAACAAAGTTATGAGAAATTGCTAAAAGCAAAAACATCTAACAAATGTATGTCCAGCTAGATATGTATCCTTGACTATACATATATTGGAAACATTTGTATGAGTGTAAAACGGGTGCACAAGTTGACCATTCAACCATTCATATTTTGTGATTTTAGCATTAATTCTTCACCTTTCCTTAAGGGAATTTTGTGATTGTAGTGATTCTTCAACCCCTATATGGCAGGGTATATTATGCTTTAAAATGCAAAGGAAAAGAAAGAAAAATTGCTATACCTCCTAAGGGTAATACCTGCAATTTGGCTTTTGATACATCCCCTTTTATGGCAAGGTGGATTAGATCAAATTTGAGACGTCTGGCAATAAACCCTGTTCTTTCAAAACATAAAACAAACTATAAAGTTCCTGAATGGATACATGCATCAAAAATCAGGTCAGATACTAAAATTACCTGCAAAGTTAATTCAGTTTCAAATTGTGGTCTCATACAAAACACAGCCTCTGGATACAGATGTGCAGCAACTGTCTGGACAGTGAGGTGAGGTTAACTGAAGTTAAACCAAGTCTCAAGTTATTATCATCTAAAATTTTGCCTATGTAGCAGAGTTGATTGTTACTAGCACAGATGCATTATTGGAGTTATTAACAAAACCAAAAGTCTAAAATTGTGAACTCCAGGAATGTCACAAGGTATACTGTTAAATATAATCAGTGACATCTATGTTAGAACTCAGATGTTTTGCGTCCTATTGTGACCAGTGACAGCTGGTTTTAAGCTCATCACACGGTGCATCAATAATGTGCAGAAGTTGTTTATTCATTCTCATATATGTACAGTGCAAGCTGTTCATAATAATGCCCAGCCAGGGATGCCAAAAATGTTGTGATTATGAATATGATTATGATATTAATACGTTACTATTTTATTAAATAATATTTCGGTCTGTTAAAAGTTGTCCTGTGAATACCAGCCCAATAAGGCGGTGGCATTAGGACAAAATTGAAAGGAATGAGCCAAGCTCTGGCATTACTGAACAGCAAAGCTCTGTACACACACGGAATAAATTCACACAATTTGCACGTTAGGTTAATTGGTCACTCTAAATTGCCATTAGGTGTATGAATGAGTGTGTGCGTGGTTGTTTGTGTGTTGCCCTGCGATGGACTGGCGACCTGTCCAGGGTGTACCCCGCCTCTCGCCCTTAGACTGCTGGAGATAGGCACCAGCTTCCCCGCGACCCACTATGGAATAAGCGGTAGAAAATGACTGACTGAGTGACTCTTCAAATACAAGAATTTATTAACAAAAATAAGTCAACTCAAAGTCAAACATATTTCAACCAACAAACTCTTTACTATGCTAAAACAACCCAACTAAACTACCAAGCATAATGAAAGAATAAGGAAGACTAATGGGCTATGTACAATATAAACAAGTTGATCAATGAAGGTTGAAAACCACGACTGAAAGAGTGATGCAATATTATCATGCAATGTTATTTATGTTTGAGAACCAAGGATTATCTTGAAGAATCTGGAAATGAAGTTAAGTTAGTCTTGGAACTAACTTAAGCAATACTTGGTATACCTCCCTCTTGCCTGCTTCTGCGTCTGCTTTTGTCTGTGTTTTTCTCAGAGCCTCACTTTACATATCTTCCAAAATTGGAAATTATGGATTTGGTCAGCTGGTCTCTTAACGCAATTGATAAATTTTTTTCAACAGGAAGACAGGGTAAAGAAGAACCCTCTTGCCCAGCCGGTACATTCTTCTCTGGATACACAATGGATTCCTGGAAACAGTGGAAGATTGTGTGCTTGACCACAATGTTGGTTGAGGACGCAGAAGACGTTTATATATTTGAATCTTTGATAACAGGATTTCTGCTTTTTGGAGCCGGCGGTTACCTGACTTATCAAATGAGTAGCAAAACGTGGGCAGCTGTTCAAAGCATCCCAAAGCTGCCTACGATGCTGGATGGAATCTGCAGAGCGATCAGTGCTCAGACTGAATTGTTAAGAGAGCTAAGCCACAAGCTGGATACGGTTCTTGAACAGAATCGTAGCCTGGAAGTGGTTTTTGGACTCAGAGGTGAAAGGATTTATTCATGGAGAAGGTTGTTCGCTCCAGAACTGCGGAAAAGTCCCAGTAGAGATGGCGCCGACGATGGCAGCCTCGGAGCTTCGGTCTCTATTTGTTTGTGTATGTTGTGTGTTTTTATGTTTTTTGAGCCACAGTACTGTGGTCTCGGGGCACAATTCTGTGGTCTCATTCAGTAGAGGAACTTCTCAACATCAGAGAGTCCTCTCTTGGGATTTTTTTCACCATCTTTCACCGATCCGAGGTTCACTGAGCTCCTGGCAAGTGGAGCTGCGGTTCTGTATGGGATACTGCACCGAAAGCTCCGCAGGGGAAAGCATGCTGGCGCGCTGGTAAAGCTCTGAAAAAACACCCTGACTCTTTCATCATAATACTGGGAGATTTTAACAGCGCAAACCTCTCTAATGAGCTCCCCAAATACAGACAGCATATTAAATGTCCCAGCAGAGACAAAAACACACTGGACCACTGTTACACAGCTTTAAAGGACTCATTCTGTTACCAGGGCTGTCTGGGTTTCTCGGATCATTGTCTTATCCACCTCATCCCAACCTACAGACAGAGACTTAGAGCTTCCAAACCCATGGTTCATACTGTTAAGAAGTGGACTGAGGAATCAAAGCAGACGCTACAGGCCTGCTTTGAATGCACAGACTGATGTCTGTGGTCATGAAATCCTTTGAGCGGCTGGCGTTGAAGCACCTGAATGACATCACAGACCCCCTGCTGGACCCCCTGCAGTTTGCTTACCGAGCAAACAGATCGGCTGATGATGCTGTCAACTTGGGCCTGCACTTCATCCTGCAACACCTCGACCGTCCAAGGACGTACGCCAGGATCCTGTTTGTAGACTTCAGCTCGGCCTTCAACACCATCATACCAGACATCCTCCACCAGTCACCTGTCAGTGGATCAGCAGCTTCCTGACGGACCGACAGCAGCAGGTGAGACTGGGGAGCATCTTCTCCCGAACCAGATCAACAAGTACTGGTGCCCCCCAGGAAAGTGTTCTCTCCCCACTCCTCTTCTCCGTTCTACACAAATGACTGCACCTCATCGGACTCGTCCGTGAAACTCCTTAAGTTTGCAGACGACACCACTGTCATTGGACTGATCCAGTACAGTGATGAGTCCACATACAGACAGGAGGTGGATCGGCTGGTCCACTGGTGTGGTCAGAACTACCTGGAACTGAACCCAATCAAGACTGTGGAAATGGTGGTGGACTTTCGGAGAACACCACCGCCATACACCCCCTCACCATCCTCAACAACACCGTGTCAGCTGTGGACCACTTCAGGTTCCTAGGAACAACCATCTCTGAGGACCTGAGATGGCCTTCACACATAGACACTGTTCGAAAGAAGGCCCAGCAGAGACTGTACTTCCTGAGGCAACTCAAGAAAAGAAGTACAACCTTCCAAAGGAGCTGCTGGTCATCTTCTCCACTGCCATCATTCAGTCTGTCCTGTCTTCAATCCATCTCAGTGTGGTTGGTTTCATCCACAAAAAACAGGACAGGTCCAGACTGCAACGAATAATCAAGACTGCAGAGAGAATCATCCGGGCAACTTCCCTCCATCCAGGACTTATACAGGTCAAGGGTCAGGAAAAAGAGCTGCTAGAATCTCTGCAGACCCCACACACCCTGCACATAAACTGTTTAGAGTTCTGCCTTCAGGGCAACGCTACAGAGCGCTGTTCTGTAATGACCACTTTCACCCTCTTTGCTACTTTCTCACGCTACTCTTCAATTTTGTATTATTTGCTGTTATTTCAGCTTTTAACTTTGTTCTCTCTCTTTTCTTTCCTAGAAGCTACACCTGGCCTGACTCTGTGTCTACCTGGTAACACCTTTCTGGAGAGGGGAATCCTCCGAGCTTCTGCTGGCAACAACTTAATGCTCACCCTCTACCGATGATCCACATGGCCCTGTCTTTCAGTGTTTAACCCTTTCTCTCTCCAAGACGTAGCTACTGACTGAGCTTTTACTATAACTAACTATGTGCTCTCTTCAGACTCTAACCTTGAAAACTGGCTCAGAGTTTATCTGTTCCTTCTTTCTAGATGAAACGACTAAAGGAGCTACATCCATAACATTTTACCTTTTCCTTCCCATAGAAAAGTACTCCTGGATCAGTGCTTCTTTGTTCTCTTTGTGTCTCTGCTCTGTTCTCTCTAACCCCCATCGGTCGTGGCAGATGGCCGCTCACACTGAGCCTGGTTCTGGTTCTGCTGGAGGTTTTTTCCTTTTAAAAGGGAGTTTTCCTCTCCACTCTCGCTACATGCATGCTCAGTATGAGGGATTGCTGCAAAGTCAACGCCAGTGACTGTCCACTGTCTCTACATGCTCATCCAGGAGGAGTGAATGCTGCAAGTCACTGACTGGATGCAATCTGCTGGGTTTCCTTAGATAGACAAACTTTTTATCCAATTTGAATAAATAACAGAATCTGGCTGCACTGTTCAATGATTAAGATTAATTGGAATGTATGTACCTGACTTTTGTGAAGTGCCTTGAGGCGACATGTGTTGTGAATTGGCGCTATATAAATAAACTGAATTGAATTGTTCACTAAAACTAGCCGCCACAGAGACAGTTTCTTCCCCCAGGCTGTTTCTCTGTTGAACATTCAATAGAGTACAAAACAACAGCATACAGATGTTGCAAATGCACCTTTTATTTATATATGTGTATATCTGTACATTGTAAATATGTATATTCTGTAATACAAAAACAAAACCAGAGAGCAAAGTGTACCGGAGTCAAATTCCTTGGTTGTAATGTACAAACTTGGCAATAAAGCTGATTCTGATTCTGATAAAAGTACTGAAGTTGGTACCCATCCCTAGTTCGGAATATGCAGATGTCCGCAAACATTTCTTTCAGAACTGGTGGTGCGGATTTTTTTTTATGTGTTTTGTTCTTCTGTACATTTTTGTCTGGAGTTTATATTCTCATTTTCTTTGATGAACTTAAGCACCTTGAGCTCCTCATTATTTATATGGCACAGAGGTGTGTGTGTGTTTGTGTGTGTAAGGGAATTGTAAATAGTCTTAAGATTCAATGGCCTAGTGAGTATCATGGTTAAAGTTCAAGAGCTTTTGTACTGAAAATGATTTTTATAGCACATTGGTATTATTGCTCCATCACCGTGTTCAAACATCTTTACCTTCTCACAAATTATGTTATCAGTGTCTGTAGTTCATGTTTTAACTCCCTTTAATAACTTTGCTTTACGTATATGACATTTGCCTGTACTTGGAATCCAAATACATGCTGATTAAGTTAAGATTCTCAAGAACAAGAAGGAAAGGTATTTACCAAAAAAGCTTCATATGCACTTGCTGCCATTTCCTTCTCCTGGTCAGTCATCCCACTGGAGGGTGAGCTATTAAGTTTTGCCTCATTTATTTCTGATGAATAAAAAACAACAAGTTAAAATATGCAGATCGCTGCATTGGAATATATAGGTGCACACATCAGTAAATTAAGCCAGGCTCCTCCACCTTTACAATAAGTTGCAGGCAGAATAAGAACAATTACAAATAGATTACATAAATGTAGAGGTGTATTTGACAAAAAAACGTGGATCTTTTATCTCCCATCTAGTAATTGGTAGAAACACGTAGATATTAGTGATCACAGATATAGAATAGTCAAAAACCAGTTGAACTTCCATTTACCCAAACAAAACATTACTTAAGAAAGCATTTGAACACATCACAGAGCCCAACATTCTTTAAATTATTGAACCTTTATAATTGGATTGGCTGTGACAAACTGAATGTTTTTTCTTCAGAGTAGGAAGCAGTGTGCATGAATGGTTCTATGCACTGAATCTGAACAACAGTATTAAGATTTCTACTAATCGATTTGCCTGTTTAAGTTTAAGCAAGGTAAACCTCTTCATTATACCACAATAACCTAAATGTAATTCACATAATATACCTCATATCTGATAGCATTGCAACGCCTTTAAGCGTCCTTCATAATTAGCTCAGCATTATCAAATTATTGTGAGATTCTCTCATTGGTAGATACTAAATAAATAGTTGCCCATTTTATTAAGAGTTGTTTGTCTAAAGATGAGAACCGAGAAAAGTGGGATATTTAGCAGGTGCAGCGAGTACTGCTGCATGGCACTATTTGCACATCTCATCCTCACGACGGGCCGACAACTACCAAACACACCCCAAAATTGCTAGTATCGCCCCTGCCTTTTGATTGTCTCTTGGCTATTTTCAGACAATCCAGCTGCAAAAGCGAAGATTAAGAAAACTTTCCTGAAAGAGAAGGCCAACGAGGGACCAGGAAACGGCGTGTATGTTGGGCAATGAGGAAGCTCGAAGACGTTTGCTGGTTGAGACAATGCACAGACCTACACCCGCCTAAAGTTGTAACCTCACAATCTCTCCAGGGGGTCTGAAAAAATGCACGTTCACAGCCAAGCGAGCTAAAAGTAACATGATAGGCCGCTTAAAGAACATGGCCAAATGATTGTTTTACGTCATCTGCTCACCGAGATAAAGCTAGCATAACTAGCCACTTAGCTGGCACAAACGGACAAACTCACCGCTGTTTTCTGCCATTTGTGATCGAAGTTTTAAGGATAATCACCGGATCTTAGCTTGCTGTCAAAATTGGGTCACATTAAACTCAGTTGGCTGATGAAGGGGGAATAAAAGTGACGGGTAAACAGTTGATATCCTCAAATAAACGAAGAAAACGAGAAGGACCTGGCTGCAGCACACAGAAAGGGGCGGGGACGGACCACACGTCAGACCCATACCATGTTTGGAAAAGGCACCATTCCACTCCGGAAATGAAGGGGGCGATGTTTCCATAATCACTAATATATAAGCCTTAAAGACGCGGGGTTGAGATTGTGAGAAGTTCTTCCACTGATTGAAAATGTTTTGTGAATGGAATGGAATTGAAACCACGCAAAGTCAGCAAAAGGCAATTTTACATTCTTAAAACAATTTTGGTCACATAGTAAATCATGCTTATTTTGGTTAAGATGAGAATTCATACAAGCTAATGCATACAAGCTAAGGTTAAAGTTGGCACATAGCATAGCGAATCAGTTTTCCGCATCATTAAAGAAGAAATATAGGGAATGCTGCAAAGTTTGTTCTTTGTTTTCTATCTACAGATCCATGTATCTATTTGTAATTTTCAAAAATTATAACCCTATCACAAAGATGATAAATATAGATGTCCCCTTTGCTCCTACAGTGCCGAAGAGGCGTACAAGGTGGTGAACCATATTGCAAATGCTATGGTTCAACATCGTATGTGAAACTAAACTTGATAAACATGACTGTTACATAATTATCAGTTTTCCAGCTATATATATTTTTAAAGGTTAACATTTTTGTGAAATATACGGTTTTATACACCAATGGTGAATTTCTGGAAAGCCTTTAAGCTTTTTAGAAACGATAAGGTGACAGCAGAGGTGGGTGAAGTATTTTACAATGATTTCATCAGACATAAAAAATAAATTATGTCCAATATCTGGTATTCTCTCTCTATGTGCTCTCTTCAGACTCTAACATTGAAAACTGGCTCAGAGTTTATCTGTTCTTTCTTTCTAGGTGAAACGACTAAAGAAACTACATCCATTAACGTTTACCTTTTCCTTCCCATAGAAAGTACTCCTGGATCAGTGCTTCTTTGTTCTCTTTGTGTCTCTGCTCTGTTCTCTCTAACCCCCAGTCGGTCGTGGCAGATGGCCGCTCACACTGAGCCTGGTTCTGGTTCTGCTGGAGGTTTCTTCCTGTTAAAAGGGAGTTTTTCCTCTCCACTCTCGCTACATGCATGCTCAGTATGAGGGATTGCTGCAAAGTCAACGCCAGTGACTGTCCACTGTCTCTACATGCTCATCCAGGAGGAGTGAATGCTGCAAGTCACTGACTGGATGCAATCTGCTGGGTTTCCTTAGACAGAAAAACTTTTTATCCAATTTGAATAAATAACAGAATCTGGCTGCACTGTTCAATGATTAAGATTAATTGGAATGTATGTACCTGACTTTTGTGAAGTGCCTTGAGACGACATGTGTTGTGAATTGGCGCTATATAAATAAACTGAATTGAATTGAATTGAATCGTATTATAAAGACTAAAATGAAAAACAATGATACAAATAAATAGCATAATTACATAACTAAAACATTTCTGAAGAAATTTAGACGGGGCCTGCCTCTTGGTTGTGCATGGTTGTCCTTTCAGCTCTGGGTTACTTCCATTAATTATATAGAACTTGCTTGCTCTGCTGAAATCATTGTGTATGCTATTATCAGGTTTAAAAAATCATTAGTAACCATGGAAGGTTGATGAAAGAAATTGAGCTTTAGGGTTAATCATTGTTGTCTGGGTGTTGGAACAGCAGTACATGCCGTTTAAGTACCCCACACAAAATGGCCGCCATGTAGTTGCCTCCTATGAAGAAGGTGTTTGTGTGTGTGTGTGTGTGCGTGCCAGGGCTCTTGTGTGTGTCTGAGTAGGAGATCGGGAGAGAAGAGACGCAGAGTCACATACAGAGATATACAGTGCCAGATACACAGAGCTATAAATAGAACAGTGAAGAGTGAATCAGCCAATCAGCAAAGAGGCAAGTCCCTTGACACCTGCAGCTTTTCTAATGAAGCACTTCACATTTCTCCCCTGGCCTGGGTTTTTTAACAGGGGGGCGCATGCTCCCAAACCAACCCCGCCATAACTCGGAAACCGTAAGGGCTATCGACGTCATTCCTTGGACCGTTTTTTTCAAAGGAAAAGGGGGAACGAAAATAATTAACCGTTTTTGCTAAAAGCTAAAATATAATTTTAAAGGCACAAAACACAGGTGAAAAAAAAAGGGAAAAAAATAGAAAAAAAACACAAAAATGCCTTAACATGTTCGGGAAACGTCTAATAACTGGGGAAACTATAAGGGGCTATCGATTTGATTCAGCACCGTAATCGCAGGTTTTGCTAACAATCGTGGAGCTTCCAATTTCTACAAAAAATTTCTGGGAGATGTGACCCTGGAAAAAAGTGGATCTTTTTTTGGACCTTTTTTTAACCGATAAAGGTGAATTTTCACTCCCCAAAAAAAACCTACGTCACGAGGAAACGATAAAAGGTATCCAAAACTTTTTTGGACCGTGGGTATCAGCAGAGACGGTGAACAACCCTGGAGTTCGTGTGTCTCAAAATCCGGTAGGAAATGACAGGGTAGAAAAGTGGATAATTTTTTAAAATTTTTCAATTAAAAGGATTTTGGGAAGGACAGTTTTGGGTACTCCTAAAAAAAAACCTTTTTTATGACAAAACGAAAAAATGTATCAAAAAAATTTTTTCATGTGAGCCCCAAACAAGGCTGAAATCAATCTGCACAAGGCTCATTCTCTACCTAAACGGTTTAGAGAGGGGGGCGATTCAAAAAAGTGAGTTTAGGATTTTTTCCTCAGTTTTTTTTCTAAAATTTCCCCTATGATTTCCTATACAGGGGGGTTTTGATTTGGATTGTTTTGGGGGGGTTTTGGCCGAAAAAAACTGTTTTCCCCTCAATGGGGTGACATTTTTTAACGCAAAGAGCTCCTACGTTTTGTGTATAATTTGTATAGGTAGAGTGAAAATTGAGTGAGTCAAGAGATTTTGTTCGTTCTTTTTCGGGTTATTCAAAAACCTAGAGTGTACACTCTGCGAACCAAACTTTCCCGTCAGGGTTTACATTTAAAACTGAAAATCTGAAAAATTGAAATAAATTTTGAATCCAAATTGAAAAAAAATTTTTAAAAAATATCAAAAAGTGAATTAAAAATTACGCGAATTTTGGTGAAAGCATTTTAAAAGTTGAATGGTGTTTCTAGCAAAAATTGCGGAAGTAGTTAAATGGCAAAACATGAAGTTTTAGCAGTTTTTCCGTTTTCCATTCATTCCAATGGGGGAAAAAAAATTCATAAAAAGCTAAAATTTTTTAAAAATTTAAAAAAAATAAATCCAAAAAATATGCCGGAAGTCCAAAAGGGCGAATATTTGGAAAAATTTTAAAAGGTTGAAATAGCAAAAGTAGCAGGGGGGGAAGCATTCAAAAAACAGCAACTAGAATAATAATAATAATAATAATAATAATAATAATAATAATAATAATAAAGAATAAAGAAAAACAGGAACACAAGAAGTGTGAATGCCTACTGCATTCACAATAATTATGTTACTGGACTTCAAGGTAAAACATTACAGTTGCACAATAAGAGAGATATAATACATTTACAGTATTTCTATTGCATAACATTGTTTTTCAGTTGCTTACTGGTCTTATGGTTTCCCTTATATTGATATAAGCATTGTCTTCAAGGTTGACGGTGGTAGTCTGTGGAGAATCTGTAAGCGTCACATCAAGAATGGAAGGACTGAGGCCTGTTAAACGGGGTGCACCATGAAGGAAAGAGTGGCCTATTATTCTTCCTGCCACTATAAACATCTTATTTTTAGTTAATACTTGGGAGGTGGAGGGAATGAAGTGGTCTGGTTGGCCAACAAACAGAACAGTGCTGCACGAATGTCCTTAAGAAAAAACAAAAAGAGAATGCAGTTTCCAAGTATTAAAAATGTCACTATATAGAAACAATAAGAAAGAAATAATTCACCGTAGTCCAAAGAAAAAGCAGATGCCATAAGCAATGTTTAAAAAAAATGTCACTGTAGGACTATGCTTTTTCCTTGGCAACCAAAACATTTGGTAATATTTTGTAAGTATTGAGGCTGGCACAATTATACATCATGTATAAGTACTGCGAATGAAATAACTATAAGGATATAAATTCAAAATGTCCATTAACAGTAAATTAGGTTTTCCTTTATACAAAAAATCTGTCAGACTGTAATCTGATAAAAAAATCAATTTGTAAAATTTGAATTTAAATACAGGAAAACATTACATGAACCATGTGTTTCATTTGAATTTCATGAAAAAGTAGACAGATCAAAATAAACTTTGAAACCATGCTGCAGCTTGTACATGACCACACTGAAAAAGTGCCGATTTTTACTCCATCGGCCCCGCCACCCCAAACCCAGGGGTAAGAATTTAAAAATAACAATGCAAAAAAGTAAGGGGCTACAGTTTTGGATCAGATTATCCATTGAACACGTTTTTATTACATTTAAAGTTCATAGATTTACATTGCCTTTTAGCTCAACATGGAAATGTCTGTTCCAATCAATGTTTGGAGCTTTGTAAAAGCTGAGTATTCTGGCCTCTTGGTCTTCAATGTCTTCTGTGACACGTAATATAAATCTCAATGTTGGATCATTTTCTCTGGCTTGAAGCAACTGTTTTCTGTACTGATCTGCTGCCATGTCAGGATCAGCACATGGCTTTACCATGCTAACAAGCCCAAAAAATAAAAGCCAACGCTCACCATTAAGTAACCATGCCATCCTGCCATACAAATATGGCCACACATCACACTTCATTGTGGGACCCTGTAATTATTTTAGGGCAGTCTAATTCTCTTTTGTGTTTCAACATCTCGTAATAGATTGGCATAACATGATCACTGCTCCTAGTTTGCTCATGGTTTAATTTTGGACATAACACTGCTCAAAAAATAAAGGGAACCACCTCAAAGATAACACATCCTAGATACTGAATGAATGAAATCAATTATCATTAAATACTCAAATGTTGAATGTGCGAACAACAAGAATACACAAAAATCCATCACAAATGAGAACATCAAATTTATTAAACAAATTGGAGTGCCTGGATTTGGAGTCACGCACTCAAAAATTCAAAGTGGAAACAAACCACCGATACAGGCCTAGATCCAACTTTGATTTGTATATGGTCACCTTACAAAACACATAGTCAATTAATTGAGGTCTCAGTATTGTGTGTGGCACTCCACGTTGCCTGGTAATGACCTGTCGACAACCGAGCAAATGGGCATGCTACTCACCTGATGAGACGGTGGCCCATGTCCTTCCTGAGGGATCTCCCCCCTAGACACTGGACTACAGCATCCACCCCAAGCTCCCTGGACAGTCTGTGGTTGACACACGTGGACGTTGGCTGGATGGACGCGAGACAGGATGTCACAGAATGGGCTCAATCGCGATTCAGGTGTGGGTTCAGGGATCTAGGCTCTAGGGGAACAGTTCATAGCTTTTCAATGTCTCTTTCAATCTTCCACCAGGAATGCCTGACCACTCCAGCCACTCGAGAGATCTAGCATAATAAATGGAGGAACCCACGTGGCCAACCGCCACCAGCATATGGTCCACAAGGGGTCTGAAGGATCCATGCCGGCCCTCCAAAGACATTCCACCCCACACGCCACTTACTGACCCACTGCCATACCGGTTTCACTGCTGAAGGATGTTGCAGGCATGCAGATCGCTCCTCCACAGGTCGTCTCACAGGATCTCTGTCCACTGTTCTGTCATCTTATGCGTGCTCTATGTGATGAACCTGTTTCATCCTGTTGAAGTGGCACAAGGCGTGACAGGCCAGTGCGGAATTTGCCCACGTTACCCCCCTCTAGCCCCGTGTTCTACTGGCAAAGTCAAAGCGTCCCCGACACGTGTGGGGCGGTGCAGAGCAAACCCCCTATTTGTGTGAGTGTCTCGGGCCCATCACTTATCATCCTCATGGAGTCGGTTTTATAGTTTGTGCATGAACATGCACATTTGTGGCTTGCTGAGGTCATTTTGAGGCGGCTCTGCCAGTAGTCCTACTGTCATCCTTGTACAACTAGGCTCGCGAAGGTCTAGCAGCCGTGCTGTGGGTTGTTTGCCATCCTACGGCCCTCCTTCCCACGGTCTCCTGGTGTACGTCTAGTCCTTGATCTCATCCGGTAGCGCCTCCTAGGCTCTGGACACACTACGCATGACCCGACCAGCAAACCTTCTTGCCACACCGCTCGCATTGATAGTGCCCATCCTAGGATGGAGCTAAGAACTTGACGCGCACTTGTGGTGGGTTGTAGAGTCAGTCTCATGCATAACCACGAGTGGTAGCAAAGCACCACAAACATTCAAAAGTGACCAACTAACATCCAAGCCAGCAACAGATATAGGTTACTGAGCAAGTGGTCTCGTGGTCACCCACCTGCAGGAAAAACCCACTCATGTTTATTAGCCGTAAGATGTGTCTCCTGCTAACAGCACAAAGATTCGCTCCCCATTTTGTCCTATTCGTATCAGACCTTGCAGACATCAAACACAGCCATAGTCGACTCAATGATATGGTCAATCTGTCAGTGTTGCACCTTACCTTACCTATCAAGCCTCGGGCGGACACAAAGTCTTCTCGGATTTCTACAGACGGACATACATTGATGTTAACCCACTCGAGGTAGGTTACAGATTACTTCTGTGTGATTTGTTAAAACCATTGTTGCCCCTTCTTATTATTCTTTTTTTCTTTTTCTGGTTGCCAGGTATTTCCTTTTTGTCGGGTTCCGTCAACGCCGAACTTGTGCCACATTATTGAACGGTTACACATCTGAAGCCATGCTATGACTATTGTCCCTTCCCGTAAAACTCACCTCCGATGGGGGATGCTCGCCTCAGCTAGAAGGATGCTGGAGTCCCCTAAAAACTAGAATCCAGGACACAGATATAGAAACCTATGATATGGAAATCTTATGGATATATTATCTATTTAGAAATCGCCTTGAGCCCGCATTTCATAAATAAGCAATTTCCGTCTTTCAGTTATATTTCGTAGACTCTTCGGGAAACCCAAGCATTATCCTCTCTCAGACTAACCCGGGCGACTCCAACACGTGGATTGAATCAGAATATTGGACGAAGGCACGTGAAACGCTCCAATTCATTTCATAAACACCATTGAGAAAATATGGGTGACTACCAGATTCAGCGAAACAGACACAGCCAATGCAATTTCAGTTTGTGTTCAAAAGTTATTGAATCTCTCACTCTTGACATGGATTTCTAAAAGGTACCTTTTAGGTCGTCTATGTATTTTTTTGTTCAAATAAATATGTACAATCTTAATTCTGACGGTTCATTGTAAAAATCCCAAAGCATTATACCTCCATAAGTTGATACGGGTGACACATGTCATCTTATTTTCAACAACAATACAGCTATTAATCGATTAAACGTGTTAGCCATTACGCCACTTAACCTTAGATGTGAACCATAAAATTATTAACACGCTTGTGACCCCCTTCACATTTGGAGACAGAATCAAGATTAGTAGCACTGAAAAACAAACGGTTTACTCAGATACAGTTCCTTGAATAACTATTTCACCTTTGAGATGTATTTTTCCGTTACATTCCACTACCCCTGAATGGATTCTGATTAATCTACCCGAAAGTCAGGTCTAGAATATATCGCAAAACCCTTAATGTCATCTATAGACAGTCATTCTTTGGCAAAATAAACCACTATTTCAAAACCAAACTGCCCCTCTATGATTAAACCCCTAACGCCCCACAAAGCTAACAACTTGTTCTTCAAACATTGGTAGATGATTTTAAAGCATGAAGGGCCTGTCTATAATCTCACGGCAGAGAAGCTAAATTTAAGTATGTACGCACTTCAGGTTAGCGGCACACAAAAGCCCAATTTTTCAAAGGTTGAAATTTGTAGGTTCGTTTGCCCTTTGGGTCGACCGATGCATAAAAAATAAGATCAGGAAAACAAGGCCCTCAACCATTCTTGCTATCACCTTTTGAGCAGATGCCATGGTTTTACCATCGTTGATGGCACAACCGTTTGTAAAAATGTCCTTATTTTAAGTAAAACTGACGTTTAGACCAACTTTGTATTTTCCATGAAACACAGATTACCCAACTGGCTGACTCAAAATGCTTTTCGTGATTTCTATTTGGTGGTTTGGTTACTTACCACTGGTTATATAAATTATTACTTATCATTTCTTGCCGCGAGAGGCTAGAACATAATAATCCTCAGTGAAAGCGTCTTATGAGCAAACAGATGATAAATGAAAGACAAATCGCCCATGTAAAGGAAAGACCAAACCCTTTCTAAACACAGAACTTAGTGACCTTCCCGTTCATCACAACGACAAGGAGAAAACCTAGAGCTCGTCACCCCTTGGCCCTTGCACCCAGCACGCCCAATTCACCATTCCCTAAGAGTGTCAGAACAATTCCCTACGAATCGTCCTTTCATGGCCCTATAAAAATTCGTCATAGCTCCTAGAAGGAGGCGTCATCCCCTTTGAACCCGCTCTCACAAACACTGTTTCCACACTAAAAAAGCAATCATAGGAATCATCTTAACTATAAGTAGAAACTTAAGACATATAAACATGAGTGTAAACTAAAACAATGAAATAAAACTTATTATACATTTTTGCCGAATCAAACTGCTCTTTAGATCTAGGACAGATCACCTTTGCCTTTGTGATTAATGATCCACATTATCAAGAAAAGTTCCAACTTCACCGGAGGCTTATGTATTCTGAATGCGTTGATAAAGCGAGGATGGACGACCAATCGGTAAAAACCTGAAAAAACAAGGAACCTTGCTTATGTCACAGTTAAATTTATGATTAGCACAAAGTGGCCTGTCTCATACTTTTTAGACCCAGGCACAGGCTCATGGCTTGAGATTTCAGAAAACTGATTTCCTTATTTAGTCCTTATTTTTCTATTTCAGTTATTCAAATATCTCAGATGATGTCAAAGAAACATTTCTATGAAGGGACCATTGTGTTTTAGGGAAAGAAACGCTGTACGTACATACGTCCACGCTAGGCCCCTTTCCGGTGCAGGCCAAAGTCAAAGACCAGCTGGTACGATGCCTGAGGCCACTAGTGCTTTCAGGCAGGGCCAAGAAGGCCAACTCTTTCGGCCGTGCAATGCCCGGACCTGTACCCAAGTCCAGGTCGAGACCAGGTGGGGTTCAGGAGGATACCGGCGGAACAAAGATCTCTCGCCTCTAGCCGAGCATGAGAGAGGCTCGCCCCCCCCAGGCCCGGATGCCCACCACCCCAGCTATGGGCGTTCGCCTCGGAGACGCCTCCCCATGAAGGAGGGTGCCTGTCTGCTGGACAGAGCCCACGGTATGGGCCCGGCGCATCCCGTCAATGATTCTTCTACAAGTTCACCTACGGAAACCTTGTTATGACTTTTACTTCCTCTAGATAGTCAAGTTTGAGCGTCTTCTCGCCGCTCTGCCAGGCCTGTGACCGACTCCGGCGGGGCCGACCCGAGGACCTCACTAAACCATCCAATCGGTGGTAGCGACGGGCGGTGTGTACAAAGGGCCCTGCGAGCTTATGACCCGCGCTTACTGGGAATTCCTCGTGCATGGGAAATAATTGCAATCCCCAATCCCTATCACGATTGGGGTTCAGCCACGGCTCTTGGTGAAGGGTAGACACACGCTGATCCACTCAGTGTGGTGCGCGTGCAGCCCCTGATATCTAAGGGCATCACAGACCTGTTATTGCTCCATCTCATGTGGCTGAACGTCTCTTGTCCCTCTAAGAAGTTGGACGCGTAACTAGTTAGCATGCTGGAGCATGCTAAACTTGTTGTCGGAATTAACCAGACAAATTGCTCCACCAACTAAGAACGGCAATGTACCACCACCCACAGAAAGAGAAAGAGCTATCAATCTGTCAGTCCTTTCCGTGTCCGGGCTGGATGAGGTTTCCCTTCCGTCAATTCCTTAAAGTTTCAAAGTTTCAGCTTTGCAACCATACTCCCCCCGGAACCCAAAGACTTTGGTTTCCCGGATGCTGTCTGGCAGGTCATGAGAATAACGCCGTTGGTTTGCTAGTTGCCATCATTTATGGCTGGAACTATGACGGTCTCTGATCGTCTTCGAACCTCCGACTTTCGTTCTTGACTAATGAAAACATTATTGGCAAATGCTTTCGCTTTCATCCGTTTTGCACCGGTCCAAGAATTTCACCTTTAACAGCACAATACGAATGCCCCCGGCCATCCCTCTTAATCATGGCCCCAGTTCAGAAAAAAACCCACAAAACAGAACTGGAGTCCTATTCCATTATTCCTAGCTGCGGTATTCAAGCGACCGGGCCTGCTTTGAACACTCTAATTTTTTCAAAGTAAACACTTTAGACCCCACGGGACACTCAGCTAAGAGCATTGAGGGGGCGCTGAGAGGCAGGGGCTGGGACAGACGGTAGCTCGCCTCGTGGTGGACTATCAGCTCGATCCTGAGATCCAACTTCTTTAACTGCAGCAACTTTAAGATACGCTATTGGAGCTGGAATTACCGCGGCTGCTGGCACCAGACTTGCCCTCCCAATTACAGTTCTCGAAAGAGTCCTGTATTGTTATTTTTCGTCACTACCTCCCCTAGGAATATGGCCGAATTGAGGTTGAAGGAAACTCTTGAGGTACAACTGAGGTTGGTTCAGGACTTCCGGAAGGCTGAAACTCAGAGCAATCAGTTCTTCTCCTACCGAGCTCACTTCAGTTGTTTGGGAAAAATGCAATAGATGAAACCAGATTCTCAATTTTGAGCCACAGTTCTTAGAGCACACAGGTTAATCCTCTTCTCAAAGCAGATTATCAGTGGGCTGTGCCTCGGTTCCTCGGTTTTGCTTTTTGCTTTTATTTCAGTTACAGTTTAAAACCATCACTTCATTCTTTTTATTCCTACATCACAACTGATTAACATTTTATCTCTTTCATATATAGTTGATTAATAGTTTCTAAACCGCAATGCTTTTTAATCATCAGTTCACAATCATAAAACTCAGTCATATTACAATTTTTATATGTTTTAACTTAATAGTCAACAATCACTAATTACATTTAGTAATGTAGGAAATCATCAGACAACATTTCATTAATTCCACTTATAGTTGTACCTCTGTAAAAGATAAGATGGTTAATATGATACCATACAGGCCTATTCAGTCTTTTAGTCTCAGAATGTTAAAATTTACTCATTTTACTTTTTTATTGCTTTAACTGTGATCATCATGCATGCTCAGTATGAGGGATTGCTGCAAAGTCAACGCCAGTGACTGTCCACTGTCTCTACAAGCTCATCTGGGAGGAGGGAATGCTGCAAGTCACTGACTGGATGCAATCTGCTGGGTTTCCTTTCCTTAGACAGAAAAACTTTTTATCCAATTTGAACAAATAACTGAATCTGACTGCACTGTTTATGATTAAGATTAATTGGCATGTATATACCTGACTTTTGTGAAGTGCCTTGAGACGACATGTGCTGTGAATTGGCGCTATATAAATAAACTGAATTGAATTGAGTTGAATCATTTAATAATTGTTTCATGGATTACATGGAAAGATCTCACCTAATTTCGAGAATATGTACCACAGGCTTTTAGGGTAGCTGTAGTTAAAGCTTTACTGAAGAAACCTTCGCTTGATTAAGATGACTTAATAAATTACAGACCTATATCCAATCTTCCGTTCTTATCTAAACTTCTTGAGAAAATAGTTGCTAATCAAGTGTGTGAGCATTTATACAGCAATGATCTGTTTGAGTTTCAGTCAGGTTTCAGAGCTCATCGTGGCACGGAAACAGCACTGGTGAAAGTCACTAATTCTCCTGGCCTCAGATAACGGGGATCAATGGAAATGCACTAGGCTTGTTTGAACAAACTGTTTTCCCTTCCAGTGGAGTGTTGCTTAGGCCATCTCTATCCCATCCTCAATGTGTAGGACAGGTCTTTTTTCTGGTGAAAAATCTCTGTCTGTCCTCTCAACGTAGCGCTGCAGAGTACTGTAATACTGTTCACTCCTCGAAAAAGTGTAGCATTCAGATATCTCCTCCCATGCCTTGTGGTTTGGAAATTGCATGGGATTGGGTTTTTTGTTCTCAAAAAAGCTCTGCAGGTTTCTCTCAGCCAGTTTAGTTGCATAGTCCACAGTGAAGGCATCAAAGCGCTCCTTCTCTTTTTCAATATAATGCTTCCAGAATGAAAGCTGCAGGTAGCTCACCTGGGAGCGACAGTTTTTGCAGCAGGTACCCAAAAGACCTATAATGGCAGCAAAGATTATGATGCTCCAGCCCAATATCTGCAGATGAAATGAAAATAAACATTCTGTCAAGTTCTGACATGCATCGTACAAACAATTCTAATCTTGTAAATGCTAGGGTAACAAACCATAAGACTGTGTGCCGATATTCCATGTAAAAGTATTAAATTAATTTGTGCAATATTACTGCCACAAAAAAACTGCCACAAAAAACGGACATCAGTATTTTAATATCTTTTTCTCTGTAACAGCAGGCAGTGTTCCATTCAACTTCATCTGACAGACTCGATATATGAAGACTGCTGTTACATTTTACTATAACTTCTCTGTATGGTAAACACCCTAGTCTTTCACACTGCTGCATGCTTAGGTTAGTGTTTCTTACTTGTGACTGAGCCCTGAACATCAGTAGCAGCTCCATTCGTTCATCACTGGAGAGTTTGGAGCGATCACAGGGCACCCTGGCGAGCTCCTCCCGACACTTCAACGTCTTGTTTTTACAGAATAGATCCACAGCCAGGTTTTCATCAAGACCACTTATGGCACATTCATAAAAGGTCCCATTGAGCAAGGCCACACACAACCACATAATAGGAGCCACACAAGCGCCAGTAAAAATGCTCATTAACACCCTGAAACAGCCAACGCAGTTCCCACGAGGGCAAAGCTTCATGGGGTTAAGGCAGCAGCCAGTGTAAAGCCTCCACAGCCTGGTGCTGAAAAAGAGACCGAAAACCAAAAGCAATGCAGCTGGACCCAGTAGAAAAGTCAGGCCATAAGTGAAATTCTGATCATGGTTACATGGGCACTGAAACGAAACCATGGAGAAAACACGCTCCCCACCTATAGTTAGGAGTGCCATAAAACTGTAACCAACCATGGCTTTTTGGTTCATAAAGAAACGCAGTACAAGCTGGAAGTTATCCATGGTGTTGGCCAGGAGGTATCCACAACTGTCCTCGAGAAAAGCACAGAAAGCTGAATTATCTATTTCCTGGTCTGTTGTTTGTCAGAGATTCATCTGCAAAACCAGTCTGTGCCCATCCCTTTAGTGGTCTGTAGTTGGGCTCCTCCTTTAATCTGTGTGACACAGACTCTACTCTGTTGTGAGGAGAAGCATCTGCTGTGCTTAAACTGACAGAAATAACAATTCTACAATCTTTTTAGGTTTTCCTTTCTAGTTGTGATTTTGGGATAACCATTATCAGAAAGAAGAATCAACATCAACAAAAAAATGAAAAAAATACAAAAATACAAAAAGGAGAAACTGAAACAAAAGTTCTTGAATAACCTTTTTATTTTATGATACAAATTTCCTCAGTGTGCATTTATTTAAAGCGTAAGTCTGTTTCAAACACATGACCAAACATGTAGAGCATACCATTGCAGCAAAAACACATACAGACAATAAAAGCTAGTGGGGGAAGTGCTCACATCCTCCTTGTGGTTTACCGTTCCAGTCCCACAGGAATGACAACTTAGACTGCAGTCCATTACACAGCATACATCCTCTTTTCAAGTGAAGTTATCCTCTGCCACTACAAACTCTAAATCATCTGCTTCTCTGTAGGCATCACTGAGCAACACTTGTAAACATTGTTTAAATGAAATAAACACTTTTTACAAGATGTTCCATTTAAATATTATTATTTAACCTATGCACAATGTGCCCATCTTCTAAAATTCTACCAGCTCAAAATGGCCTTCTCATTTTGAGCCTTATTTGGACATGTTTTTGTCTCCTTTCCCAATTTATGGCAAATGCAAGCGAGGATTCATGGACTAATAAGGAATGCCACTCTCATATCAATGCATCCCACATGCCAGTCACACAATGAAGAAGAAACACGTGATTTTCAAGCCAAAACAAAACTGACATTGCTGAAATTTTTGATCAAATTACTAATCAACTTATGTCAGCTGTTAGTGATTCTTTTGAAAACCTTCTCAATCTTTGTTTTTTACAAGTCTGTTTGACCCTCTCTTTCCCAAGTGTGGAAATTAGCAAATACACTGCTGCCCATAAAGTCAAAAAAATATTGTTTTGAGATGCACTCCTCCTTTTGTCGTTTATTTTTGACTGTGATTGTTTGAAAGAGATTTTTTGAGAATTTCGAGAAAATATAAGTGATCTATCAACTATGGTGGCATATCACTGTCAAAAATCTGCAAGCAAAAAAGAGATCCGCGCCAGCAGGATTTTGATCCGCGCGCGTGTTGGACCACTTGTTTGCTGAATATTGGACCATTTACACATTGCTGGACACCACCAGGCCTTCCGACATCATCGGCCATTTTGTATCCAGTATTGTCCGCCACTAGAAATCCCAGTGGGCACTGCGACTGGTAGGACGGGGACCTCCCAAGTCTGACGTCACAAGAAGTCTGATGTCACACGAGATTATATATGGAAGGCGGGAGCTTTAAAACCTTGCTTTTCAGCTGGAGATCTCGACAGATTACCACGCAACTGAAGCATCCTCTGGAGAAGAAGAGGTCCCACGTGGAGTCTTCATTTAATCTCCTTCGTTGGCCACGAAAAGAACGTTCATGACAGAAATTCCTGGAATAAGAAGGCCAGAAATTTCAACTTTACCGATCGAAGGTGTTAGTTTAACACGTAACCAAAAAACCACGGAGTTTCAAGAAGACGGATCGCCACCTTGTTTTTTTGTTCTAGTCGACTGCTGACGGTCAGATCATATTTTTCCCTTTCGCCAAGGAGGCCAAAGGACGAAGATTGACCGCTCTTCCGAAGTTAATCGTGGACGCACGTAACTTCCAACTTTTCCCCCTCCTCCTCTCCCCCTCACGCGGGCAGCCCTGAAGAATTGCTCCACAAATTTAATACCCATCTTTTTATTTTCTTTGATTTCTTCATTAGAAGTAGTCTGGGCAGGGTAGAGAGAGATAGGATTTTTAGTGCGATCAGAATCGCAATTTATAGTTCTGATGTTATGAAATTGTATTTGCATGCAACATTGTATTGAGACCTGAGGCCGCTGCGTCTCACAAGTTGTCTTACCAGGCGAACACCAGAGCGCCGGTACTGGACTACGACAGTAACCTCATGGTGAAATTCACCATGTTCTTTGTTCCAACTTTACTGCTTGCTAACTTGCCGCCAAAAGGTTTATGACTCTTTGTCTAAGCTGAGTTTACAACTTTGCTTTGGGGGTTTTATGACAGCCCATGTCCCGCTGGGCTACGCTTCTGGCGGACTGTTCAAACCCCGTTCACCACATCCCTTTGTCATATTACCACTTTTGCCATAACTGCTGGTTGATTCAATACACACACACTGCTGTTTTGCTTTATTTTGTTAGTTAGATATTTTACCCTTTTGTGTAGAACTTTGCATGTTTGAGTAGGTGAAGATTATTGAATCAGGGAGGTGAATGTATCAGGCTGATTGATTTAATAAATTTTCACGTAGATAAAGAGAAGGCGTTTTGTGTTTATTTTGTGCAAGAGTGATTCGTCAGTCAAAATAAAGCAAAGTTCCCCACGTTTCGGCAGAAACGGTCGATTAAACAGTGACATTTAATAATTGTAATTATCAGAGGCCTTGAGCCATAATTACAACACCAGAGGACAGCTCTGGTTTCAATTCATAAACGAGGATTTTGGTTAAGGAGTTAATTTTATCGGATTATAATTTTAATTATAATTCTTGATAAATATTCAACTAATCAATAATCTATAATTACAACACGCGTAAGCGAGCAGGGTTTTTCTCCGCGCACGAGCAGATGTTTTTGGCAGTGGGTGGGCTGATCCAGTCGGCATCATATAGCTACACATGACTGGTTAAAGTCCCTGTCCACTGTGATTGGCCAACACAAGAGGAAGAACAATGGTGCTTTCCATTTGTACTCGAAGGTCGGAATTTTTCATACTATTTTTCAGTGTTTATAAGATGAGATGTTTCAACGCTGTATTTACGAAATACCATGTACAACAGTGTTATTGTCGTTATTGTTATTATAAACTGTGACATACAGCTCATTCACGTGGCGACTTTCTTCCTCAGAAAGTTGCCGTTTACCAAAAATGTGCTAGATATGGAACTAGGCGCTTTTTTGAATAAAAGTTGATTAGAGGCTTTGAAAAGGCACTAAATCTAGTGACAAATGTGCTAATTTGGCAACACTACAAACCTCTCTGCAAACGCTATACAAACTGATTGACAGCTCTGGTGGGGGTGGCCAGGTGGGGTGGCCAATCAGATTCCAGTAGTAGCAGGTGACACCCCCAGCCACCCACCTGTGTAACTAAGTAAGTAAACTTTATTTATATAGCACCTTTCACAGCTAAAAAAATCACAAAGTGCTTTACAGAGTGCAAATAAAATAAATATAAATATAGGCTTAATATAATACAAAGACAGTAAGAACAGCTGAAAACAGGGAGTAGAACATTTACCTAAAAGCTTGTCTATATAAAAGTGTCTTAAGCTGCTTTTTAAGGAGTCAACAGTGTCAGCCACACGAAGAGACAATGGCATATGAAGGTAATTTTGGGGCAAAACTATTTGTGCATTGTAACTGAATTTGAAGTCACAGAAAGTAATGCTATAATATTTTTTTTATCTATAGAATTTTTTGCAGTCTTTCACAAATACCAAACAGCAGTTAAACCTCTTCAGATTCTTAAATACAAGTGCACAAATTGTATTCTTTGAGTTACACATCAAAAACCTCTTAATTCACAGTTTTGCTCCAACTGTTCCGAAACAAATGGTGCAAAATAAATTCAATTCAATTCAGTTCAATTCAGTTTATTTATATAGCGCCAATTCACAACACATGTCGTCTCAAGGCACTTCACAAAAGTCAGGTACATACATTCCAATTAATCTTAATCATTGAACAGTGCAGCCAGATTCTGTTATTTATTCAAATTGGATAAAACGTTTTTCTGTCTAAGGAAACCCAGCAGATTGCATCCAGTCAGTGACTTGCAGCATTCACTCCTCCTGGATGAGCATGTAGAGACAGTGGACAGTCACTGGCGTTGACTTTGCAGCAATCCCTCATACTGAGCATGCATGTAGCGAGAGTGGAGAGGAAAAACTCCCTTTTAACAGGAAGAAACCTCCAGCAGAACCAGAACCAGGCTCAGTGTGAGCGGCCATCTGCCACGACCGACTGGGGGTTAGAGAGAACAGAGCAGAGACACAAAGAGAACAAAGAAGCACTGATCCACTGATCTATGGGAAGGAAAAGTAAATGTTAATGGATGTACAGGGGTTGGACAATGAAACTGAAACACCTGTCATTTTAGTGTGGGAGGTTTCATGGCTAAATTGGACCAGCCTGGTAGCCAGTCTTCATTGATTGCACATTGCACCAGTAAGAGCAGAGTGTAAAGGTTCAATTAGCAGGGTAAGAGCACAGTTTTGCTCAAAATATTGAAATGCATACAACATTATGGGTGACATACCAGGGTTCAAAAGAGGACAAATTGTTGCTGCACGTCTTGCTGGCGCATCTGTGACCAAGACAGCAAGTCTTTGTGATGTATCAAGAGCCACAGTATCCAGGGTAATGTCAGCATACCACCAAGAAGGACGAACCACATCCAACAGGATTAACTGTGGACGCAAGAGGAAGCTGTCTGAAAGGGATGTTCGGGTGCTAACCCGGATTGTATCCAAAAAACATAAAACCACGGCTGCCCAAATCACGGCAGAATTAAATGTGCACCTCAGCTCTCCTGTTTCCTCCAGAACTATCCGTCGGGAGCTCCACAGGGTCAATATACACGGCCGGGCTGCTATAGCCAAACCTTTGGTCACTCATCCCAATGCCAAACGTCGGTTTCAATGGTACAAGGAGCGCAAATCTTGGGCTGTGGACAATGTGAAACATGTATTGTTCTCTGATGAGTCCACCTTTACTGTTTTCCCCACATCCGGGAGAGTTACGGTGTGGAGAAGCCCCAAAGAAGCGAACCACCCAGACTGTTGCATGCCCGGAGTGAAACATGGGGGTGGATCAGTGATGGTTTGGGCTGCCATATCATGGCATTCCCTTGGCCCAATACTTGTGCTAGATGGGCGCGTCACTGCCAAGGACTACCGAACCATTCTTGAGGACCATGTGCATCCAGTGGTTCAAACATTGTATCCTGAAGGCGGTGCCGTGTATCAGGATGACAATGCACCAATACACACAGCAAGACTGGTGAAAGATTGGTTTGATGAACATGAAAGTGAAGTTGAACATCTCCCATGGCCTGCACAGTCACCAGATCTAAATATTATTGAGCCACTTTGGGGCGTTTTGGAAGAACGAGTCAGGAAACGTTTTCCTCCACCAGTATCACGTAGTGACCTGGCCACTATCCTGCAAGAAGAATGGCTTAAAATCCCTCTGACCACTGTGCAGGACTTGTATATGTCATTCCCAAGACGAATTGACGCTGTATTGGCTGCAAAAGGAGGCCCTACACCATACTAATAAATTATTGTGGTCTAAAACCAGGAGTTTCAGTTTCATTGTCCAACCCCTGTAGCTCCTTTAGTCTTTTCATCTAGAAAGAAAGAACAGATAAACTCTGAGCCAGTTTTCACGGTTAGAGTCTGAAAGAGAGCACATAGTTAGTTACAGTAAAGCTCAGTCAATCGCCATGTCTAGGAGAGAGAAAGGGTTAAACACTGAAAGACAGGGCCATGTGGATCATCGGTAGAGGGTGAGCATTAAGTTGTTGCCAGCAGAGGCTCGGACGATTCCCCTCTCCAGAAAGGTGTTAAAGGTAGACACAGAGTCAGGCCAGGTGTAGCTTCTAGGAAGAGAAAAGAGAGAGAACAAAGTTAAAAGCTGAGATAACAGCAAATAATACAAAATTGAAGAGTAGCGTGAGAATGTAGCGAAGAGGGTGAAAGTGGTCATTATGTCCTCCAGCAGCCTAAGCTTATAGCAGCATAACTACAGAGATAGCTCAGGATAACCTAAGCCACTCTAACTATAAGCATTATTAAAAAGGAAAGTTTTAAGCCTAGCCTTAAAAGTAGACAGGGTGTCCGCCTCACGGACTAAAACTGGGAGCTGGTTCCACAGGAGAGGAGCCTGATAACTAAAGGATCTGCCTCCCATTCTACTTCTAGAGACTCTAGGAACCACCAGTAAACCTGCAGTCTGAGAACGAAGTGCTCTGTTAGGAATGTATGGAACAATCAGATCTCTGATGTATGATGGAGCTAAATCATTAAGGGCTTTATATGTGAGGAGGAGAATTTTAAATTCTATTCTGGATTTAACAGGGAGCCAATGAAGGGAAGCTAAAGTAGGGGAAATATGATCTCTCTTTTTAATTTTCATCAGAAACTCTTGCTGCAGCATTTTGAATCAGCTGAAGGCTTTTAACTGCATTTTGTGGACATCCTGATAGTAAAGAATTACAATAGTCCAGCCTTGAAGTAACAAATGCATGGACTAGTTTTTCAGTGTCACTCCTGGACAGGATATTTCTAATTTTGGCAATGTTCCGGAGATGAAAAAAGGAAATCCTGGAAACCTGTTTAATATGGGATTTAAATGACATGTCCTGGTCAAAAATAACACCAAGGTTTTTTACTTTATTATCGGAGGTCAATTTAATGCCATCCAGGTTAAGTGATTGACTAAGCAGTTTCTTTTTTAAAGACTCCGGTCCAAAGACGACAACTTCTGTCTTGTCTGAATTTAGAAGCAGAAAATTTAAAGTCATCCAAGTTTTTATGTCTTCAAGACATGCTTGTAGTCTATCTAACTGGTTGGGCTCATCAGGATTTATGGATAAGTAAAGCTGAGTGTCATCAGCGTAACAGTGAAAATTTATTCTATGCTGCCTGATAATTTGACCTATTGGAAGCATATATATAGTAAAGAGAATTGGCCCAAGTACTGAACCCTGTGGTACTCCACAAGTAACCCTAGAGTTTAAAGATGATTTATCATTTACATGAACAAACTGGAATCTGTCAGACAAATGAGATTTAAACCAGCCTAGCGCTGTTCCCCTGATCCCTACAGCATATTCCAGCCTTTCTAAGAGAATATTATGATCGACTGTATCAAATGCAGCACTGAGATCTAACAGAACCAGTACAGACACAAGTCCATTATCTGAGGCAATAAGAATATCATTAGTGACATTCAGCAGAGCTGTTTCAGTGCTATGATGAGCTCTGAAACCTGACTAAAAAACTCTTCAAACAGGTCATTGCTGTGTAAATGCTCACACATTTGATTAGCAACTATTTTCTCAAGAATTTTAGATAAGAATGGAAGATTGGATATAGGTCTGTAATTTATTAAGTCATCTTAATCAAGCGAAGGTTTCTTCAGTAAAGCTTTAACTACAGCTACCCTAAAAGCCTGTGGTACATATCCATTTACTAAAGGATAAAGGATAAGCGCATCTTTAAACTCCAGGGTTAATTGTGGAGTGCCACAGGGTTCAGTACTTGGGCCAATTCTCTTTACTATATATATGCTTCCAATAGGTCAAATTATCAGGCAGCATAGAATAAATTTTCACTGTTACGAGCTTTACTTATCCATAAATCCTGATGAACCCAACCAGTTAGATAGACTACAAGCATGTCTTGAAAATAGAAAAACTTGGATGACTTTAAATTTTTTTCTTCTAAATTCAGACAAGACAGAAGTTGTCGTCTTTGAACCGGAGTCTTTAAAAAGAAAAATGCTTAGTCAATCACTTAACCTGGATGGCATTAAAATTGACCTCCGGTAAAAAAGTTAAAAACCTGGGTGTTATTTTTGGACCAGGACATGTCATTTTAAATCCCATATTAAACAGGTTTCTAGGATTTCCTTCTTTCATCTCCGGATTGCCAAAATTAGAAATATCCTATCCAGGAGTGACGCTGAAAAACTGGTCCATGCATTTGTTACTTCAAGGCTGGACTATTGTAATTCTTTACTATCAGGATGTCCACAAATGCAGTTAAAAGCCTTCAGCTGATTCAAATGCTGCAGCAAGAGTTCTGATGAAAATTAAAAAGAGAGATCATATTTCTCCTATTTTTGCTTCCCTTCATTGGCTCCCTGTTAAATCCAGAATAGAATTTAAAATTTTCCTCCTCACATATAAAGCCCTTAATGATTTAGCTCATCATACATCAGATATCTGATTGTTCCATACTTCCCAACAGAGCACTTTGTTCTCAGACTTCAGGTTTACTGGGGGTTTTCCTAGAGTCTCTAGAAGTAGAATGGGAGGCAGATCCTTTAGTTATCAGGCTCCTCTCCTGTGGAACCAGCTCCCAGTTTTAGTCCGTGAGGCGGACACCCTGTCTACTTTTAAGGCTAGGCTTAAAACTTTCCTTTTTAATAATGCTTATAGTTAGAGTGGCTTAGGTTATCCTGAGCAATCTTCCTTATTTTTACCTCCGTCTTCCTCCCTCCCTGTTGGATGGAGTAAGGGGGAGTCAGGTTTAGCCTAAACCGGCTCAGTTATGGTTGAGATGCAAACACACCCTTCATTTCTGCTACCAGTATGACCCCTTCTCTTTTCCAATGGTCATAATCAGTCTGACAGAGAGAGGTATCCCAATGCTTGTGGTTTTTAGTATAACAATGACCGCGTGCCTTGAAACGACATTGTTGAAAATAAGCGCCGTTTAACTAAATAATCTGAACTGAAACTTTCTGTGTAGTTATGCTGCTATAGGCTTAGCCTGCTGGAGGACATAATGATCACTTTCACCCTCTTCGCTACATTCTCACACTACTCTCCAATTTTACATTATTTGCTGTTATTTCAACTTTTAACTTTGTTCTCTCTCTTTTCTCTTCCTAGAAGCTACACCTGGCCTGACTCTGTGTCTACCTGTGACACCTTTCTGGAGAGGGGAATCGTCCGAGCCTCTGCTGGCAACAACTTAATGCTCACCCTCTACCGATGATCCACATGGCCCTGTCTTTCAGTGTTTAACCCTTTCTCTCTCCTAGACATGGCGATTGACTGAGCTTTACTGTAACTAACTATGTGCTCTCTTTCAGACTCTAACCGTGAAAACTGGCTCAGAGTTTATCTGTTCTTTCTTTCTAGATGAAAAGACTAAAGGAGCTACAGGGGTTGGACAATGAAACTGAAACTCCTGGTTTTAGACCACAATAATTTATTAGTATGGTGTAGGGCCTCCTTTTGCAGCCAATACAGCGTCAATTCGTCTTGGGAATGACATATACAAGTCCTGCACAGTGGTCAGAGGGATTTTAAGCCATTCTTCTTGCAGGATAGTGGCCAGGTCACTACGTGATACTGGTGGAGGAAAACGTTTCCTGACTCGTTCTTCCAAAACGCCCCAAAGTGGCTCAATAATATTTAGATCTGGTGACTGTGCAGGCCATGGGAGATGTTCAACTTCACTTTCATGTTCATCAAACCAATCTTTCACCAGTCTTGCTGTGTGTATTGGTGCATTGTCATCCTGATACACGGCACCGCCTTCAGGATACAATGTTTGAACCACTGGATGCACATGGTCCTCAAGAATGGTTCGGTAGTCCTTGGCAGTGACGCGCCCATCTAGCACAAGTATTGGGCCAAGGGAATGCCATGATATGGCAGCCCAAACCATCACTGATCCACCCCCATGTTTCACTCCGGGCATGCAACAGTCTGGGTGGTTCGCTTCTTTGGGGCTTCTCCACACCGTAACTCTCCCGGATGTGGGGAAAACAGTAAAGGTGGACTCATCAGAGAACAATACATGTTTCACATTGTCCACAGCCCAAGATTTGCGCTCCTTGTACCATTGAAACCGACGTTTGGCATTGGGATGAGTGACCAAAGGTTTGGCTATAGCAGCCCGGCCGTGTATATTGACCCTGTGGAGCTCCCGACGGATAGTTCTGGAGGAAACAGGAGAGCTGAGGTGCACATTTAATTCTGCCGTGATTTGGGCAGCCGTGGTTTTATGTTTTTTGGATACAATCCGGGTTAGCACCCGAACATCCCTTTCAGACAGCTTCCTCTTGCGTCCACAGTTAATCCTGTTGGATGTGGTTCGTCCTTCTTGGTGGTATGCTGACATTACCCTGGATACTGTGGCTCTTGATACATCACAAAGACTTGCTGTCTTGGTCACAGATGCGCCAGCAAGACGTGCAGCAACAATTTGTCCTCTTTTGAACCCTGGTATGTCACCCATAATGTTGTATGCATTTCAATATTTTGAGCAAAACTGTGCTCTTACCCTGCTAATTGAACCTTTACACTCTGCTCTTACTGGTGCAATGTGCAATCAATGAAGACTGGCTACCAGGCTGGTCCAATTTAGCCATGAAACCTCCCACACTAAAATGACAGGTGTTTCAGTTTCATTGTCCAACCCCTGTACATCCATTAACATTTACTTTTCCTTCCCATAGATCAGTGGATCAGTGCTTCTTTGTTCTCTTTGTGTCTCTGCTCTGTTCTCTCAAACCTGTAACTAATTATATGTGCTCTCTTTCAGACTCTATCCATGAGGGATTGCTGCAAAGTCAACGCCAGTGACTGTCCACTGCCTCTACATGCTTATCCAGGAGGAGTGAATGCTACAAATCTCTGACTCGATGCAATCTGCTGGGTTTCCTTAGATAGAAAAACTTTTTATCCAATTTGAATAAATAACTGAATCTAACTGCACTGTTCAATGGTTAGGAATAATTGGAATGTATGTACCTGACTTTTGTGAAGTGCCTTGAGACGACATGTGTTGTGAATTGGCGCAATATAAATAAACTGCATTGAACTGAATTTATTTCTACATTGTTCAAGATACAGAAACGTAAAACAGGAAAATGTGACTATTGTGGAGAGGAGGAAACAATACAACATGTTATATTGAAGTGTCAGAAATATGAACAAAAAAGGATACTAATGAGGAGAGAATTTGTAGGTATTAAAGAACATTTTAATTTAATAAGTATAAATTGCAAATAATTTTAGGGAGCAGACATATACAAGACATTGTTAGATGTTTTAAGAAAACTAAATAGAATTTTGCCCTGCGATGGACTGGCAACCTGTCCAGGGTGTACCCCGCCTCTCGCCCATAGACTGCTGGAGATAGGCACCAGCTCCCCCGCGACCCACTATGGAATAAGCGGTAGAAAATGACTGACTGACTGACTAAATAGAATTTGATTATTGTATTAGTAAATTTAAAACCACGAAGAACTACACTCCATACCAGTCGGTGGTGGTAATGCGCACCTCAAAGTCACTTGCCCACCGCCGATAAAAACACCAGAAGAAGAACAAAAGAAGGTTTAGCAACACTGCTGTTCGTTACCTCAGTGAAGCTTCCTCATTGGAATAAATCTGACACTGAAATTTGGTAACAATGTTTGAAAACTTTAGAGAAAAACTTCACATGGTCCAGCAGGATTTTTCAACCAGGTTTGTAGCTTTCCTATTATCACCCATAACATGATGTGTTGTACATTTAGCCTAGCCAATGTAGAAACGGCTGCAGTTATCCACTGTGGTAGTTTAAGTAGCAGATGTGCGAACAAGGTGGCACTCTACTGTGTTATTATCCTATGTTTGTGGCGCACTGGGAGCATGAAATTGTAATGTCAAAGATAGTTTGATTTCTTTTTGGTGTCTTTATCAGCTAATCATCCCTGTTTTGATTGCAGTCTGTAGTTATTGGTCTCAGCTGATAATCATGTGACGTGACAGAGCATGCAATGACGTCGCCGTCACTACTGTACGAGTATTTAGAGAAAAAAAATCATTGTGCATTATGGTAAATTTCTACTTTTTATAATCTGGTCAAAATACCTTGTTTCAGAATTCCAGATATTTGTTCAGATGCGACTTTGCAAACCTGAGTCGTAAGTTGTCATATTGTTTTTAGAAAAAAATAGCTTTTTCTTTTAAAGCTGACAAACAAGCCATGTAGAGTCTGAGATGGAGCTCCTGGGTTTTTAAAAAGTTTCTCTGAGCGTTATACAGGCCTACCTCCCATCTTGCACTGCAGTGGCTTAAGCATATTTTTTGCTGTTTTAGGGGGAAAAAGTTGGAGCAGTAGCTGCTGCTGATGAAATGTATTTAATTCATTTGACATCAATGAAAGCCATTGCATAAAGACAGGCAGTTTACTGGTCTGGGATCCTGGTGGAATCCTCTTCTTGTTCTCAGGGAAAGTTTAGACTGAAACGTACTCATTGACTATCCTTCAGATTTCTCAGTGGAAAAACTAGAGACATTAGGCAAAACTACTCTTTTAGAGACAACAAGGTGCAAGCAGGGGCATCGATTCAGTTAAATACAAGATCCAGGCATAACAATGCAGTGAGACAATTCTGGTACTGGCTAATCCATCCCCAGCACCGGAGTTGCCAGGGTTGTCACAGTTTTCCCCGTAAGTTCTTTTTTATATCTGAGGTTTTGCATGAAAAAGGCCTTACTCTAGGTTTGTGTCCTTCGCTGTCCCTTTTGTTTTAGTAACCACGAAAAAGGCCCGTGAATTCCTTCTTTTTCTAACTTATGAATTATTTCATTAACTTAATTAGAACCTGTTGTCAATTAAAATATATGTAACATTTCAGATGCTGGATGACCGAATATAAATGGATATTTTCATAGAGGTCAAAACTTTCACTTGTGCTAATTTGGGTAAATGCTTGATAAATTTTCAAGTGTTTGTAAAAAAACACCCCAGCAGTAACTTTGTGAAAAACGCCCATACACTATCAGAAATCTCCCAAAGAACGTAACAAACTTTTCCAATCACTTTTTAGGCTAATTTAAACCCGAAATTAACCACTTATGTTTATGAAGCCAAAAAAGGGATCTAAGCATCTTTTTCAATGGGATGGTTCCGTTAGTGATTCACTTTGTGGTTAATGAAAGCCGTTGGATGTGCATAATACACTTTCCTTCCATTAAAACATTAACCACTGTGTTTTCGCCTGGTTTGTCCCATTAACTGCACCCGGGAATGAAAAAATATATTTTCCCTCTCTTTCTTGTTTCGTTTAAAAGACCCCTGGAGACATAAAAGACACCAAAATCAAGAAGTCCAGGTGACAAGTAAACTGTGATTCGGGGAACGTATGTTGATTATAAAAAAATCTGTTTCATATAACGCTGGGATCCTTTCACAGATTTTTTCCCTCGCTTTTTTTGGCCTGGGGCCCTTAGTAGAAGAGTAGTCGTCTTGCAGTCAGAAGGTTGTGGGTTCAATTCCAGCTTCCTCCTGCCATATGTCGATGTGCCCCTGGGAAAGGCACTTTAACCTCAAGTTGCCTTTCCGATCTGCGTATCGGTGTTGAATGTGAGCGTTTAGTTAGTGCGATTGGGTGAATGTTGCTCTAGTTGCTTTGAGTGGTCTGTATGACTGGAAATGCGCTATATAAGTTCAGTCCATTTACCATTTACTCCTCATAAAAATGTTTATTAATACAGTCTTCTATTGTAGTAGCATAACCTCACACAGAATAAAACTGAAAAATCCAGTCTTTATTTTCAGTTTACCTAGTGGAGAAATTAATCCCATATTAAGCAATTATTGTTCTTAACAAAATCACATGTACCACAGTTTTTGAAAAGCCAAGCCAACTTTATTTCCAAGAACTTTAAAAACAGCACAGCTGACCAAAGTGCTGAACAAATATGGACAGCATACATGATAAACACATAGAATAAATTACAAGGAACTAGAGTAAAAAACAATATTGACTGAGGATATGTTTGTCTTTTTGCGGAGTTTGTTTAAGGCCATACGGAAACTTTTAATTTGTAATCCATAACTACTTGCTTCCCTGAGGTATAAATATGATGTGCAACAGAGGCCATTTCTTCTCACCAACCTTTAAAATCTCTGAGCAATAATTAAAAAGTTTAAAACTCCGGGCACTTTACCAAACAAAGCTTAATACAGACCCAAGTTTATTTTGCCACCGTGCGTTAATGTGGGTTTTAGGATCATTGTCTTAATGTAACACCCAATAACGTCTTGGGCACTTGTCATTGACACACTGATACCTTGTTTTCCTTTCTTTACTTTGATTTCTTTTAAGATTTGTCAGGTGATGTTGAATTTAAGTAAATGTATCCCTGAAGCATCATGTCAATCTTTCCTTCAGATTGGAAGAAGGTTTTCCTTATTTAGGCGCTGGGCTGGAAATTTTGAACAGGTCAGTATTTGTTTGAATTTGTTTCTGTAGTTATATCTCTAATTATGTTGTAATTATGTAATTATGTCTCTAATTTTGTATCCTTTGACATAATGCATAATCTGTTCACTTCCCACTTTTTGTGATCTGGACTGTCCTTATTTTGCACTGATCTTAGTCTGGTTAAAAGCACTCTCAACCTTGATTTGCTTGGTCGCTGAAAAGCAGAGCGAGTTGGAATGTAGGTAAAGAAATATTTCTTACCTTTGTTTCTTTAGGTTTGAGAAGAGTTGGTTTCTACTCCATAAAAGCACTAAAGACTGTGCTCAGGTTGCAGAGGTATGTTGTTTCCTTTTTGCCGTGATAAAGATGTAAAATCTTATGTTTAAAGGTTTAAGAATATATGGTTTTATCTTTTAAACATATTTAGCTACCAAATGTGGGTATTTTAAGCAGGCAATGCAATGTAAACAGTATTCTTTTTGTCATGGCATCTGTCTCCCAATGCCAGACAGGGTTGGACATCTTTAGGCACTAAATTATTTAATCCATAGGATTACAGTACATTTAGAAGTCGATTTTTGATGTAACATGACCCCCACAGCCAATGGCTATCCATGCATCACATTTTACAGCTGCTTGGGATTCTGTCACTTTTTTTTGGTAGTGTTGTAGGAATATCTTTTAAAGTGGGATTTTAGAAAATAATCCAAAAAGCGCACCATACCATTAAAGCCCTGGTTCTTAACGACTCCCAGTGGTCATGAATCCTTTGCAGTAAAAGTTGCAATGAACTTTATAATTTATTCCTAGTTAGAGAGAAGCTTGTTTGCTTGCTTGATGGTCCCCAAATGGTCGTTGGCCAGGTACTATGAGAATTTTTACTTTCGCTTGCAGATGCAACCACATACAGGGGGTAGTATTTGATACACTACAGATTTTGCAGGTTTTCCCACTTGCAAAGCATGTAGAAGTCTTTCATTTTTATCATAGGTACTCTCAACTGTGAGTGACGGAATCTAAAACAAAAATCCAGAAAATCACATTGTGTGATTTTTAAGTAATTAATTAGCATTTTATTGGTTGGCATAAGTATTTGATACATCAGTAAAAAACAAAACTTAATATTTGGTACAGAAACCTTTGTTTGCAATTCCAGATATCAGAATTTTCCTGTAGTTCTTGAAGAGGTTTGCACTCACTGCAGCAGAGATTTTGGACCACTCCTCCATACAGATCTCCATATCCTTCAGGTTTCAGGGCTGTCGCTGGGCAATACGGACTTTTAGCTCCCTCCAAAGGTTTTTGATTGGGTTCAGGTCTGGAGACTGGCTAGGCCACTCCAGGACCTTAAGATGCTTCATACGGAGCCATCCGTTGGTTGCCCTGGCTGTCTGGTTCGGGGCGTTGTCATGCTGGAAGACCCAGCCATGACCCATCTTCAATACCTTTAATGAGGGAAGGTTGTTAGCTAAGATCTCCTGATACATGGCCCCATCCATCCTCCCCTCTATACGGTATAGTCGTCCTGTCCTCTTTGCAGAAAAGCGTCGCCAAAGAATGATGTTTTCACCTCCATGCTTCACGGTAGGGATTGTGTTCTTAGGGTTGTACTCCTCTCTCTTCTTTATCCAAACACGGCGAGTCGAGTTTAGACCCAAAAGCTATATTTTTGTCTCATCAGACCACATGACCTTCTCCCATTCCTCATTTGGATCATCCAGATGGTGATTGGCAAACGTCCGACGTGGACATGCGCTGGGTTGAGCAGGGGGACCTTGTGTGCGCTGCAGGATTTTAATCCATGGCGGCGTAGTGTGTTACTAATGTTTTTATTTTTGATTTGTGTAGTTCTGGGCTGATCCCTCACCTTCCTCATGATCATTGATGTCCCACGAGGTGTTATCTTGCATGAAGCCACAGACCAAGGGATACTGACCGTCATCTTGAACTTCCATTTTCTTATAATTGCACCAACAGTTGTTGCCTTCTCACCAAGCTGCTTGACTATTTTCCTGTAGGCCATTCCATCTTTGTGCAGGTCTACTATTTTATCCCTGATGTCCTTACACAGCTCTCTGGTCTTGGCCATTGTGGAGAGGTTGGGGTTTATTTGATTGAGTGTGTGGACAAGTGTCTTTTATACAGATAACGAGTTCAAACAGGTGCAGTTAATACAGGTAATGAGTGGAGAACATGGAGAACAGGAGGACTTCTTAAAGAAGAACTAACAGCCCTGTGAAAGCCAGGATTCTTACTGGTTGTTAGGTGATCAACTACTTGTGTCGTGCAATAAAATACAAATTAACTACTTAAAAATCACACAATGTGATTTTTCTGGATTTTTGTTTTAGATTCGGTCACTCAATTCAATTCAATTCAGTTTATTTATATAGCGCCAATTCACGACACATGTCGTCTCAAGGCACTTCACAAAAGTCAGGTTCATACATTCCAATTAATCTTAATCATTGAACAGTTCAGCCAGATTCAGTTATTTATTCAAATTGGATAAAAAGTTTTTCTATCTAAGGAAACCCAGCAGATTGCATCCAGTCAGTGACTTGCAGCATTCACTCCTCCTGGATGAGCATGTAGAGACAGTGGACAGTCACTGGCGTTGACTTTGCAGCAATCCCTCATACTCACAGTTGAAGAGTACCTATGATAAAAATTAAAGACTTCTACATGCTTCGCAAGGGGGAAAACCTGCAAAATCAGCAGTGTATCAAATACTTGTTCTCCCCACTGTAATATGGAACATCATGTGTGGCACGTTTCAGAATATTTTATTTTAGTTTTACACAGCCTGCATATGATGTGGATCCTGTTCACTTATTTTTCATTGCCTTATGTTCTAAATGACATTTTTATTCCTCGATATTCAGTTGCATCTGTTTGCTTTATCTTTTAATAAAGGTTACAGCCTGGATTTCAATCTTAATTCAGGGGTGTCCATAAATTATACATTTTCTAACTAACTTACATAATGCTCAGCAGAATAAATATAACAAATAAACTTAGAAGCCTGAGATCACTTATAACAAGTCTCAGCTGTTTGACTACAGTGAAGGAAACTTATGCACACTTGTCCATAACTATAACGTAGGTGGATCGATTCAATTTTATGTAGAAGTTTTTTACTGTGTCTGGATACGGTAAGAACCCTGTTAGTTTGCTGACACTGGATTAAACAAGGATTAGAGAATGAATCTCTGGATCAGAGAATATTTAAGCCTTCTAGTTGTGTTGGAATATAGGGGTAAAAGTCAGCAGGTGTATGTCCCAAGCCAAACTGTGGTCTCTATACTAGAATTAGTTTTCACTTTGGAAAATTTTACTGACAAGTAGAAAAAAAAAGAAGTCAACTCAAGAGAAATCTTTTCTCAACAGATTGTCATCCTAAACATGCGGTAGCGTGGTACGAATAATCATTGGTTTTATCTGATGATTACCATTCATCAGATGTTAAAAATGAGAGCTTTCTTCCTTCTTTATTTTTTAGTCTGTGGATGGTGACATAGTGATGCTTTCAGCACATTGGGAGAGGGGAAAAGCCGCTCTGATAAACCTACAGGAACAACTGCAAAGCCTACCAGATTTCATTACTGAACTTGATGCCATTACTGCTAACATAGGTATGTATTTGTTTCAGATTTCCTTTCTTTAAATCCAGTCATTCTTGTATCCATTAAGAATTAGGCCATAAGCTGTGGAAGTGGGAGTCAGTGTGTGATAATAAGCAAGTGACAACTATTGGACCAAGAGTGTGAAATGCCTCCTTTTAAAAAAGGTGAGAAGGAGCACTGTCAAAAGGTGAATTTGAAGGCTGCATATGATGTACAATGTCCTTTTTAAAAGCAGCTGATGTCACCACCTCAAACTGTTCAAAGGCAGCTGAGAACAAATGAGGTGAAGATTGGTCTGTGTCACCCTGAGCTGAAGAGGGCCTGCACTGACGTCTGAGAGAGTGGGTGGTTCTGTTCAGCCATGACTGAGAAGGAGACTTTGGTCATTTGACCTTCATTGGAACAACAGAGTTAAAAATATCAACACAAGTGGAGTTAAAATGACAGAGAGCTCCTCCTCACTAGACACAGACCAGAACTGGGTTGCAGAAAACAGAGTCTTTAAATTGGTGGAGAAACGCAGCACAGTGTTGGAGTTAATAGTGCGTGAATAACACACAGATGATCCAGCATGTTGCTTCCTGCCAGAAACCACCGCAGTGAACAGGACAGGTGGATGATCTGATAGAAGGCTTCGGCCAATTTCCAAAGAGCTCACATTTAGCCCATAGGACAGCACAAGATTACGTGTGTCCTTTTTTTAAGTGGCACCAGACTGTGTTAGGTTAAAGAACTCAATATTGTTCAAAAAGTCTTTGACCGGCAGTCCAGCCTCGCAGCAGATATAAATATTAAAATCAATAACGATTAAAAGACAGTCATATTGTAACATTAGTCCTGTCAAAAATCACTAAAATAATTAATAAAATCCTTGCTGCAGGTAGATCATGGCACAGAGTAAAGGAGGAGAAAAGTTTATATCCACTAACTGATACTGAAAGCTCAGGTAGAAATGAGTAGGAAGGAGCCCACAGTTAAAACTGGATTTAAAAACAGAGGGTAATCTACCTACTTTACCAGTGTTCTGAGGAGAGCTAAAGAAAGTACAGTCAGGAGGGAAAGGTTCAGACAATGGAACTGACTCACCAACATCAAGCCAAGTCTCTTTACTCTGCAGGTTTTCTGTTCCACATCAGTTCAGCAATTAATACAAAGCTTACTTTTGCTTCATCTTTTTTCTAACACAGAATCAAATACTTAACATTTTTAGAGCATCTTCATACTCATGAATGCTGCATCGTGGTGTTTTAAAAGCTTTACAATAATTTGACTTGATTTTAAGTTTTTTGTTAGTATTTTAAGTGAAGGATAAGGATTAATAGTTAACTGATGAAAAAACATTTGGTTGAAGCAAATAATGACACAATTTGTGCTATTTAGAAAAAACTTTCTGCTCAGTCCATCCGACCAAAATTGTTCTTAAACTCAGAGAAACTATGTTTAGTGTGGCTCAAATAAATATGCCTCTTTTCTCATCTATGTTAATGACTTTTTAAACTTTTACTCTCTCTCCCACATCTGATGCTCCGTTGTCATAATTTTTTACATTTCTAAAAAGAAAACTGGTATAAAATTTTCTTAGATTTTAATGGAATGGTAACCTCCTAAAAACACATTTATTTATTTTAATTATGCTGTGAGCTATCCCAACATTTCATTAAAATATGTTCCTCCTTTCATGAACCTTTTGACTAAAGATCAGATATTTTTCACATCATGATGCAGATCCAGCCAGAAGCTCACAGAGAGGGTTCCTACTGTTTTCCATCACGACCAGGCCATGTAACTCTACCTGTAGCTCAGGTGAAAGTCCCTTATCATGACCCTGATGATGCTCATTAGTGAACCTCCACCTCATGTCTTGATGGGTGAATAAGTGATTAGCTGTAACTTACAATTAGCCCATTCTGAGCCAGCTCTCAGGTTTAACGCTAACTTCAGTCTGGGTTCAGCGCTCTGCTTCCACCTGTTCCTGGGCGCACACGCCTAACAGGCCTCCCACTCTCTGGTTGGCTCCGCGGCTGCTCTGAAATGAGCTCTCTCCCCTATTGTAGCCCTGTTTGATGCCCTCAGTGTAACTTTTCGGGTGATTAATGAGGCAGACCGACGCTCCTGGACTGAACAGCCGTTCTGGATTTCTCCAGAATGGACAAATTGCCAGTCTGCCTGAGCCTGTGTGGGTAGTTGCGCAGTCGCGGTACCGCGTGTGCGCAAATAACCGGTTTGCCTTCTTTTCCTTTAGACTCATTGTCAGGTTAGGTAGAGCGGGCAGTGATTATATGGAACGCAATAGAAACAAATCTGATTGTTATAATAAAAATGTGAAGTCTGGGGCTTAATGAATCTTTTGAACAGACATGAACTCCTAAATGTCTTCTTCCGTGAGATTCGGGGCTGTTCTGAAAAGATCTGGACCCCCAGAGGTCCAGGTGGCAGAAGTAACAAAGCACCTGGGTACCACTGTATTTCGAAGCTAGTGTACATGCACCGCCATTTAGTGTGTCTGCGTGTACAGGCATGTGCGAGCGGCGTAGAGAAAACTAACTTAACCTTTCATATATATTTACCTCATTTTGATTTTCACTCCTTTTTACCATGTGTTGTTGTCGACCAACGGTGAAAAATCGTTGTCTGTCCGCTTTTTTGAGAGTACAACCACTGCCACCAGTGACTGAATCAAAAGTACAGCAAACAGTGAATGCTTGGTGGAGAAAGCTGGTTGGGTGATACCAAGTTTTTGGGAGGGGGAGAGGGGTTACATTACCAGATGATGATGTTATTTTGCTGGCAAATGAAAATAAAAGAAAATCAAGTTATTTATTGTAAATCGGAGTGATGTTATATGGGGGGGGGGGTCATATTGACTTGATCAGATTTTTGGGGGGGTCATAAGCCCCCTAACCACCCTGCAAATTACGCCCTCATTGGCGCCACATCTGGAAATACTACCTGCTGCCAATATACAACAAAGTTTAGATCCAAACGAAGAAATCTAGCCGCAGATAGAATCCAGCAATGCCTCCATTCATACATGTAGCTGTTTGCATAAAAGTGGAACAAACTAGAGTTGTACTCAAATGACTTCAGAACTCCTTTGATTTTTACAGCAAAAACAGCAAAAAGCAAACACAGCATACGTGGCAGACAGCTGGCCATGACCAGCATCATACTGTGACGTACAATCCACTGCAGTAGAAGTGGATTGTACGTGATTGTATTCAATTCAATTCAGTTTTATTTATAAAAGTGCCAATTCACAACACGTCATCTCAAGGCACTTTACAAAGCCAATTCAATCGAATCATACAGATTTTAATTTGGGTACATGCATTCCAATTAATCCTAACTATCAAACAGTGCAGTTGGATTCAGTTTATTATTCAAATTGGTTAAAAAGTTTTCTCTCTAAGGAAACCCAGCAGATTGCATCAAGTGAGTGACTTACAGCATTCACTCCTCCTGGATGAGCATGTAGCGACAGTGGACAGTTGCTTGCATTGACTTTGCACCAATCCCTTATACTGAGCATGCTTGTAGCTTTGTCTTGGAGAGACAGGGTTCACTGAACAGTGAAAGACTTTTATATCTGTATAAGGTCAGCATTAAATTGTTGGCAACAGCAGCTTGGCTGATGTCCCCCTTCCAGGAAGGTGCCACAGCTAAACACAGAGCCAGGCCAGATGTACCTTCTAGAAGGAGATAAAACAGAGAGAGAACATAAAGTTAAAAGCTGAAATAACAGCAAATAACACAAAATTGGAGAGTAGTATGAGAATGTATACCACCCCTCCCTGGGCGGCCACCACTCTCTGGGCTGCCAACTTAACGTGGTGGAGGGGTTTAAGTGTCCCAATGATCCTAGGTGCTATGTTGTCAGGGGCTTTATGCCCTAACCCAAGGCAAACGGGTCCTAGGTGAGGAATCAGACAAAGCGCAGCCAACAGACACCTTATGATGATTACCGAAGATGGACACAGTGTTCCCTCACCCGGACGAGGGTCACCAGGGCCCCACTCTGGAGCCAGGCCTGGAGGTGGGGCACGCTGGCGAGTGCTTGGTGGCTGGACTTTCTTCCATGGAGCCCGGCCGGACATAGCCTGAAGTGGAAACGTGGGTCCCCCTTCCGATGGGCACACCACCCGTGGGAGGGTCCAAAGGGGTCGGGTGCAATCTGTTATGGGTGGCGGCCGAAGGTGGAGACCTTGGCGGTCTGGTCCTCAGCTGCAGAAGCTGGCTCTTGGGACGTGAAATGTCACCTCTCTGGTGGGGAAAGAGCCTGAGTTGGTGAGGGAGGTAGAGAGGTTCTGGCAAGAAATAGTCGGGCTTACCTCGACGCACTGCTCTGGCTCTGTAACCAGTCTCCTTGAGAGTGGTTGGACACTCTTCCACTCTGGAGTTGCCCCTGGTTAGAGATGCCGAGCTGGGGTGGGCATAGTTGTTGCTCCCCATCTTGACGCCTGTACGTTGGGGTTCACCTCGGTAAACGAGAGGGTAGTATCCCACCCACCTGTAGGTGGAGGGAGGCTACTCCTGTGGACTTGGAGAAGGCGTTTGATTGTGTCCCTCAGGGAATCCTGTGGGGGGTACTCCGGGAGTATGGGGTACCAGGCCTTTGATATGGGCTGTTAGGTCCCTGTATGACATGTGTCAGGGCTTGGTCCGCATTGCCGGCAGTAAGTTGGACTTGTTTCCGGAGAGGGTTGGACTCCGCCAAGGTTGCCCTTTGTCACCGATTCTGTTCATAACTTTTATGGACAACTAATATTTCTTTTGATATATGTATAATTGTTAATCCAACTTGCTGTCAGTGAGCATTACTCAGTGAGTTGTTTTTTACTTAGTCCATGGGTGGGGGATGTCCAGTGGGTGATCAGACAAAATGAGCAACAGCTGGACAATCCTTGGACTGGGGACAATAAAAGGCCACCCCAAAATGTCAAATTTTGTCACAAGTCATTATGCCTTAGATGTTGCAAGTTATCTGGGAGCGTGCCATTGGCATGTTGGATGCAGGGATGTCCACCAGAGCAGTAGCTGTATGGCTCAATGTCTATTATTGGACCATAGGCCGTTTAAGAGTTCGTTTCCAACAGACTGGCACTACTGCAAATCAACCTCATCCTCGTCGGCCACGTGTGACCACACCAGCACAAGATCGCCACATCCGGCTCGTCCATCTGCATGATCGGCTAAGACCAGCGACACACACAGCTGATGAGACTATTGGTCTGCACAACAGACGCATCAGACCTCAGACTGTCCGTAACTGCCTACGAGAAGCCAACTTGAATGCTCACCGTGGTCTGGATCTCACTGCTGTCTGGCGTAGGAACTGACTCGCATGGGCGAATGCACATGTCCGATGGCTCTTGGTACGGTGGAGAAGAGTGATGGTAACGGATGAATCCAGGTTCCAGTTGTATCAACAGATGGAAGACAGCGTGTCTGGCGACGCGTGGGTGAACGCTTTGCAGACATTGAAGTTCTGGACTGGCCTGCATATTCGCCAGACATGTCCTTAATAGAGCATCTTTGGGATGTTCTGGATAGGCGTGTCCGGGACCGTGTTCCAGTTCCAGGCAATGTGGGTCAGCTCCGTGTGGCACTGCAGGAGGAATGGAATAATATTCCGCAGGCCACCATAGACAATCTGATCAACTCCATGCGAAGAAGATGTATTGTTCTGAGAGACGCAGCTGGTAGACACACAAGATACTGAAATATGAAAATCCTCAACCTGACCCCTATCGTGTTCAAAGGACTGTCAATCCCGTACAAATGGCCATACCACGATGTTATTAATGCCGATATGAAAATCAGTAATTACTGAAAATATATTTTGAGTTTCTCTATATATTGCATAACCCAAATCTTAATAAAACTCTTATAATTGACATGGGGCGTTTATACACTGCTCAAAAAATTAAGGAAACACTAAAACAACACAATATAACTCTAAGTATATCAAACTTCTGTGAAATCAAACTGTCCACTTAGGAAGCAACACTGATTGACAATCAGTTTCAAATGCTGTTGTTCAAATGGAAAAGACAACAGGGGGAAATCTTTGGTGATTAGCAAGACACACTCAATAAAGGAGTGGTTCTGCAGGTGGGGACCACAGACCACTTCTCAGTACCTATGCTTTCTGGCTGATGTTTTGGTCACTTTTGAATGTCGGTGGTGCTTCCACACTCGTGGTAGCATGAGACGGACTCTACAACCCACACAAGTGGCTCAGGTAGTGCAGCTGTGTGAGCGTAGTGTCCAGAGCCTGGAGGCGCTACCAGGAGACAGGCCAGTACACCAGGAGACCTGGAGGAGGCCGTAGGAGGGTAACAACCCAGCAGTATGACCGCTACCTCCGCCTTTGTGCAAGGAGGAAGAGGAGGAGCACTGCCAGAGCCCTGCAAAATGACCTCCAGCAGGCCACAAATGTGCATGTGTCTGCACAAACGGTTAGAACACTGTGGGAGAAGAAAGTTGACTAATTTAAAAATGATGAAGAGACAGCTGGTTTCCTCTTAAGAGCAGATGCGGTGGACCTTTTATTTCAAACACCTACATCTTCAACAAAATCCCAAGAATCCCAAAATCCCTTTCATGAGTCAAGATATATATATATATACACAGTCATATCATAGTTGTGTATGTTAGACTTTTTGACCAATCAGATGTACCCTTTCACATTTTTCCATTTTGGCACTCGCAACATTGTTTCTCGGTTGCAGTCCCAAGAATAGAAGTCCAGCCAAGCATCTGGAAAAAATCAGATTGGCCTACGTGACAGTTTACAATAACATTCTCATCATTTATCTGGATACTGGACAATATGTCGAGGTGACCTGGCAGCACTTAGAGGTATCACAACTTTCCCAGCTGAAACATAATAACAAGCTCTTATCATTCCTTATTCCTGAGCTCAACTGGACCCTTGTTATTTCCTTTTTTGGCTGTACAGGAATCGAGGTCCAGGAATAGTCTGTCTGAGACACACAAACACTTTTTAACCACACAAAATGCTTCCACAACACCAGGATTGGCAAATTCTCCACTGGCGCCCTGTGCTCTTCACAGATAAAATGCAGTTAAAAGCCTTCAGCTGATTCAAAATGCTGCAGCAAGAGTTCTGATGAAAATTAAACAGAGAGATCATACTTCTCCTACTTTAGCTTCCCTTCATTGGCTCCCTGTTAAATCCAGAATAGAATTTAAAATTCTCCTCCTCACATATAAAGCCCTTAATGATTTAGCTCCATCATACATCAGAGATCTGATTGTTCCATACGTTCCTAACAGAGCACTTCGTTCTCAGACTGTAGGTTTACTGGTGGTTCCTAGAGTCTCTAAAAGTAGAATGGGAGGCAGATCCTTTAGTTATCAGGCTCCTCTCCTGTGGAACCAGCTCCCAGTTTTAGTCCGTGAGGCAGACACCCTGTCTACTTTTAAGGCTAGGCTTAAAACTTTCCTTTTTGATAAAGCTTATAGTTAGAGTGGCTTAGGTTATCTTGAGCTATCTCTTTAGTTATGCTGCTATAGGCTTAGGCTGCTGGAGGACATAATGACCACTTTCACTCTCTTCGCTACATTCTCATATACATCCATGCCATCCATTCATCCATCCATCGTCTTCCGCTTATCTGGGGTTGGGTCGCGGGGCAGCAGCCTAAGCAGAGACCCAGACTTCCCTCTCCCCCGCCACTTGGGCCAGCTCGTTCGGGGGGAACCCCAAGGCGTTCCCAGGGCAGCTAAGAAACATATGCCCCTTTTCCACTAGCTCGATTTGGCCCAACTCGGCTCCACTCGGCTCGCTTCATGAGCATTTCCATTACTGTTATTTCAGTACCGGTACCTACTTTTTTGGTACTTCCTTCTTAGCAGGGCTAAGCGAGGCCGAGTCGGTACTGTACGTGACGTCTGTTTACTGATTGGCCGTGGGCGCGGCCAGCCGTAATAGTCGACAAGCATAAAAAAAAAAACAACCGGCACTTTCAAACGTGCATTCAAGCGAGTGAATTGGAGCAACGACGAGGTGCAAGCTTTTCTGGCGATCACAGGGGACTGCAATATTCAGCGGCAGTTGAATAAATATATAGGCAACAACTATTAGAAATAAAATGGGACCCAATTCAAATCTTTCCAAGTCTCTTGAAGGCAAAGTTAAATCTTTAATAATAATAATAATAATAATAATAATAATAATAATAATAAAATGGATGTCAAAATCCTACTCATCAAATCTGATTGTCAATGCAGTCAGCAGATTTAATCCCCAGGCAACAGACATGTTACTTCTTGTTTTTTGACGCGTTTCGGTCTTTTCTTCTTTACATTGGCGGTTGGGTGTTTCATTCGCGGTTATGCAGCACGACACATGATGCTCTAAAGCCGCGCCTCAGGAGATGTTCCCTTCAGCGGGGCAAAAGGGGGTCTATGGAAATGCAACACACAACGTGTAGAGCCGTGCACAGTGGAAAAGGGCCAGCATGTTCTGGGTCTTCCTCTGGGCCTCCTCCCAGTGGAACGTGGCCGGAAAACCTCACCAGGGAGGCGTCCAGAAGGCATCCTAACCAGATGCCCAAGCAACCTCAAGTGGCTCCTCTCGACGTGGGGAAGCAGCTGCTCTGCTCTGAGTCCCTCTAGGATGACAGAGCTTCTCACCCTATCTCTAAGGGAGAGGCCAGGCACCCTGTGGCCCAGACACCTTTCGGCCCCTTGTATCCGTGACCTCGTTGTTTCGGTCATGACCCAAACCTCATGACCATAAATGAGGGTAGAAACGTATACTGAACAAAAATACACTGCTCAAAAAATTAAAGGGAACCCATCCTAGATCTGAATGAATTAAATATTCTCATTGGAATACTTTGTTCTGTAAAAAGTTGAATGTGCTGACAACAAAATCACACAAAAATCATCAATGGAAATCAGATTTATTAACCAATGGAGGCCTGGATTTGGAGTCACACACAAAATTAAAGTGGAAAAACACACTACAGGCTGATCCAACTTTGATGTAATGTCTTTAAAACAAGTCAAAATGAGGCTCAGTATTGTGTGTGGCCTCCACGTGCCTGTATGACCTCCCTACAACGCCTGGGCAGGCTCCTGATGAGACGGCAGATGGTCTCCTGAGGGATCTCCTCCCAGACCTGGACTAAAGAATCCGCCAACTCCTGGACAGTTTGTGGTGCAACATGACGTTGGTGGATGGAGCGAGATATGATGTCCCAGATGTGCTCAATCGGATTCAGGTCTGGGGAACAGGCGGGCCAGTCCATAGCTTCATTGTCTTCATCTTGCAGGAACTGCTGACACACTCCAGCCACATGTGGTCTAGCATTGTCCTGCATTAGGAGGAACCCAGGGCCAACCACACCAGCATATGGTCTCACAAGGGGGATCTCATCTTGGTACCTAATGGCAGTCAGGCTACCTCTGGCGAGCACATGGAGGGCCTCCCTACACCATTACTGACCCCACTGCCAAACCGGTCATGCTGAAGGATGTTGCAGGCAGCAGATCGCTCCCCACAGTGTCTCCAGAGTCTGTCACATGTGCTCAGTGTGAACCTGCTTTCACCTGTGAAGAGCACAGGGCGCCAGTGGCTAATTTGCCAATCCTGGTGTTCTCTGGCAAATGCCAAGCGTCCTGCACGGTGTTGGGCTGTGAGCACAACCCCCATTTGTGGACGTTGGGCCCTCATACCATCCTCATGGAATCGGTTTCTAACCGTTTGTGCAGACGCATGCACATTTGTGGCCTGCTGCAGGTAATTTTGCAGGGCTCTGGCAGTGCTCCTCCTGTTCCTCATTGCACAAAGGTGGAGGTAGCGGTCCTGCTGCTGGGTTGTTGCCCTCCTACGGCCTCCTCCACGTCTCCTGGTGTACTGTCCTGTCTCCTGGTAGCGCCTCCAGGCTCTGGACACTACGCTGACAGACACAACAAACCTTCTTGCCACAGCTCGCATTGATATGCCATCCTGGATGAGCTGCACTACCTGAGCCACTTGTGTGGGTTGTAGAGTCCGTCTCATGCTACCACGAGTGTGGAAGCACCACCGACATTCAAAAGTGACCAAAACATCAGCCAGAAAGCATAGGTACTGAGAAGTGGTCTGTGGTCCCCACCTGCAGAACCACTCCTTTATTGAGTGTGTCTTGCTAATCACCAAAGATTTCCCCCTGTTGTCTTTTCCATTTGAACAACAGCATTTGAAACTGATTGTCAATCAGTGTTGCTTCCTAAGTGGACAGTTTGATTTCACAGAAGTTTGATATACTTAGAGTTATATTGTGTTGTTTTAGTGTTTCCTTAATTTTTTGAGCAGTGTATAAACGCCCCATGTCAATTATAAGAGTTTTATTAAGATTTGGGTTATGCAATATATAGAGAAACTCAAAATATATTTTCAGTAATTACTGATTTTCATATCGGCATTAATAACATCGTGGTATGGCCATTTGTACGGGATTGACAGTCCTTTGAACACGATAGGGGTCAGGTTGAGGATTTTCATATTTCAGTATCTTGTGTGTCTACCAGCTGCGTCTCTCAGAACAATACATCTTCTTCGCATGGAGTTGATCAGATTGTCTATGGTGGCCTGCGGAATATTATTCCATTCCTCCTGCAGTGCCACACGGAGCTGACCCACATTGCCTGGAACTGGAACACGGTCCCGGACACGCCTATCCAGAACATCCCAAAGATGCTCTATTAAGGACATGTCTGGCGAATATGCAGGCCAGTCCAGAACTTCAATGTCTGCAAAGCGTTCACCCACGCGTCGCCAGACACGCTGTCTTCCATCTGTTGATACAACTGGAACCTGGATTCATCCGTTACCATCACTCTTCTCCACCGTACCAAGAGCCATCGGACATGTGCATTCGCCCATGCGAGTCAGTTCCTACGCCAGACAGCAGTGAGATCCAGACCACGGTGAGCATTCAAGTTGGCTTCTCGTAGGCAGTTACGGACAGTCTGAGGTCTGATGCGTCTGTTGTGCAGACCAATAGTCTCATCAGCTGTGTGTGTCGCTGGTCTTAGCCGATCATGCAGATGGACGAGCCGGATGTGGCGATCTTGTGCTGGTGTGGTCACACGTGGCCGACGAGGATGAGGTTGATTTGCAGTAGTGCCAGTCTGTTGGAAACGAACTCTTAAACGGCCTATGGTCCAATAATAGACATTGAGCCATACAGCTACTGCTCTGGTGGACATCCCTGCATCCAACATGCCAATGGCACGCTCCCAGATAACTTGCAACATCTAAGGCATAATGACTTGTGACAAAATTTGACATTTTGGGGTGGCCTTTTATTGTCCCCAGTCCAAGGATTGTCCAGCTGTTGCTCATTTTGTCTGATCACCCACTGGACATCCCCCACCCATGGACTAAGTAAAAAACAACTCACTGAGTAATGCTCACTGACAGCAAGTTGGATTAACAATTATACATATATCAAAAGAAATATTAGTTGTCCATAAAAGTTATGAACAGAATCGGTGACAAAGGGCAACCTTGGCGGAGTCCAACCCTCTCCGGAAACAAGTCCAACTTACTGCCGGCAATGCGGACCAAGCCCTGACACATGTCATACAGGGACCTAACAGCCCATATCAAAGGCCTGGTACCCCATACTCCCGGAGTACCCCCCACAGGATTCCCTGAGGGACACAATCAAACGCCTTCTCCAAGTCCACAGGAGTAGCCTCCCTCCACCTACAGGTGGGTGGGATACTACCCTCTCGTTTACCGAGGTGAACCCCAACGTACAGGCGTCAAGATGGGGAGCAACAACTATGCCCACCCCAGCTCGGCATCTCTAACCAGGGGCAACTCCAGAGTGGAAGAGTGTCCAACCACTCTCAAGGAGACTGGTTACAGAGCCAGAGCAGTGCGTCGAGGTAAGCCCGACTATTTCTTGCCAGAACCTCTCTACCTCCCTCACCAACTCAGGCTCTTTCCCCACCAGAGAGGTGACATTTCACGTCCCAAGAGCCAGCTTCTGCAGCTGAGGACCAGACCGCCAAGGTCTCCACCTTCGGCCGCCACCCATAACAGATTGCACCCGACCCCTTTGGACCCTCCCACGGGTGGTGTGCCCATCGGAAGGGGGACCCACGTTTCCACTTCAGGCTATGTCCGGCCGGGCTCCATGGAAGAAAGTCCAGCCACCAAGCACTCGCCAGCGTGCCCCACCTCCAGGCCTGGCTCCAGAGTGGGGCCCTGGTGACCCTCGTCCGGGTGAGGGAACACTGTGTCCATCTTCGGTAATCATCATAAGGTGTCTGTTGGCTGCGCTTTGTCTGATTCCTCACCTAGGACCCGTTTGCCTTGGGTTAGGGCATAAAGCCCCTGACAACATAGCACCTAGGATCATTGGGACACTTAAACCCCTCCACCACGTTAAGTTGGCAGCCCAGAGAGTGGTGGCCGCCCAGGGAGGGGTGGTATACATTCTCATACTACTCTCCAATTTTGTGTTATTTGCTGTTATTTCAGCTTTTAACTTTATGTTCTCTCTCTGTTTTATCTCCTTCTAGAAGGTACATCTGGCCTGGCTCTGTGTTTAGCTGTGGCACCTTCCTGGAAGGGGGACATCAGCCAAGCTGCTGTTGCCAACAATTTAATGCTGACCTTATACAGATATAAAAGTCTTTCACTGTTCAGTGAACCCTGTCTCTCCAAGACAAAGCTACAAGCATGCTCAGTATAAGGGATTGGTGCAAAGTCAATGCAAGCAACTGTCCACTGTCGCTACATGCTCATCCAGGAGGAGTGAATGCTGTAAGTCACTCACTTGATGCAATCTGCTGGGTTTCCTTAGAGAGAAAACTTTTTAACCAATTTGAATAATAAACTGAATCCAACTGCACTGTTTGATAGTTAGGATTAATTGGAATGCATGTACCCAAATTAAAATCTGTATGATTCGATTGAATTGGCTTTGTAAAGTGCCTTGAGATGACGTGTTGTGAATTGGCACTTTTATAAATAAAACTGAATTGAATTGAATACAATCACGTACAATCCACTTCTACTGCAGTGGATTGTACGTCACAGTATGATGCTGGTCATGGCCAGCTGTCTGCCACGTATGCTGTGTTTGCTTTTTGCTGTTTTTGCTGTAAAAATCAAAGGAGTTCTGAAGTCATTTGAGTACAACTCTAGTTTGTTCCACTTTTATGCAAACAGCTACATGTATGAATGGAGGCATTGCTGGATTCTATCTGCGGCTAGATTTCTTCGTTTGGATCTAAACTTTGTTGTATATTGGCAGCAGGTAGTATTTCCAGATGTGGCGCCAATGAGGGCGTAATTTGCAGGGTGGTTAGGGGGCTTATGACCCCCCCAAAAATCTGATCAAGTCAATATGACCCCCCCCCCCATATAACATCACTCCGATTTACAATAAATAACTTGATTTTCTTTTATTTTCATTTGCCAGCAAAATAACATCATCATCTGGTAATGTAACCCCTCTCCCCCTCCCAAAAACTTGGTATCACCCAACCAGCTTTCTCCACCAAGCATTCACTGTTTGCTGTACTTTTGATTCAGTCACTGGTGGCAGTGGTTGTACTCTCAAAAAAGCGGACAGACAACGATTTTTCACCGTTGGTCGACAACAACACATGGTAAAAAGGAGTGAAAATCAAAATGAGGTAAATATATATGAAAGGTTAAGTTAGTTTTCTCTACGCCGCTCGCACATGCCTGTACACGCAGACACACTAAATGGCGGTGCATGTACACTAGCTTCGAAATACAGTGGTACCCAGGTGCTTTGTTACTTCTGCCACCTGGACCTCTGGGGGTCCAGATCTTTTCAGAACAGCCCCGAATCTCACGGAAGAAGACATTTAGGAGTTCATGTCTGTTCAAAAGATTCATTAAGCCCCAGACTTCACATTTTTATTATAACAATCAGATTTGTTTCTATTGCGTTCCATATAATCACTGCCCGCTCTACCTAACCTGACAATGAGTCTAAAGGAAAAGAAGGCAAACCGGTTATTTGCGCACACGCGGTACCGCGACTGCGCAACTACCCACACAGGCTCAGGCAGACTGGCAATTTGTCCATTCTGGAGAAATCCAGAACGGCTGTTCAGTCCAGGAGCGTCGGTCTGCCTCATTAATCACCCGAAAAGTTACACTGAGGGCATCAAACAGGGCTACAATAGGGGAGAGAGCTCATTTCAGAGCAGCCGCGGAGCCAACCAGAGAGTGGGAGGCCTGTTAGGCGTGTGCGCCCAGGAACAGGTGGAAGCAGAGCGCTGAACCCAGACTGAAGTTAGCGTTAAACCTGAGAGCTGGCTCAGAATGGGCTAATTGTAAGTTACAGCTAATCACTTATTCACCCATCAAGACATGAGGTGGAGGTTCACTAATGAGCATCATCAGGGTCATGATAAGGGACTTTCACCTGAGCTACAGGTAGAGTTACATGGCCTGGTCGTGATGGAAAACAGTAGGAACCCTCTCTGTGAGCTTCTGGCTGGATCTGCATCATGATGTGAAAAATATCTGATCTTTAGTCAAAAGGTTCATGAAAGGAGGAACATATTTTAATGAAATGTTGGGATAGCTCACAGCATAATTAAAATAAATAAATGTGTTTTTAGGAGGTTACCATTCCATTAAAATCTAAGAAAATTTTATACCAGTTTTCTTTTTAGAAATGTAAAAAATTATGACAACGGAGCATCAGATGTGGGAGAGAGAGTAAAAGTTTAAAAAGTCATTAACATAGATGAGAAAAGAGGCATATTTATTTGAGCCACACTAAACATAGTTTCTCTGAGTTTAAGAACAATTTTGGTCGGATGGACTGAGCAGAAAGTTTTTTCTAAATAGCACAAATTGTGTCATTATTTGCTTCAACCAAATGTTTTTTCATCAGTTAACTATTAATCCTTATCCTTCACTTAAAATACTAACAAAAAACTTAAAATCAAGTCAAATTATTGTAAAGCTTTTAAAACACCACGATGCAGCATTCATGAGTATGAAGATGCTCTAAAAATGTTAAGTATTTGATTCTGTGTTAGAAAAAAGATGAAGCAAAAGTAAGCTTTGTATTAATTGCTGAACTGATGTGGAACAGAAAACCTGCAGAGTAAAGAGACTTGGCTTGATGTTGGTGAGTCAGTTCCATTGTCTGAACCTTTCCCTCCTGACTGTACTTTCTTTAGCTCTCCTCAGAACACTGGTAAAGTAGGTAGATTACCCTCTGTTTTTAAATCCAGTTTTAACTGTGGGCTCCTTCCTACTCATTTCTACCTGAGCTTTCAGTATCAGTTAGTGGATATAAACTTTTCTCCTCCTTTACTCTGTGCCATGATCTACCTGCAGCAAGGATTTTATTAATTATTTTAGTGATTTTTGACAGGACTAATGTTACAATATGACTGTCTTTTAATCGTTATTGATTTTAATATTTATATCTGCTGCGAGGCTGGACTGCCGGTCAAAGACTTTTTGAACAATATTGAGTTCTTTAACCTAACACAGTCTGGTGCCACTTAAAAAAAGGACACACGTAATCTTGTGCTGTCCTATGGGCTAAATGTGAGCTCTTTGGAAATTGGCCGAAGCCTTCTATCAGATCATCCACCTGTCCTGTTCACTGCGGTGGTTTCTGGCAGGAAGCAACATGCTGGATCATCTGTGTGTTATTCACGCACTATTAACTCCAACACTGTGCTGCGTTTCTCCACCAATTTAAAGACTCTGTTTTCTGCAACCCAGTTCTGGTCTGTGTCTAGTGAGGAGGAGCTCTCTGTCATTTTAACTCCACTTGTGTTGATATTTTTAACTCTGTTGTTCCAATGAAGGTCAAATGACCAAAGTCTCCTTCTCAGTCATGGCTGAACAGAACCACCCACTCTCTCAGACGTCAGTGCAGGCCCTCTTCAGCTCAGGGTGACACAGACCAATCTTCACCTCATTTGTTCTCAGCTGCCTTTGAACAGTTTGAGGTGGTGACATCAGCTGCTTTTAAAAAGGACATTGTACATCATATGCAGCCTTCAAATTCACCTTTTGACAGTGCTCCTTCTCACCTTTTTAAAAGGAGGCATTTCACACTCTTGGTCCAATAGTTGTCACTTGCTTATTATCACACACTGACTCCCACTTCCACAGCTTATGGCCTAATTCTTAATGGATACAAGAATGACTGGATTTAAAGAAAGGAAATCTGAAACAAATACATACCTATGTTAGCAGTAATGGCATCAAGTTCAGTAATGAAATCTGGTAGGCTTTGCAGTTGTTCCTGTAGGTTTATCAGAGCGGCTTTTCCCCTCTCCCAATGTGCTGAAAGCATCACTATGTCACCATCCACAGACTAAAAAATAAAGAAGGAAGAAAGCTCTCATTTTTAACATCTGATGAATGGTAATCATCAGATAAAACCAATGATTATTCGTACCACGCTACCGCATGTTTAGGATGACAATCTGTTGAGAAAAGATTTCTCTTGAGTTGACTTCTTTTTTTTTCTACTTGTCAGTAAAATTTTCCAAAGTGAAAACTAATTCTAGTATAGAGACCACAGTTTGGCTTGGGACATACACCTGCTGACTTTTACCCCTATATTCCAACACAACTAGAAGGCTTAAATATTCTCTGATCCAGAGATTCATTCTCTAATCCTTGTTTAATCCAGTGTCAGCAAACTAACAGGGTTCTTACCGTATCCAGACACAGTAAAAAACTTCTACATAAAATTGAATCGATCCACCTACGTTATAGTTATGGACAAGTGTGCATAAGTTTCCTTCACTGTAGTCAAACAGCTGAGACTTGTTATAAGTGATCTCAGGCTTCTAAGTTTATTTGTTATATTTATTCTGCTGAGCATTATGTAAGTTAGTTAGAAAATGTATAATTTATGGACACCCCTGAATTAAGATTGAAATCCAGGCTGTAACCTTTATTAAAAGATAAAGCAAACAGATGCAACTGAATATCGAGGAATAAAAATGTCATTTAGAACATAAGGCAATGAAAAATAAGTGAACAGGATCCACATCATATGCAGGCTGTGTAAAACTAAAATAAAATATTCTGAAACGTGCCACACATGATGTTCCATATTACAGTGGGGAGAACAAGTATTTGATACACTGCTGATTTTGCAGGTTTTCCCCCTTGCGAAGCATGTAGAAGTCTTTAATTTTTATCATAGGTACTCTTCAACTGTGAGTATGAGGGATTGCTGCAAAGTCAACGCCAGTGACTGTCCACTGTCTCTACATGCTCATCCAGGAGGAGTGAATGCTGCAAGTCACTGACTGGATGCAATCTGCTGGGTTTCCTTAGATAGAAAAACTTTTTATCCAATTTGAATAAATAACTGAATCTAACTGCACTGTTCAATGGTTAGGATTAATTGGAATGTATGTACCTGACTTTTGTGAAGTGCCTTGAGACGACATGTGTTGTGAATTGGCGCAATATAAATAAACTGCATTGAACTGAATTTATTTCTACATTGTTCAAGATACAGAAACGTAAAACAGGAAAATGTGACTATTGTGGAGAGGAGGAAACAATACAACATGTTATATTGAAGTGTCAGAAATATGAACAAAAAAGGATACTAATGAGGAGAGAATTTGTAGGTATTAAAGAACATTTTAATTTAATAAGTATAAATTGCAAATAATTTTAGGGAGCAGACATATACAAGACATTGTTAGATGTTTTAAGAAAACTAAATAGAATTTTGCCCTGCGATGGACTGGCAACCTGTCCAGGGTGTACCCCGCCTCTCGCCCATAGACTGCTGGAGATAGGCACCAGCTCCCCCGCGACCCACTATGGAATAAGCGGTAGAAAATGACTGACTGACTGACTAAATAGAATTTGATTATTGTATTAGTAAATTTAAAACCACGAAGAACTACACTCCATACCAGTCGGTGGTGGTAATGCGCACCTCAAAGTCACTTGCCCACCGCCGATAAAAACACCAGAAGAAGAACAAAAGAAGGTTTAGCAACACTGCTGTTCGTTACCTCAGTGAAGCTTCCTCATTGGAATAAATCTGACACTGAAATTTGGTAACAATGTTTGAAAACTTTAGAGAAAAACTTCACATGGTCCAGCAGGATTTTTCAACCAGGTTTGTAGCTTTCCTATTATCACCCATAACATGATGTGTTGTACATTTAGCCTAGCCAATGTAGAAACGGCTGCAGTTATCCACTGTGGTAGTTTAAGTAGCAGATGTGCGAACAAGGTGGCACTCTACTGTGTTATTATCCTATGTTTGTGGCGCACTGGGAGCATGAAATTGTAATGTCAAAGATAGTTTGATTTCTTTTTGGTGTCTTTATCAGCTAATCATCCCTGTTTTGATTGCAGTCTGTAGTTATTGGTCTCAGCTGATAATCATGTGACGTGACAGAGCATGCAATGACGTCGCCGTCACTACTGTACGAGTATTTAGAGAAAAAAAATCATTGTGCATTATGGTAAATTTCTACTTTTTATAATCTGGTCAAAATACCTTGTTTCAGAATTCCAGATATTTGTTCAGATGCGACTTTGCAAACCTGAGTCGTAAGTTGTCATATTGTTTTTAGAAAAAAATAGCTTTTTCTTTTAAAGCTGACAAACAAGCCATGTAGAGTCTGAGATGGAGCTCCTGGGTTTTTAAAAAAGTTTCTCTGAGCGTTATACAGGCCTACCTCCCATCTTGCACTGCAGTGGCTTAAGCATACTTTTGCTGATTGTTAGGCTGGAAAAGTGTAGGTAGCAGTAGCTGCTGCTGATGAAATGTATTTAATTCATTTGACATCAATGAAAGCCATTGCATAAAGACAGGCAGTTTACTGGTCTGGGATCCTGGTGGAATCCTCTTCTGGTTCTCAGGGAAAGTTTAGACTGAAACGTACTCATTGACTATCCTTCAGATTTCTCAGTGGAAAAACTAGAGACATTAGGCAAAACTACTCTTTTAGAGACAGCAAGGTGCAAGCAGGGGCATCGATTCAGTTAAATACAAGATACAGGCATAACAATGCAGTGAGACAATTCTGGTACTGGCTAATCCATCCCCAGCACCGGAGTTGCCATGGGTCTGCTCACAGTTCCACAGTAAGTTCATTATTTATATATCTGAGGTTTTGCATGAAAAAGGCCTTACTCTAGGTTTGTGTCCTTCGCTGTCCCGTTCGTTCAGTACACACACGAAAAGAGCCTGTGATATTCCTTCTTTTTCTAACTTATGAATTATTTCATTAACTTAATTAGAACCTGTTGTCAATTAAAATATATGTAACATTTCAGATGCTGGATGACCGAATATAAATGGATATTTTCATAGAGGTCAAAACTTTCACTTGTGCTAATTTGGGTAAATGCTTGATAAATTTGCAATGATGTTAGTAAACTAAACAACCTATGCAGTAACTTATGGTGTATACTGCACCTCATACATCTAGTCAGAAACTCTCCAATGATACTGTCAAGTCATACCTTTCAAGTCATGCTTTTTTAGGCATAATTTAAGCCAGAATTAACCACTTATGTTTATGAAGCCAAAGCGGATTCATAAGCATCTTTTTCAATGGGATGGTTACGTTAGTGATTCACTTTGTGGTTAATGAAAGCCGTTGGATGTGCATAATACACTTTCCTTCCATTAAAACATTAACCACTGTGTTTTCGCCTGGTTTGTCCCATTAACTGCAGCTCGGAATGCAAAATATATCTTACTCTCATTCTTTGTTTCAGCTTCAAGACCCTAGGAGACATAAAAGACACCAAAATCAAGAAGTCCAGGTGACAAGTAAACTGTGTATTCGTGCACGTATGGTTGAGTGTATAAAAATCTGATTTCATATAACGGTCTGGGATCCTTCACAGATTGTTCCCTCGACTTTTGTTGGCACTGTGGCTTAGTAGGAAGAGTAGTCGTCTTGCAGTCAGAAGGTTGTAGGGTTCAATTCCAGCTTCCTCCTGCCATATGTCGATGTGCCCCTGGGCAAGGCACTTTAACCTCAAGTTGCCTTCCGATCTGCGTATCGGTGTATGAATGTGAGCGTTAGTTAGTGCGATTGGGTGAATGTTGCTCTAGTTGCTTTGAGTGGTCTGTATGACTGGAAATGCGCTATATAAGTTCAGTCCATTTACCATTTACTCCTCATAAAAATGTTTATTAATACAGTCTTCTATTGTAGTAGCATAACCTCACACAGAATAAAACTGAAAAATCCAGTCTTTATTTTCAGTTTACCTAGTGGAGAAAATAATCCCATATTAAGCAATTATTGTTCTTAACAAAATCACATGTACCACAGTTTTTGAAAAGCCAAGCCAACTTTATTTCCAAGAACTTTAAAAACAGCACAGCTGACCAAAGTGCTGAACAAATATGGACAGCATACATGATAAACACATAGAATAAATTACAAGGAACTAGAGTAAAAAACAATATTGACTGAGGATATGTTTGTCTTTTTGCGGAGTTTGTTTAAGGCCATACGGAAACTTTTAATTTGTAATCCATAACTACTTGCTTCCCTGAGGTATAAATATGATGTGCAACAGAGGCCATTTCTTCTCACCAACCTTTAAAATCTCTGAGCAATAATTAAAAAGTTTAAAACTCCGGGCACTTTACCAAACAAAGCTTAATACAGACCCAAGTTTATTTTGCCACCGTGCGTTAATGTGGGTTTTAGGATCATTGTCTTAATGTAACACCCAATAACGTCTTGGGCACTTGTCATTGACACACTGATACCTTGTTTTCCTTTCTTTACTTTGATTTCTTTTAAGATTTGTCAGGTGATGTTGAATTTAAGTAAATGTATCCCTGAAGCATCATGTCAATCTTTCCTTCAGATTGGAAGAAGGTTTTCCTTATTTAGGCGCTGGGCTGGAAATTTTGAACAGGTCAGTATTTGTTTGAATTTGTTTCTGTAGTTATATCTCTAATTATGTTGTAATTATGTAATTATGTCTCTAATTTTGTATCCTTTGACATAATGCATAATCTGTTCACTTCCCACTTTTTGTGATCTGGACTGTCCTTATTTTGCACTGATCTTAGTCTGGTTAAAAGCACTCTCAACCTTGATTTGCTTGGTCGCTGAAAAGCAGAGCGAGTTGGAATGTAGGTAAAGAAATATTTCTTACCTTTGTTTCTTTAGGTTTGAGAAGAGTTGGTTTCTACTCCATAAAAGCACTAAAGACTGTGCTCAGGTTGCAGAGGTATGTTGTTTCCTTTTTGCCGTGATAAAGATGTAAAATCTTATGTTTAAAGGTTTAAGAATATATGGTTTTATCTTTTAAACATATTTAGCTACCAAATGTGGGTATTTTAAGCAGGCAATGCAATGTAAACAGTATTCTTTTTGTCATGGCATCTGTCTCCCAATGCCAGACAGGGTTGGACATCTTTAGGCACTAAATTATTTAATCCATAGGATTACAGTACATTTAGAAGTCGATTTTTGATGTAACATGACCCCCACAGCCAATGGCTATCCATGCATCACATTTTACAGCTGCTTGGGATTCTGTCACTTTTTTTTGGTAGTGTTGTAGGAATATCTTTTAAAGTGGGATTTTAGAAAATAATCCAAAAAGCGCACCATACCATTAAAGCCCTGGTTCTTAACGACTCCCAGTGGTCATGAATCCTTTGCAGTAAAAGTTGCAATGAACTTTATAATTTATTCCTAGTTAGAGAGAAGCTTGTTTGCTTGCTTGATGGTCCCCAAATGGTCGTTGGCCAGGTACTATGAGAATTTTTACTTTCGCTTGCAGATGCAACCACATACAGGGGGTAGTATTTGATACACTACAGATTTTGCAGGTTTTCCCACTTGCAAAGCATGTAGAAGTCTTTCATTTTTATCATAGGTACTCTCAACTGTGAGTGACGGAATCTAAAACAAAAATCCAGAAAATCACATTGTGTGATTTTTAAGTAATTAATTAGCATTTTATTGGTTGGCATAAGTATTTGATACATCAGTAAAAAACAAAACTTAATATTTGGTACAGAAACCTTTGTTTGCAATTCCAGATATCAGAATTTTCCTGTAGTTCTTGAAGAGGTTTGCACTCACTGCAGCAGAGATTTTGGACCACTCCTCCATACAGATCTCCATATCCTTCAGGTTTCAGGGCTGTCGCTGGGCAATACGGACTTTTAGCTCCCTCCAAAGGTTTTTGATTGGGTTCAGGTCTGGAGACTGGCTAGGCCACTCCAGGACCTTAAGATGCTTCATACGGAGCCATCCGTTGGTTGCCCTGGCTGTCTGGTTCGGGGCGTTGTCATGCTGGAAGACCCAGCCATGACCCATCTTCAATACCTTTAATGAGGGAAGGTTGTTAGCTAAGATCTCCTGATACATGGCCCCATCCATCCTCCCCTCTATACGGTATAGTCGTCCTGTCCTCTTTGCAGAAAAGCGTCGCCAAAGAATGATGTTTTCACCTCCATGCTTCACGGTAGGGATTGTGTTCTTAGGGTTGTACTCCTCTCTCTTCTTTATCCAAACACGGCGAGTCGAGTTTAGACCCAAAAGCTATATTTTTGTCTCATCAGACCACATGACCTTCTCCCATTCCTCATTTGGATCATCCAGATGGTGATTGGCAAACGTCCGACGTGGACATGCGCTGGGTTGAGCAGGGGGACCTTGTGTGCGCTGCAGGATTTTAATCCATGGCGGCGTAGTGTGTTACTAATGTTTTTATTTTTGATTTGTGTAGTTCTGGGCTGATCCCTCACCTTCCTCATGATCATTGATGTCCCACGAGGTGTTATCTTGCATGAAGCCACAGACCAAGGGATACTGACCGTCATCTTGAACTTCCATTTTCTTATAATTGCACCAACAGTTGTTGCCTTCTCACCAAGCTGCTTGACTATTTTCCTGTAGGCCATTCCATCTTTGTGCAGGTCTACTATTTTATCCCTGATGTCCTTACACAGCTCTCTGGTCTTGGCCATTGTGGAGAGGTTGGGGTTTATTTGATTGAGTGTGTGGACAAGTGTCTTTTATACAGATAACGAGTTCAAACAGGTGCAGTTAATACAGGTAATGAGTGGAGAACATGGAGAACAGGAGGACTTCTTAAAGAAGAACTAACAGCCCTGTGAAAGCCAGGATTCTTACTGGTTGTTAGGTGATCAACTACTTGTGTCGTGCAATAAAATACAAATTAACTACTTAAAAATCACACAATGTGATTTTTCTGGATTTTTGTTTTAGATTCGGTCACTCAATTCAATTCAATTCAGTTTATTTATATAGCGCCAATTCACGACACATGTCGTCTCAAGGCACTTCACAAAAGTCAGGTTCATACATTCCAATTAATCTTAATCATTGAACAGTTCAGCCAGATTCAGTTATTTATTCAAATTGGATAAAAAGTTTTTCTATCTAAGGAAACCCAGCAGATTGCATCCAGTCAGTGACTTGCAGCATTCACTCCTCCTGGATGAGCATGTAGAGACAGTGGACAGTCACTGGCGTTGACTTTGCAGCAATCCCTCATACTCACAGTTGAAGAGTACCTATGATAAAAATTAAAGACTTCTACATGCTTCGCAAGGGGGAAAACCTGCAAAATCAGCAGTGTATCAAATACTTGTTCTCCCCACTGTAATATGGAACATCATGTGTGGCACGTTTCAGAATATTTTATTTTAGTTTTACACAGCCTGCATATGATGTGGATCCTGTTCACTTATTTTTCATTGCCTTATGTTCTAAATGACATTTTTATTCCTCGATATTCAGTTGCATCTGTTTGCTTTATCTTTTAATAAAGGTTACAGCCTGGATTTCAATCTTAATTCAGGGGTGTCCATAAATTATACATTTTCTAACTAACTTACATAATGCTCAGCAGAATAAATATAACAAATAAACTTAGAAGCCTGAGATCACTTATAACAAGTCTCAGCTGTTTGACTACAGTGAAGGAAACTTATGCACACTTGTCCATAACTATAACGTAGGTGGATCGATTCAATTTTATGTAGAAGTTTTTTACTGTGTCTGGATACGGTAAGAACCCTGTTAGTTTGCTGACACTGGATTAAACAAGGATTAGAGAATGAATCTCTGGATCAGAGAATATTTAAGCCTTCTAGTTGTGTTGGAATATAGGGGTAAAAGTCAGCAGGTGTATGTCCCAAGCCAAACTGTGGTCTCTATACTAGAATTAGTTTTCACTTTGGAAAATTTTACTGACAAGTAGAAAAAAAAAGAAGTCAACTCAAGAGAAATCTTTTCTCAACAGATTGTCATCCTAAACATGCGGTAGCGTGGTACGAATAATCATTGGTTTTATCTGATGATTACCATTCATCAGATGTTAAAAATGAGAGCTTTCTTCCTTCTTTATTTTTTAGTCTGTGGATGGTGACATAGTGATGCTTTCAGCACATTGGGAGAGGGGAAAAGCCGCTCTGATAAACCTACAGGAACAACTGCAAAGCCTACCAGATTTCATTACTGAACTTGATGCCATTACTGCTAACATAGGTATGTATTTGTTTCAGATTTCCTTTCTTTAAATCCAGTCATTCTTGTATCCATTAAGAATTAGGCCATAAGCTGTGGAAGTGGGAGTCAGTGTGTGATAATAAGCAAGTGACAACTATTGGACCAAGAGTGTGAAATGCCTCCTTTTAAAAAGGTGAGAAGGAGCACTGTCAAAAGGTGAATTTGAAGGCTGCATATGATGTACAATGTCCTTTTTAAAAGCAGCTGATGTCACCACCTCAAACTGTTCAAAGGCAGCTGAGAACAAATGAGGTGAAGATTGGTCTGTGTCACCCTGAGCTGAAGAGGGCCTGCACTGACGTCTGAGAGAGTGGGTGGTTCTGTTCAGCCATGACTGAGAAGGAGACTTTGGTCATTTGACCTTCATTGGAACAACAGAGTTAAAAATATCAACACAAGTGGAGTTAAAATGACAGAGAGCTCCTCCTCACTAGACACAGACCAGAACTGGGTTGCAGAAAACAGAGTCTTTAAATTGGTGGAGAAACGCAGCACAGTGTTGGAGTTAATAGTGCGTGAATAACACACAGATGATCCAGCATGTTGCTTCCTGCCAGAAACCACCGCAGTGAACAGGACAGGTGGATGATCTGATAGAAGGCTTCGGCCAATTTCCAAAGAGCTCACATTTAGCCCATAGGACAGCACAAGATTACGTGTGTCCTTTTTTTAAGTGGCACCAGACTGTGTTAGGTTAAAGAACTCAATATTGTTCAAAAAGTCTTTGACCGGCAGTCCAGCCTCGCAGCAGATATAAATATTAAAATCAATAACGATTAAAAGACAGTCATATTGTAACATTAGTCCTGTCAAAAATCACTAAAATAATTAATAAAATCCTTGCTGCAGGTAGATCATGGCACAGAGTAAAGGAGGAGAAAAGTTTATATCCACTAACTGATACTGAAAGCTCAGGTAGAAATGAGTAGGAAGGAGCCCACAGTTAAAACTGGATTTAAAAACAGAGGGTAATCTACCTACTTTACCAGTGTTCTGAGGAGAGCTAAAGAAAGTACAGTCAGGAGGGAAAGGTTCAGACAATGGAACTGACTCACCAACATCAAGCCAAGTCTCTTTACTCTGCAGGTTTTCTGTTCCACATCAGTTCAGCAATTAATACAAAGCTTACTTTTGCTTCATCTTTTTTCTAACACAGAATCAAATACTTAACATTTTTAGAGCATCTTCATACTCATGAATGCTGCATCGTGGTGTTTTAAAAGCTTTACAATAATTTGACTTGATTTTAAGTTTTTTGTTAGTATTTTAAGTGAAGGATAAGGATTAATAGTTAACTGATGAAAAAACATTTGGTTGAAGCAAATAATGACACAATTTGTGCTATTTAGAAAAAACTTTCTGCTCAGTCCATCCGACCAAAATTGTTCTTAAACTCAGAGAAACTATGTTTAGTGTGGCTCAAATAAATATGCCTCTTTTCTCATCTATGTTAATGACTTTTTAAACTTTTACTCTCTCTCCCACATCTGATGCTCCGTTGTCATAATTTTTTACATTTCTAAAAAGAAAACTGGTATAAAATTTTCTTAGATTTTAATGGAATGGTAACCTCCTAAAAACACATTTATTTATTTTAATTATGCTGTGAGCTATCCCAACATTTCATTAAAATATGTTCCTCCTTTCATGAACCTTTTGACTAAAGATCAGATATTTTTCACATCATGATGCAGATCCAGCCAGAAGCTCACAGAGAGGGTTCCTACTGTTTTCCATCACGACCAGGCCATGTAACTCTACCTGTAGCTCAGGTGAAAGTCCCTTATCATGACCCTGATGATGCTCATTAGTGAACCTCCACCTCATGTCTTGATGGGTGAATAAGTGATTAGCTGTAACTTACAATTAGCCCATTCTGAGCCAGCTCTCAGGTTTAACGCTAACTTCAGTCTGGGTTCAGCGCTCTGCTTCCACCTGTTCCTGGGCGCACACGCCTAACAGGCCTCCCACTCTCTGGTTGGCTCCGCGGCTGCTCTGAAATGAGCTCTCTCCCCTATTGTAGCCCTGTTTGATGCCCTCAGTGTAACTTTTCGGGTGATTAATGAGGCAGACCGACGCTCCTGGACTGAACAGCCGTTCTGGATTTCTCCAGAATGGACAAATTGCCAGTCTGCCTGAGCCTGTGTGGGTAGTTGCGCAGTCGCGGTACCGCGTGTGCGCAAATAACCGGTTTGCCTTCTTTTCCTTTAGACTCATTGTCAGGTTAGGTAGAGCGGGGCAGTGATTATATGGAACGCAATAGAAACAAATCTGATTGTTATAATAAAAATGTGAAGTCTGGGGCTTAATGAATCTTTTGAACAGACATGAACTCCTAAATGTCTTCTTCCGTGAGATTCGGGGCTGTTCTGAAAAGATCTGGACCCCCAGAGGTCCAGGTGGCAGAAGTAACAAAGCACCTGGGTACCACTGTATTTCGAAGCTAGTGTACATGCACCGCCATTTAGTGTGTCTGCGTGTACAGGCATGTGCGAGCGGCGTAGAGAAAACTAACTTAACCTTTCATATATATTTACCTCATTTTGATTTTCACTCCTTTTTACCATGTGTTGTTGTCGACCAACGGTGAAAAATCGTTGTCTGTCCGCTTTTTGAGAGTACAACCACTGCCACCAGTGACTGAATCAAAAGTACAGCAAACAGTGAATGCTTGGTGGAGAAAGCTGGTTGGGTGATACCAAGTTTTTGGGAGGGGAGAGGGGTTACATTACCAGATGATGATGTTATTTTGCTGGCAAATGAAAATAAAAGAAAATCAAGTTATTTATTGTAAATCGGAGTGATGTTATATGGGGGGGGGGGGTCATATTGACTTGATCAGATTTTTGGGGGGGTCATAAGCCCCCTAACCACCCTGCAAATTACGCCCTCATTGGCGCCACATCTGGAAATACTACCTGCTGCCAATATACAACAAAGTTTAGATCCAAACGAAGAAATCTAGCCGCAGATAGAATCCAGCAATGCCTCCATTCATACATGTAGCTGTTTGCATAAAAGTGGAACAAACTAGAGTTGTACTCAAATGACTTCAGAACTCCTTTGATTTTTACAGCAAAAACAGCAAAAAGCAAACACAGCATACGTGGCAGACAGCTGGCCATGACCAGCATCATACTGTGACGTACAATCCACTGCAGTAGAAGTGGATTGTACGTGATTGTATTCAATTCAATTCAGTTTTATTTATAAAAGTGCCAATTCACAACACGTCATCTCAAGGCACTTTACAAAGCCAATTCAATCGAATCATACAGATTTTAATTTGGGTACATGCATTCCAATTAATCCTAACTATCAAACAGTGCAGTTGGATTCAGTTTATTATTCAAATTGGTTAAAAAGTTTTCTCTCTAAGGAAACCCAGCAGATTGCATCAAGTGAGTGACTTACAGCATTCACTCCTCCTGGATGAGCATGTAGCGACAGTGGACAGTTGCTTGCATTGACTTTGCACCAATCCCTTATACTGAGCATGCTTGTAGCTTTGTCTTGGAGAGACAGGGTTCACTGAACAGTGAAAGACTTTTATATCTGTATAAGGTCAGCATTAAATTGTTGGCAACAGCAGCTTGGCTGATGTCCCCCTTCCAGGAAGGTGCCACAGCTAAACACAGAGCCAGGCCAGATGTACCTTCTAGAAGGAGATAAAACAGAGAGAGAACATAAAGTTAAAAGCTGAAATAACAGCAAATAACACAAAATTGGAGAGTAGTATGAGAATGTATACCACCCCTCCCTGGGCGGCCACCACTCTCTGGGCTGCCAACTTAACGTGGTGGAGGGGTTTAAGTGTCCCAATGATCCTAGGTGCTATGTTGTCAGGGGCTTTATGCCCTAACCCAAGGCAAACGGGTCCTAGGTGAGGAATCAGACAAAGCGCAGCCAACAGACACCTTATGATGATTACCGAAGATGGACACAGTGTTCCCTCACCCGGACGAGGGTCACCAGGGCCCCACTCTGGAGCCAGGCCTGGAGGTGGGGCACGCTGGCGAGTGCTTGGTGGCTGGACTTTCTTCCATGGAGCCCGGCCGGACATAGCCTGAAGTGGAAACGTGGGTCCCCCTTCCGATGGGCACACCACCCGTGGGAGGGTCCAAAGGGGTCGGGTGCAATCTGTTATGGGTGGCGGCCGAAGGTGGAGACCTTGGCGGTCTGGTCCTCAGCTGCAGAAGCTGGCTCTTGGGACGTGAAATGTCACCTCTCTGGTGGGGAAAGAGCCTGAGTTGGTGAGGGAGGTAGAGAGGTTCTGGCAAGAAATAGTCGGGCTTACCTCGACGCACTGCTCTGGCTCTGTAACCAGTCTCCTTGAGAGTGGTTGGACACTCTTCCACTCTGGAGTTGCCCCTGGTTAGAGATGCCGAGCTGGGGTGGGCATAGTTGTTGCTCCCCATCTTGACGCCTGTACGTTGGGGTTCACCTCGGTAAACGAGAGGGTAGTATCCCACCCACCTGTAGGTGGAGGGAGGCTACTCCTGTGGACTTGGAGAAGGCGTTTGATTGTGTCCCTCAGGGAATCCTGTGGGGGGTACTCCGGGAGTATGGGGTACCAGGCCTTTGATATGGGCTGTTAGGTCCCTGTATGACATGTGTCAGGGCTTGGTCCGCATTGCCGGCAGTAAGTTGGACTTGTTTCCGGAGAGGGTTGGACTCCGCCAAGGTTGCCCTTTGTCACCGATTCTGTTCATAACTTTTATGGACAACTAATATTTCTTTTGATATATGTATAATTGTTAATCCAACTTGCTGTCAGTGAGCATTACTCAGTGAGTTGTTTTTTACTTAGTCCATGGGTGGGGGATGTCCAGTGGGTGATCAGACAAAATGAGCAACAGCTGGACAATCCTTGGACTGGGGACAATAAAAGGCCACCCCAAAATGTCAAATTTTGTCACAAGTCATTATGCCTTAGATGTTGCAAGTTATCTGGGAGCGTGCCATTGGCATGTTGGATGCAGGGATGTCCACCAGAGCAGTAGCTGTATGGCTCAATGTCTATTATTGGACCATAGGCCGTTTAAGAGTTCGTTTCCAACAGACTGGCACTACTGCAAATCAACCTCATCCTCGTCGGCCACGTGTGACCACACCAGCACAAGATCGCCACATCCGGCTCGTCCATCTGCATGATCGGCTAAGACCAGCGACACACACAGCTGATGAGACTATTGGTCTGCACAACAGACGCATCAGACCTCAGACTGTCCGTAACTGCCTACGAGAAGCCAACTTGAATGCTCACCGTGGTCTGGATCTCACTGCTGTCTGGCGTAGGAACTGACTCGCATGGGCGAATGCACATGTCCGATGGCTCTTGGTACGGTGGAGAAGAGTGATGGTAACGGATGAATCCAGGTTCCAGTTGTATCAACAGATGGAAGACAGCGTGTCTGGCGACGCGTGGGTGAACGCTTTGCAGACATTGAAGTTCTGGACTGGCCTGCATATTCGCCAGACATGTCCTTAATAGAGCATCTTTGGGATGTTCTGGATAGGCGTGTCCGGGACCGTGTTCCAGTTCCAGGCAATGTGGGTCAGCTCCGTGTGGCACTGCAGGAGGAATGGAATAATATTCCGCAGGCCACCATAGACAATCTGATCAACTCCATGCGAAGAAGATGTATTGTTCTGAGAGACGCAGCTGGTAGACACACAAGATACTGAAATATGAAAATCCTCAACCTGACCCCTATCGTGTTCAAAGGACTGTCAATCCCGTACAAATGGCCATACCACGATGTTATTAATGCCGATATGAAAATCAGTAATTACTGAAAATATATTTTGAGTTTCTCTATATATTGCATAACCCAAATCTTAATAAAACTCTTATAATTGACATGGGGCGTTTATACACTGCTCAAAAAATTAAGGAAACACTAAAACAACACAATATAACTCTAAGTATATCAAACTTCTGTGAAATCAAACTGTCCACTTAGGAAGCAACACTGATTGACAATCAGTTTCAAATGCTGTTGTTCAAATGGAAAAGACAACAGGGGGAAATCTTTGGTGATTAGCAAGACACACTCAATAAAGGAGTGGTTCTGCAGGTGGGGACCACAGACCACTTCTCAGTACCTATGCTTTCTGGCTGATGTTTTGGTCACTTTTGAATGTCGGTGGTGCTTCCACACTCGTGGTAGCATGAGACGGACTCTACAACCCACACAAGTGGCTCAGGTAGTGCAGCTCATCCAGGATGGCATATCAATGCGAGCTGTGGCAAGAAGGTTTGTTGTGTCTGTCAGCGTAGTGTCCAGAGCCTGGAGGCGCTACCAGGAGACAGGACAGTACACCAGGAGACGTGGAGGAGGCCGTAGGAGGCAACCAACCCAGCAGCAGGACCGCTACCTCCACCTTTGTGCAATGAGGAACAGGAGGAGCACTGCCAGAGCCCTGCAAAATTACCTGCAGCAGGCCACAAATGTGCATGCGTCTGCACAAACGGTTAGAAACCGATTCCATGAGGATGGTATGAGGGCCCAACGTCCACAAATGGGGGTTGTGCTCACAGCCCAACACCGTGCAGGACGCTTGGCATTTGCCAGAGAACACCAGGATTGGCAAATTAGCCACTGGCGCCCTGTGCTCTTCACAGGTGAAAGCAGGTTCACACTGAGCACATGTGACAGACTCTGGAGACACTGTGGGGAGCGATCTGCTGCCTGCAACATCCTTCAGCATGACCGGTTTGGCAGTGGGGTCAGTAATGGTGTAGGGAGGCCCTCCATGTGCTCGCCAGAGGTAGCCTGACTGCCATTAGGTACCAAGATGAGATCCCCCTTGTGAGACCATATGCTGGTGTGGTTGGCCCTGGGTTCCTCCTAATGCAGGACAATGCTAGACCACATGTGGCTGGAGTGTGTCAGCAGTTCCTGCAAGATGAAGACAATGAAGCTATGGACTGGCCCGCCTGTTCCCCAGACCTGAATCCGATTGAGCACATCTGGGACATCATATCTCGCTCCATCCACCAACGTCATGTTGCACCACAAACTGTCCAGGAGTTGGCGGATTCTTTAGTCCAGGTCTGGGAGGAGATCCCTCAGGAGACCATCTGCCGTCTCATCAGGAGCCTGCCCAGGCGTTGTAGGGAGGTCATACAGGCACGTGGAGGCCACACACAATACTGAGCCTCATTTTGACTTGTTTTAAAGACATTACATCAAAGTTGGATCAGCCTGTAGTGTGTTTTTCCACTTTAATTTTGTGTGTGACTCCAAATCCAGGCCTCCATTGGTTAATAAATCTGATTTCCATTGATGATTTTTGTGTGATTTTGTTGTCAGCACATTCAACTTTTTACAGAACAAAGTATTCCAATGAGAATATTTAATTCATTCAGATCTAGGATGGGTTCCCTTTAATTTTTTGAGCAGTGTATTTTTGTTCAGTATACGTTTCTACCCTCATTTATGGTCATGAGGTTTGGGTCATGACCGAAACAACGAGGTCACGGATACAAGGGGCCGAAAGGTGTCTGGGCCACAGGGTGCCTGGCCTCTCCCTTAGAGATAGGGTGAGAAGCTCTGTCATCCTAGAGGGACTCAGAGCAGAGCAGCTGCTTCCCCACGTCGAGAGGAGCCACTTGAGGTTGCTTGGGCATCTGGTTAGGATGCCTTCTGGACGCCTCCCTGGTGAGGTTTTCCGGCCACGTTCCACTGGGAGGAGGCCCAGAGGAAGACCCAGAACATGCTGGCCCTTTTCCACTGTGCACGGCTCTACACGTTGTGTGTTGCATTTCCATAGACCCCCTTTTGCCCCGCTGAAGGGAACATCTCCTGAGGCGCGGCTTTAGAGCATCATGTGTCGTGCTGCATAACCGCGAATGAAACACCCAACCGCCAATGTAAAGAAGAAAAGACCGAAACGCGTCAAAAAACAAGAAGTAACATGTCTGTTGCCTGGGGATTAAATCTGCTGACTGCATTGACAATCAGATTTGATGAGTAGGATTTTGACATCCATTTTATTATTATTATTATTATTATTATTATTATTATTATTATTAAAGATTTAACTTTGCCTTCAAGAGACTTGGAAAGATTTGAATTGGGTCCCATTTTATTTCTAATAGTTGTTGCCTATATATTTATTCAACTGCCGCTGAATATTGCAGTCCCCTGTGATCGCCAGAAAAGCTTGCACCTCGTCGTTGCTCCAATTCACTCGCTTGAATGCACGTTTGAAAGTGCCGGTGGTTTTTTTTTTTATGCTTGTCGACTATTACGGCTGGCCGCGCCCACGGCCAATCAGTAAACAGACGTCACGTACAGTACCGACTCGGCCTCGCTTAGCCCTGCTAAGAAGGAAGTACCAAAAAAGTAGGTACCGGTACTGAAATAACAGTAATGGAAATGCTCATGAAGCGAGCCGAGTGGAGCCGAGTTGGGCCAAATCGAGCTAGTGGAAAAGGGGCATATGTTTCTTAGCTGCCCTGGGAACGCCTTGGGGTTCCCCCCGAACGAGCTGGCCCAAGTGGCGGGGGAGAGGGAAGTCTGGGTCTCTGCTTAGGCTGCTGCCCCGCGACCCAACCCCAGATAAGCGGAAGACGATGGATGGATGAATGGATGGCATGGATGTATATGAGAATGTAGCAGAGAGAGTGAAAGTGGTCATTATGTCCTCCAGCAGCCTAAGCCTATAGCAGCATAACTACAGAGATAGCTCATGATAACCTAAGCCACTCTAACTATAAGCTTTATTAAAAAGGAAAGTTTTAAGCCTAGCCTTAAAAGTAGACAGGGTGTCCGCCTCACGGACTAAAACTGGGAGCTGGTTCCACAGGAGAGGAGCCTGATAACTAAAGGATCTGCCTCCCATTCTACTTCTAGAGACTCTAGGAACCACCAGTAAACCTGCAGTCTGAGAACGAAGTGCTCTGTTAGGAACGTATGGAACAATCAGATCTCTGATGTATGATGGAGCTAAATCATTAAGGGCTTTATATGTGAGGAGGAGAAATTTAAATTCTTATCTGGATTTAACAGGGACCCAATGAAGGGAAGCTAAAATAGGAGAAATATGATCTCTCTTTTTAATTTTCATCAGAACTCTTGCTGCTGCATTTTGGATCAGCTGAAGGCTTCTAACTGTTTTTTCAGTGTCACTCCTGGACAGCATATTTCTAATTTGGCAATATTCTGGAGGTGAAATAAGGAAATCCTAGAAACCTGTTTAATATGGGATGGACCAGAGGCCAATTTAATGCCAACACATTAATTGATTGACTAAGCAGTTTCTTTTTGAAAGACTCTGATCCAAAGGTGACAACCTCTGTCTTATCTGAATTTAGAAGCAGAAAATTTAAAGTCATCCAAGTTTTTATGTCTTCAAGACATGCTTGTAGTCTATCTAACTGGTTGGCCTCATCAGGATTTATGGATAAGTAAAGCTGAGTATCATCAGCATAACAGTGAAAATGTATCCCATGCTGCCTGAACATTTTACCTATTGGAAGCATATATATAGTAAAGAGAATTGGCTCAAGCACTGAACCCTGCGGTACTCCACAATTAACCCTGGAGTTTAAAGATGATTTATCATTTACATGAACAAACTGGAATCTGTCAGACAAATAAGATTTAAACCAGCCTAGTGCTGTTCCCTTGATCCCTACAGCATATTCCAGCCTTTCTAAGAGAATATTATGATCGACTGTATCAAATGCAGCACTGAGATCTAAGAGGACAACTACAGACACAATTATCCATTATCTGAGGCCATAAAAATATTATTAGTGACTTTCAGCAGAGCTGTTTCAGTGCTATGATGAGCTCTGAAACCTGACTGAAACTCTTCAAACAGGTCATTGCTGTGTAAATGCTCACACATTTGATTAGCAACTATTTTCTCAAGAATTTTAGATAAGAATAAAAGGTTGGATATAGGTCTTTAATTTATTAAGTCATCTCAATCAAGCGAAGGTTTCTTAAGTAAAGGTTTAATTACAGCTACCTTAAAAGCTTGTGGTACATATCCATTTACTAAAGATAGATTAATCATATCTAAAATGGGGCTGGTAATCAGAGGGAACACTTCCTTAAATAATTTGGTTGGGATTGGGTCTAACATACAAGTTGAAGGTTTAGATGAAGCTAATATTTTGATAAACTCCGGAAGCTCCACAGGATCAAAACAGTCCAAACACAGATCAGGTTCTACAGTTACTTCCAATGTTGTCTCACTTGTTGAGGATAAGTAATCACTTGGGGAGTATGTCAAGATTTTCTTTTTAAATAGAATAAATTTTTTTTTGAAGACCCATAAAATCTGACTGCTGAAGCTAAGGGAATGGATGGTCAACAAGCTATGACTCGTGTAAGTTTAAAACGTACTAAAGAAAAACCTAGGTTTATTTTTGTTTTCTCTATTAAGGGATAGAAATAAGCTTTTTTTTAGTTTGGTGAAGGTTTTTTATAAAACATAGGTTATTTTTCCAGTTTAATGGGAAATCCTCTGGGTTGTGGAGCACCATTTTCTTTCCAATTTTAACATTGTGCTTTTAAAGTACGAGCTCTGAATTAAAACCGGGAGTCGCCTCCATAATAATTTCCCTTTTTTTCAAGGGGGGTGCATTGCTAATGCATCACGCAATGATGAAGAAAAACTTGAATAGAGAATCATTTTTTGAGGGAAAAAACATAAGAAAGCCATCCACTTGTTTTTTGTGAAACGGGGGGAAAATTAATAATACAACAGATTCTTTATGTGACTGTACATGAGTTAGACCTGTGTCATGAAAATTACCTTGAGGTCATGTTATCAATTGCCCCTGTCTAATTAAAATTAATTTTAATTTTCTTGTAAAGCTGATAATAGAAATATGCGTATGTTCTGTAAATGTGTTGTAATGTGTATTTATTTTTAATGTGTTTCAGCTAACTTGGAAGGTGAATTTGAGGAGATGGAGAGCAGACTGTTGTATCTGGAAACTCTGTGTTGTCGGTGTGAGCAACTGACTGTAAAAAATCAGCATAAAAGCCAACTTGAAGGGTATAAAAAGAAGAGAAGGTAGGACATTTTAATATTATTTTAAGTGTTGTGAAACACTTGTCATTTGTCTTTTCTTTCATATTGTTTTGGTGTCTCATATCAAGGATATCACATACACTATATTGCCAAAAGTATTTATATTTATCTGTGTTCACACACCCAGATGAAGTTGAGTGCCATGCCATTGTTAAGGCCCAGGGTTTACATGATGTTGGACGATGAATTGCAGCTGTAACAGTTGTAACGCTTCTGGGAAGGCTTTCTTCAAGGTTTAAGAGTGTGTATGGGATTTATTTTCCTATTTTCTAGGAGTGCATTTGTGACGTCACGCACTGATGTTGGATGACAATGCCTGGCTTACAATTGCCACTCTAATTCATCTCAAAGGTTTTCTGTTGAGTTCAGGGCTCTTTATGGACCTTGCTATGCTCAGTCATTTTGGAACAGAAGGAGGGTGTCCAAAACTGTTTCCACAAAGTTGGAAAAATTGGGTTGTCCAAAATGTCTCAGCATGCTGAAGCATTAAGAATTCCTTTCAGTGGAACCAACTCCTGAAAAAAAAGGCCTGCACCATAATCCCCACTGCAAATACTTTTGACTTGTAACAATCCAGTCAGGCCACTTTCCTGTTCTCCTGGTAACTGCCAAATCCAGAATTGCTCACTGAACTGGCAGACAGAAGGGCATGGTTTGTCACTTTTGGTATCATGACTCCATTGCTGTAGAGTCCAGTGGTGGTTTGTTTTACACCACTGTCTCTGACGCTTTGCATACTGCCTGATGATTTAAGGCTTGGATACAGATGCTTGGCAGTGGTTATCCATTCTATATAGCTGTCTACTACACTATTGTTGAGCTAATCTGAAAGTTACATATTGATTGCATTAGCTTTCGAATCTCCAGAAAGTTGGCGATCTCTGTAAGCTCTGTGCCTCGGTATCTGCTGACCGCCCTCTGCGATTTTACATGGCCTACCATTTCGAGGTTTGAGTTGCCTTTGTTCCCCTTTTCTTCCACTTTATTATTCCACAGTTATAATACTTCATTGACTGTGGAATATTTAAGAGTGAGGAAGTTTCTTGATTGGACTTCCTGCACAGATAGTATCTTATCATGGTGCTCCTGGGACCGACCTATTGTTTTGCGAATGTTTGTCGGCACTCATAAATCCTGGATTTTATACACCTGTTGTTGGAAGTGGTTAAAAAACTTGAATTCAACTATTTTGATGGGTGAGCAAATACTTTTGACAATATAGTAGATACTTCTTTATTGCAAGATTTGCTGTCCCTTTTAAATAACTGTCCAACAGTGTCTGCTTAAATGCTTTGTGTTAAAATACATTTTCCTTCTGGGTTATGTTAAACATGCTGACTGGGCTGCAGTAGAAGCAATTGCCACTTAATGGCTCAGACCTGCTTGATATGAATTCAAGCAATTGTAGTTTATCTGTATTTAAAACTGCCATAGAATTATTTTAAGGTAGTTTATCCTAACTGATAAGAGGCTGCTGATCTACCCAATATATTTTCACTACCAGAAAATCTACCAAACTGTCATGTAAGTTAATTTCATTTTTGAAAGAAGTTAACTAGAGATAAACAACCCTGCAAGTTATAAATATAACCTCATTCCTGTATTCACCATGAGGTGTTTGTTGGCATTACATCTTGTTTTGGTGATTGTCTCAGCTTGCAGCATGGTGACATCCTGATTGTGTTGTAAATGTTTGTAGACAGGGGGCGCTGTGGTAGCGCAGGGGTAAAATAAAGGCCACCAGTGCCCCCCCCCCCAACAAAAAAAGAAACGTTTGGAGACAAGTAACAAGCATTTCTGACTAATTAGTATTTTTGATTACCAAATATAATTAGATAGGGACATAGTCATGAGTAATTTTTGAATAGTTTGGTTGTGTTCACAGCATTCCTTACTTTCTGCATCAGAAGCAAATGAAAGAAACACACTGTCTAAAAATCCTTGAGTTTTAATAGAAACCTTTCTGTTTTGGTGCAGGAGGGAAGTGGAGATGCTAGAAGGTAAGCAGCAGTGTGCATCTCTAGCACAACATGTCTTATCTCTTTATGTCTAAAATCAAACCTGAAATGAATATGAGTTGGGATTGTCTTTTTTTAACCTTATTATGATTATTATTATTATTTTAGTACCTTTCTGACAAATGTTCACAAATGTAGAGAATTATTTATTTTCAGCTCCCCCCGGATGGCAGAGCTCATCGCCCTCTCTCTAGGGGAGTGCCCGGCCACCCTACGGAGGATGCTCATTTTAGCCGCTTGCATCCGGGATCTCGTTCTTTCGGTACGTTCGGAATCTTGTTCTTTCTTACGTTCAGTTGGAACGTAGACCGACCGGTAAATCGAGAGCTTCGCTTTTCGGCTCAGCTCTCTCTTCACCACAACGGACCGGCACAGCGCCCCCATTACTGTGGTAGCCGCACCGATCCATCTGTCGATCTCCCACTCTATTCTCCTCTCACCTGTGAAAAGCTCTGCCACAGCCCGGGCCGCGGCCTGCTTGGCCTCACGGCACCCGTCAGCCGCCTCAGGAGTCCCACAAGCCAACCACAGCCAATAGGACTCCTTCTTCAGCTTGACTGCCGGCTCGCCGCCTTTCCCCGCAGGCCACTCGAGAGTAGAAGAGAGTCCAGCCCCTCTCGAGGAGCTGGGTTCCAGAGCCCACGCTGTGTGTGGAGGCGAGCCCGATTATTTCTAGTCGATATCTCTCGACCTCCCTCACAAGCTCAGGCTCCTTGCCCCCAGCGAGGTGACATCCACATCACTAGAGCCAGCCTAAGCATACGGACATTGGGCCGTCGAGGTCTCCACCTTCATCCGCTGCCGGATTCTCTTTACACTGGTCCCTCACGGTTCCCCCTGCAGGTGCGGGGCCCACTGGGGGATGGCTTTGTGTCTCTCGTTCAGGCTTGGCCCGGCCGGGTCCTGTTAGAAGCAACCCGGCCACCAGGTGCTCTCCGATGAGTCCCGACCCCGGGCCCGGCTACAGGGTGGGACCCCGGCTCCGCTGTACCAATGGACGACGACACATGCCTCGATATATATATATATATTTTTTTGGTTCTCATGAAGGCGTCCTGCGGACTAGATAACTCTGGGAAGCCTTTATTAAACTCTACAAAACTCTTTACTCTTCCACTGTCGAGAGGTGTTGTTGATCTGCCTTGGTTTGGGAGTATCAGTTGTATCAGTGCAAATGTGAACTGGGTGAAGCAAATCCGTGTTCCAGGGTTTTGGGGTTTTTCAGGTAGTAATTAAACCTGTCGTGTTTCAGAGATAAAGACTGTGCTTGTGTCTCAGTAAGATTTACCTGTATAAATAAAGGTGAAATAAAAACCAAAAAAACATAAAAGATCTATTCTAAAAGCCAGGCTCTATGGCACGGATTTGTTTCAGTTCCCTTGGAAGAGCTTGTTTTTTTTCTTTGAAGAATAGTGAAACAGTAATGCAGAAAACTAAAGTAAGCTTTTAGTACAACATTTGCTGCCTTGAGTATGATCACATTGCCTCAGACCTAAAATATTTAAATTGTTAATGAATGAATATAATGTCTTGGACTCATACCGTCTGCTGTTAATAAAGTCAAAGAAGGATCCGTTTCTTTTTTCAATATCTATTTTCTTTTCTGTGCTAAAAACTAATCCAGGCATGTATGATTGTGCCAAAATCAGTGATTGTAAATATGTTTTTTTTAAGCTGAATTGAACTCTGAACATGCTCAGAGAATGGCAGAGATGGAGCTTGCTATGCAGGAGAAACTGAGAGAACGACAGAGGGTCTACGAAGAAGCCTTCAACCAAGACGTAGAGAAGTATCTGTCCACTGGATGCCTACAGGGCAGAGGTGACTAGAGATTCTTGAAACAGCATTTTAATCTGAAACATTGAGCTAAATTTATGTTGCTCACAATTGCTCACTTTTCATTTAATGCATCCATATAAGAAGGGCCTATGCCTCCCACCGCCAGACTGATGGCGAAAAAAAACAAAAAAAAGTAAAGTCTGTCTCTTACTGCTGTATTTGTAAGGATATACAGTAGCCTAAGTGTAAATATGGAAAGGGGAAATATCAGTCCAGATCAGAGTGTTTCTGAAATAGGATTAAGTGGTAAATTGTGGGGCTAGATTATCAGCAGTTTGCCGTTTTTATGATAAATCCATGGCAATGTCCATGGTGCAGAAATAGCGCAAATTTTGCTGCACAACTCATCACTGGCTCCCGTCTGGGTGCAGGGAATAGATAATGGCTCTCTACATAATTTAACTATTATTAGACATTTCCAACCCAAGGTGGTGGATCGTACATGTTGGGTAATATATTCATGATATTCATTTATCATAGAAATTCTCTGTGAATTATTGATAGTTGTGAGTCAATCGCTCTTTATTTCTTCTGCTGTGAGTCTCCCACATTAATCCTATAGATCTAGGTCTAGAAAAAGTTAAACATACACTTCAACGATCCAGAAATCATCTCTGTCTGTTCTGGGCCACTGTTATATCCTACTTCAATCAGTTAAAATGTATTCCTGGAACCCTGTAAGACCCTTTTTTTTATTTCTATTTTTTCTTTATATACCAATTTATTTTACTCTGATCCATTTCTTTATATTTATGTTGCTGATGCCACCATAAGGTACAGTATCTCACAAATGTAGTTACAGCCCTCATATTTTTGTTAATATTTTATATCTTTTCATGGGACAACACTTTGTGACACTGATACAACGTAAGGTAGTCGTATGTACAGCTTGTATAACTGTCACTGGAAGTTAACTTGGCCACTCATGGCAAAGAACTCTCTGAGGATCTGAAAAAAAGAATTGATGCTCTACATAAAGATGGCCTAGACCAAAGATTGCCAACACCTTGAAACTAAGCTGCAGTACAGGGGTCAAGACCATACAGCAGTTTAAAAGGAGAGGTTCCACTCTGAACAGACCTCTCCACTGTCACCAAGGAAGTTGAGTGCATGTGCTCATATAGAGGTTGTCTTTTGAAAATGGACGTGCTGGAGTGCTGCCAGCATTGCTAAATAGATTGAAGGTGTGGAGGTCAGCCTGTCAGTTCTCATACCATATACCGCATCAAATTGGTCTGCATGGCTGTTATCTTAGAATGAAGCGTGTGTGGCAGCAATGAGGTGAGGATTACAAAGACAAGCATGTCTTGCCTACAGTGAAGCATGGTGCTGGGGGTGTCATGGTTTTCAGCTGCATGAGTAATCTGTGAGATACTGTATGTATTGTTTTGTTTTACTGTGGCTGTTAGCAGTTTCAGTTTAGCAGGATCAGTCTTCATAACATGACATGCATAGACTGTACTTGATCACATATAGCTACATAACTGTAAAATAGAGTGGACCAGTGTTTTTTTGTACCAAATATGAATTATAAATGTGTGTATATGGTAAATGGAGTGAACTTATACAGCGCCTTTACAATCATACCAACCACTCAAAGCACTTTACACTAGAGCAGCATTCCCCCAAACGCAATCACATACTTACACCAATACAGAAGTTAGGTGCCTTGCCCAGGGGCACATCAACATGTGACAGGAGGAAGCTAGTATCGAACCCACTTTCTGATTGCAAGATGACTACTCTTCCCACTGAGCCAAAATATGTCAATATGTGTTTGCAGGGTCTGCAGGGGTTGATGTGGCTATTCTGGATCAGATGACACTTATTAACTTATCAGACCAAGAAGCCTTGGATGACTTTCTTAATTCCACTGGTGAAGATACAAGTTCTGGGTCATCACTATCCCCAGGTAACTCCAACTAATTTAAATTTGATTCTGTGTGAACAGCTCCAGTGCATACTGATATTACTGAAGAACTATAATTAATACACCACTATTCAAAGGAATTACTGTCGCTTTATTCAGTCCTTCTATAAAATCAGATGTGACTGACAAATGTTAGTTTTCCCTGTGATGATACTCCCCTTGTCTTGGCTCAATTAGTGATTCAAGTTAACTTCTTTTACTTTAACCTTTTTTAACAGGTCCAGACCTTAAATCCTCATCTTTGGAGTCCTTGAATCAAGTTCCTCCAACAAACAACTGTCAGTCATCACAAGTTGCAGCGTGGCAGGAGGAGGGAGGGGCCAGTGAAGATAGTGAGGAACCCCGAGTACAATCAGATGAGGAGGATGTACAACCAGATATGTCGCTGATTGCTGTGCTGAAAATTGGCACAACCTTGTGCTCTGATGAGAGTGACTCTGCTGGGGACAATCCCTCTGAGTGACACAGCAGTTACACTGATAGGACAATTTTGTAATTACACAACTCAATAAACACTTCTGTTTCTACAGGTTGAAGGTGTTTTTGTTATTGTTCCTTTGTTGTAGAAAATGTCATGTCACTGTAAGCTTGGTAAGTAGAACAATCACTTGAGTGGTGAAAGCTAGTTATCTAGCCAGATTTACACTGTATGTTTTATTGCATCTTAGCAATTTAAAACAACTAAAAATGTTTATATCATGTTTATATATGTTGGATATAACACTATGTTAGCACTGTTACATATACAATTTCACAAGAGAATGTTGTCAAGGTGTATCAGTCAGTTGCATCAATCTGCCAAATCAAATGCAATTCATCAGCCCTCTCTACCCTGGCTAAAACAGTAAACCTTTGGATTTTGCCTGTCAGTTTTGCAGCAGCATCAAAGAATCAGGTGGATTGAAGCAGAAAAGTTCTGACTAGCTTGTTGGCATCTACCACACCAAACATTTATTTACTTTTTCAAAAAGCTCACAATGGTATGTCATGTTTCTGGTTTGGGAAACGAACCTACCATCAGTTATAACTTCACAGAACCTCAGTTAAAAAAAATTCAAACTAATCCTTTATTTTCCTAGCAGCATTGTAACTTGTTGCTTCACAGCCATTTGAAGCATGAATGTTATGGCTTTAAAGTTGTAAATAAAGCATTGACTTAAACAACAACAAAGGGTTTGGGAATTTTTTTTTTGGGTGGGGGGGGGGGGGGGGGGGGTTAGTTCTTTCACCACCTATGCTTTCTGGCTGATGTTTTGGTCACTTTTGAATGTTGGTGGTGCTTTCACACTCATGGTAGCATGAGACGGACTCTACAACCCACACAAGTGGCTCAGGTAGTGCAGCTGTGTGAGCGTAGTGTCCAGAGCCTGGAGGCGCTACCAGGAGACAGGCCAGTACACCAGGAGACCTGGAGGAGGCCGTAGGAGGGTAACAACCCAGCAGTATGACCGCTACCTCCGCCTTTGTGCAAGGAGGAAGAGGAGGAGCACTGCCAGAGCCCTGCAAAATGACCTCCAGCAGGCCACAAATGTGCATGTGTCTGCACAAACGGTTAGAACACTGTGGGAGAAGAAAGTTGACTAATTTAAAAATGATGAAGAGACAGCTGGTTTCCTCTTAAGAGCAGATGCGGTGGACCTTTTATTTCAAACACCTACATCTTCAACAAAATCCCAAGAATCCCAAAATCCCTTTCATGAGTCAAGATATATATATATATACACAGTCATATCATAGTTGTGTATGTTAGACTTTTTGACCAATCAGATGTACCCTTTCACATTTTTCCATTTTGGCACTCGCAACATTGTTTCTCGGTTGCAGTCCCAAGAATAGAAGTCCAGCCAAGCATCTGGAAAAATCAGATTGGCCTACGTGACAGTTTACAATAACATTCTCATCATTTATCTGGATACTGGACAATATGTCGAGGTGACCTGGCAGCACTTAGAGGTATCACAACTTTCCCAGCTGAAACATAATAACAAGCTCTTATCATTCCTTATTCCTGAGCTCAACTGGACCCTTGTTATTTCCTTTTTTGGCTGTACAGGAATCGAGGTCCAGGAATAGTCTGTCTGAGACACACAAACACTTTTTAACCACACAAAATGCTTCCACAACACCAGGATTGGCAAATTCTCCACTGGCGCCCTGTGCTCTTCACAGATAAAATGCAGTTAAAAGCCTTCAGCTGATTCAAAATGCTGCAGCAAGAGTTCTGATGAAAATTAAACAGAGAGATCATACTTCTCCTACTTTAGCTTCCCTTCATTGGCTCCCTGTTAAATCCAGAATAGAATTTAAAATTCTCCTCCTCACATATAAAGCCCTTAATGATTTAGCTCCATCATACATCAGAGATCTGATTGTTCCATACGTTCCTAACAGAGCACTTCGTTCTCAGACTGTAGGTTTACTGGTGGTTCCTAGAGTCTCTAGAAGTAGAATGGGAGGCAGATCCTTTAGTTATCAGGCTCCTCTCCTGTGGAACCAGCTTCCCGTTTTGGCCCGTGAGGCGGACACCCTGTCTACTTTTAAGGCTAGGCTTAAAACTTTCCTTTTTGATAAAGCTTATAGTTAGAGTGGCTTAGGTTACTCCATCCAACAGGGAGGAAGGCTCCCTCCCTGTTGGAAGGAGTAAGGGGGAGTCAGGTTTAGCCTAAACCGGCTCAGTTATGGTTGAGGTGCAAATACACCCTCCATTTCTGCTACCTGTATGACTTCTCTTTTCCAATGGTTATAATCAGTCTGACAGAGAGAGGCATCCCAATCGTTGTGGTTTTTAGTATAACAATGACCGGGTGCCTTGAAACGACATTGTTGAAAATAAGCGCCGTTTAACTAAATAATCTGAACTGAAACTTTCTGTGTAGTTATGCTGCTATAGGCTTAGGCTGCTGGATGACATAATGATTGCTTTCACCCTCTTCGCTACATTCTCACACTACTCTCCAATTTTGCATTATTTGCTGTTATTTCAGCTTTTAACTTTGTTCTCTCTCTTTTCTCTTCCTAGAAGCTACACCTGGCCTGACTCTGTGTCTACCTGTAACACCTTTCTGGAGAGGGGCATCGTCCGAGCTTCTGCTGGCAACAACTTAATGCTCACCCTCTACCGATGATCCACATGGCCCTGTCTTTCAGTGTTTAATGCTTTCTCTCTCCTAGACATGGCAATTGACTGAGCTTTACTGTAACTAATTATATGTGCTCTCTTTCAGACTCTAACCTTGAAAACTGGCTCAGAGTTTATCTGTTCTTTCTTTCTAGGTGAAACGACTAAAGGAGCTACATCCATTAACATTTACTTTTCCTTCCCATAGAAAGTACTCCTAGATCAGTGCTTCTTTGTTCTCTTTGTGTCTCTGCTCTGTTCTTTCTGGCCCCCAGTCGGTCGTGGCAGATGGCCGCTCACACTGAGCCTAGTTCTGCTGGAGGTTTCTTCCTGTTAAAAGGGAGTTTTTCCTCTCCACTGTCGCTACATGCATGCTCAGTATGAGGGATTGCTGCAAAGTCAACGCCAGTGACTGTCCACTGTCTCTACATGTTCATCCGGGAGGAGTGAATGCTGCAAGTCACTGACTGGATGCAATCTGCTGGGTTTCCTTTCCTTAGATAGAAAAAACTTTTTATCCAATTTGAATAAATAACAGAATCTGGCTGCACTGTTCAATGATTAAGATTAATTGGAATGTATGTACCTGACTTTTGTGAAGTGCCTTGAGACGACATGTGTTGTGAATTGGCGCTATATAAATAAACTGAAATAAACTGAATTAAAAACCACAACGATTGGGATACCTCTCTCTGTCAGATTGACCATAACCATTGGAAAAGAGCGTATGGAACAATCAGAACAATCAGATCTCTTATGTATGATGGAGCTAGATCATTAAGGGCTTTATATGTGAGGAGGAGAATTTTAAATTCTATTCTGGATTTAGCAGGAAGCCAATGAAGGGAAGCTAAAGTAGGGGAAATATGATCTCTCTTTTTAATTTTCATCAGAACTCTTGCTGCAGCATTTTGAATCAGCTGAAGGCTTTTAACTGCATTTTGTGGACATCCTGATAGTAAAGAATTACAATAGTCCAGCCTTGAAGTAACAAATGCATGGACTATTTTTTCAGCATCAATCCTGGACAGGATATTTCTAATTTTGGCAATGTTCCGGAGATGAAAAAAGGAAATCCTAGAAACCTGTTTAATATGGGATTTAAAAGACAGTTCCTGGTCAAAAAATAACACCAAGGTTTTTTACTTTTATTAGAGGTCAATTTAATGCCATCCAGGTTAAGTGATTGACTAAGCAGTTTCTTTTTTAAAGGACTTCGGTCCAAAGACGACAACTTCTATCTTGTCTGAATTTAGAAGCAGAAAATTTAAGGTCATCCAAGTTTTTTTGTCTTCAAGACATGCTTTTAGTCTATCTAACTGGTTGGGCTCATCAGGATTTATGGATAAGTAAAGCTGAGTGTCATCAGCGTAACAGTGAACAAATTTATTCTATGCTGCCTGATAATTTTACCTATTGGAAGCATATAATATAGTAAAAAGAATTGGCCCAAGTACTGAAACCCTGTGGTACTCCACAATTAACCCTGGAGTTTAAAGATGATTTTCATTTACATGAACAAACTGGAATCTGTCAGACAAATAAGATTTAACCAGCCTAGTGCTGTCCCCTGATCCCTACAGTATATTCCAGCCTTTCTAAGAGAATATTATGATCGACTGTATCAAATGCAGCAATGAGATCTAACAGAAACAGTACAGACACAAGTCCATTATCTGAGGCAATAAGATTATCATTAGTGACATTCAGCAGAGCTGTTTCAGTGCTATGATGAGCTCTGAAACCTGACTGAAACTCTTCAAACAGGTCATTGCTGTGTAAATGCTCACACATTTGATTAGCAACTATTTTCTCAAGAATTTTAGATAAGAATGGAAGATTGGATATCGGTCTGTAATTTATTAAGTCATCTCGATCAAGCAAAGGGTTTCTTAAGTAAAGGTTTAATTACAGCTACTTTAAAAGCTTGTGGTACATACCCATTTACTAAAGATAAATTAATCATATCTAAAAAGGGGGTGGTAATCAGAGGGAACACTTCCTTAAATAATTGGTTGGGATTGGGTCTAAAATACAAGTTGAAGGTTTAGATGAAGCTAATATTTCTGATAACTCAGGAAGCTCACAGGATCAAAACAGTCCAAACACAGATCTGGTTCTACAGTTACTTTCAATGTTGTCTCACTTGTTGAGGATGAAGTAATCATCTTCGGGAGTATGTCAAGATTTTCTTCTTAATAGAATCAATTTTATTTTGGAAAAATCCATAAAGCCATGACTGCTGAGAGCTAAGGGGAATGGATGGCTCAACAGAGCTATGACTCTCGTGTAAGTTTTGCAACTGTACTAAAGAGAAACTTAGGATTATTCTTGTTCTCTTCTATTAAGGATGAGAAATGAGCTGTTCTAGCTGGTGAAGTGTCTTTTTATACAACAGTAGGCTATTTTTCCAGATTAAGTAGGAATCCTCTAGGTGTGGTAGAGCGCCATTTTCGCTCAAATTTTCAACATTGTGCTTTAAAGTAGGCAGCTCTGAATTAAACCAGGGAGTCTGCCTCCTATGAATAATTACCTTCTTTTTAAGGGGGCTGCATTGTCAATGCACCACGCAATGATGAAGTAACACTCCCCGAACAAGAGAATCAATTGTGAAGGGAAGAAAAAAAAAATTATTGCCCTCCACTGTGTTTTTCTGTGATAATGAGCAAATTAAAAGAGGAACAGATTTTTTAAAGGTTGTTACAGCATTGTCTGATAATGATCTACTATAATGAAATTTTCTTTCAGGGGTGGAGTACTCTGTTAAATTAAACTCAAAGGTTATTAAAAAAAGGTCAGACAGCACAGGGTTGTGAGAAAATATTGTTATGTCTTTACACTCAATGCCATATGTCAGCACAAGGTCCAGAGAATGAAGACAAAAAGTGGGTAGGTTTGTTAATGTTTTGAGTAAAGTCAATTGAGTCTAAGATACCATTAAAGGCTATATTAAGCTATCACTTTCAGTGTCAACATGAATGTTAAAATCCCCCACTATAATAACTTTATCTGTATTTTAACACTAAATCAGATAAAAGGTCTGAAAAATGATCTAAAAATTGAGAGTAAGGGCCTGGTGGACGGTACAAAAAACAAACAGAAGTGGTTTTAGTGCTTTGCAATTTGGATGAGGAAAACTAAGGATTAAATATTCAAATGAATTGTAGCTATTGATTTGGTCTGGGACTAGTCAATAATCGGACTGAAAGATGGTTGCTACTCCTCCTCGCCCAGTATTTTGAGGAATGTGAAAATTTAAATAAATTAGTAGGAGTAACTCATTTATAGTAACATAATCCTCTTGCTGCAGCCAGGTTTCTGTGAGGCAAAATAAATCAATCTGATTGTCACAAATCAGGTCACTAACTAGCAGTGTCTTTGAAGAGAGAGATAAAACTATGTTCAGTAAAAAGCCACATTTAATTTGTTTTTTTTTTAGTTTTGGTCTGAGGTTTTGTTTTTTTTTATGAGATTTTCCCGATTTCCTCTTTTTAGATAATTTTTTAATCTATTCAAAAAATTTGGCCCCTGGGGGGGGGGGGGGGGGGGGGGGGGGGGGGGGGGGGGGCCGGGGGGGGGGGGGGGGGGGGGGGGGGGGGGGTTGGGGGGGGGGGGGGGGGGGGGGGGTTTTAGGGGGGGGGGGGGGGGGGGGCGAGAAATGTCTTAATAGGGGGGGTTTGGGTGGGTAGCAGTACAGAAGCTGCAGAGAGGAGTGTTTAAAACTACGACCCTGCGTCCTGGTCTGAACCCTGGGTTTTCAGAGTTTTGGAGAAAATAATAAATTCGACCAGATTCCTACAAAGAAGAGCTGCTCCATCCAAAGTGGGATGGATGCCATCTCTCGGATCAGACCAGGTTTTCCCCCCAAATGTTCGCCAATTTCAATGTAGCCCCCATTGTTTTTCTGGACAACCCCCAGACAGCCATTGAATGACAGCATGCGGCTTTAAAAAAACCCCCCCAAAAAAAAACCAAAAAAACATGGTCGTCACTGGTCAGATCGGGGAGGGGACCAGGAAAAAATTACGGAGTCCGATATTTCCCATAAAGGGTCCCCTTTATTGGCTCCCTGTTAAATCCAGAATAGAATTTTAAAAATTCTCCTTCCCTTCACTTTTAAAAACCCTTAATGATTTTGTCCATCAAATTTAGAGATCTGATTGTTCCATACGTTCCTAAGAGAGCACTTCGTTTTCAGACTGCAGGTTTACTGGTGGTCCCAGAGTCTCTAGAAGTAGAATGGGGGGAAAATCCCTTTAGTTATCAGGCTCCCTCCTGTGGAAACCAGTTTCCCCGGTTTTTGGTCTAAGAACCAGACCCCAAATCCATCAGAACCAAGAGGAAATCTCCATCCAAAACAGTTAGGAACCTTCCATCAGAACCAGGTCCAAAATTTTTTCAGAACTAGAAAAAACCCCCTATCAGAAAACCCTTTTCCAATATCCATCAGAAAACCTGGAACACATCTTCCATCAGAACCAGACCCAATCTCTATTAGAACCCGGGCAAATCTTCATCAGAAAAGTACAAACCTCCATCTGAACCAGGTCCCCAAAGTCTATCAGAACCAGGTCCCTTTTATCAGAACCAGGTCCCAACATTCATCAGAACCAGACTCAAGATTCCATACAGAAAACCAGGGAGAATTTTTTTCATCAAAAAACCAGTTAGGAACGCCTCCATCAGAACCAGACCCAAACTTCCTCAGAACCAGACTCAAGCTCCATCAGAACCAGGGAGATGTCTTCATCAGAACCACGTACAAACCTCCATCTGAACCAGGTCCAAAGTCTATCAGAACCAGGTCCCTTTT